>JARKIC010001373.1:0-126192 GCA_029378375.1 Mycena olivaceomarginata | reverse complement strand
CACGACATCCTGAGAGAAAGTCTCCAAATATTATCCCACGGAGGCCGGATAACTCACTGACCAAGGCAGATACAGACCAAAACGCAAGCAAAACGCATGCACTTCGTTGCTTCATCGCGGGAGATTTATACTGCAAAAGATTCTAGAACATTCGGCAAAGATCAGTCCAGTTCAACATTCCCGTTCTCCAGCTAGTGTTGCCACGGCTCGGCTACGGCTGGCTCGGCTCGGCTTTTGATGGCTTGCAAGCCGTTTCCAAGTTGGGAAAGCCGAGACGCGATCGAGCGCCGGCTTATGACGGCTTTGGCTCAGCTTCGGCTTAAGCCGCGACTCAGCACCAATTAGGAAATTCAAACAGCCCTTCCGCATTTGCAGCCCTCAGGGGTCGGAAGACATTCCTATACCAGTATGCTACCCAGTCACGCAAAGTTCACTCGCCCCGCAACCAAAATCCCACCATCAGCAAGTTGTTGTCTGTGGGCTGTTTTTCAAACACATCAATAGATCGAACATCCAGACACATAATCACCCCCAAAAAGATGTTCTGAATGGATAGTGTATCATAAATATCACTGGAATGAAGCAGCTCAGAGGTGTCAAGACGTAGCGAGCCAAGCTATAAAGTTTCCCGATCAGTGACTAAAATTTGGGAATAGTAACCAATGACGCGTCAATCAGTAAAAAACGCAACCACCACGGAGCGCCATGTATCCCATGTATCATTTGTAGCCGCGTTGTGAAGTACCCTTTATGTAGCACCTGTAGCTTCCTGCCCAGGTTCTGCAGACCGGTTACGAGTAATTATGTGTACATAATTCTTGTCTTTACAGCTCTTTGCGGCATCAGATCCTTGGCCCATGATTTTTGCCTGCAGCCGACAGCTTGATTGAGCTGTTCATGGTGGCTCTCGCAAAGTGGGAAGGGACAGGATCTAGTAGGTCGCAGATAGCTAAGGGCGAGAATGAAGCGTCGGACGCGGCGAGGTACCATGCCCGTTCCCATGTACAGAGCTGCTATTCTAGCTGCTTATACATCGACCCAAATCCATTGAGAATTGGGCTCGCAATCGCCACTCCAAGTTGACCATTTTAGTATCTAGAGGAAACTTCACGCATCCACTGCACCCACTATGATTATGTATCGTGTGACATATCAGGTGGTAGGAGACATCGGCATCCTAGCCGAAGTTTTCAGCGGCACGTTTCCAAGGCTGTCTGTCGCGACCATAGAAGACGTTAATTCCATCTATATTCAGGTGTTCAGCAGAGTTTCAGCTGAATCATTGAACAACTCACACCTTGCAGCATCGGAAAGGTGCTGGTGGCTGTCCACACAATTTTGAACCCCGTGCCTCACAATTAAATGGCCCAACACATCCATTTCAAAGCATTTCTGTCGGATTTGGTAGGGAAAAGGGAGCAATTTTGAACCCCATGCCTTGCAATTAAATGGCCCAATGCATCCAGTTCAAAGCATTTTTGTCGGATTTGGCAGGGATAAGGGAGCATTTGACATATTTAAGCTTTCTGCTGATTCCTGGCCATCAATTTGAAACAGTGGCTGTCCATGCAATTTTCAACCCCGTGCCTCACCATTAAATGGCCCAATGCATCCATTTCAAAGCATTTTTGGCAGATTTGGCAGGGATAAGGGAGCCCTTGGCATATTTAAGCTTTCTTCCGATGCCTGGCCATCAATTTGAATGGGTGGCTGTCCACGCAATTTTCAACCTCGTGCCTCACAATTGAATGGCCCAACACATCCCTTTCAAAGCATTTTTGTCGGATTTGGCTATCGCAATTGCTGTGCCCGCCCTAATCAATTCGCTGAGGTGGGCGTGCGGGCGCGCTGCGGCAGAGAGGAAGAGCATGGTGGGGTAGGGGTAGGGGGTTCGTGCGATGCAAGGAGAAGAGGGAGAGGAGGGGGGGGGGGGGGGGAGTGTTATGCGGCGCAGCGTTCGTACGCCGACCTGCCCGTGGCGGAGGTCGAAGAACAAGTCAGAGCTGATGCTTGGGTTGAACAGTGACTGCAGTGCCTGAAGACAAGATGGACAGATTAATCAAAATCGGCGAACAATGATTAAACAGAACAGGTTAATCTATTAAACAGCAGACAGTTCGGATTGAAATTCAATTGATCAACAAATTCTTCTTGTGATAAGCAATCGAACATCGTGGGTCAAGCCTTTCGGCACATCACAGATTAAACAGAACGGCTACAATCATGAACCGTGATGGGATTGAGCAAATCTTTGATTAAGCGGACAAAGTGGTTGTGCAGGCGGAAAATTCGGGATCATGAATGTAAAGTTTCAACAGAGGAAGGCAGTGAATCGGATTATCAGGGGAAAATCAGATCTGTTTGAGTAACTCAAGTCAACCACGCCTTAAAAGCGACCATCAGAGTCCAGGGCCTTACTTTGATGCCCTTCAGTCACTGAGACCTGTGACTTAAAAAAAAAGTATTTAATTCAACGGTCGCTGTGACAAGTGACTGAATATTTGGATATAGGTGACACTTACGACGTATCTCTGATCGTTTTTGTCGGTGATAATAATCCGCTTGAGGGGCGGGGGCCTGACGGACGGTTCGAGTGTCTAAATAAAGACTCAGAACTCAAGTGGAAAAAGCCCGCGGCAGGGAGCGTACGGAATGTGGGTCGCCAGGCTCCACAGCCGCGTTCAGCAGCGTGAAATTGGGTTGTCCTGTCCTTGGTAAGCGCAAAGCATACGGCTGGGTCAGCTAGAATCAACAGATATATAAAGGAGAGGGCGGGTCGCAGCCCAGGTCCGCGCCTACATCCCGTGTACGCGCATCAGCCGGTTGAAGAATGGGAGGAGAGGGGTAGCCACCACATGCAATTACACGCTTAGCGGCACTGTATTGGCTGGTTCTACTTGTAGCAATGCGATGAGAATTGATCACGGCAGAGGTGGGCGAAGGGAAATTAATGGATACTGGATTATTTCGTTCAAATCAACCGGGGGCGTGACGTGTGACCCTTTTCACCTATTCGACAACTCGACAAGACCCTCGACTGAGCGTGACAGGCAGAAAAATTCGACATGATGCCAAAACGATGCTCTTTCATCAGCCAACTGTTCCCTGAAGACCCAGGAATATTTGGGTCGAGTTTCACAATCCTTGCTTTATTTTTGTTGGTCGTTTTTTTGGCCTGGATTTGAGCGAGAAAATGGCCTTTTGGTGGGAAATGGCAGCAGAGAGACTTTCAAAGGAGAGAAACTGTTGAAATCTGGATCTCTTGAGACACTGAACCACGTAGAAATTTATTGTCGATTTTGCAATGATTTTTGTGACCCTCCAACCAATTCAACAAACGCCTACATGACGCGTGACCTCGACCAAATTTCGACATCAACACCGGGGTCCGTGACCTGTGACCCCAAAGGACCTAGATTTTTGGTAGGGCACACTTCAACGTATGTTCTAGTTCATGGCGTCTTACGATAGGCAATTTAGTTACCCGATTCAATTTACTGTGGCGGATGCTGAGTACACAAATTGATTAAACAACGCTCGTTGTGTTTCTTGCCTCCGCTGATACGCCTACGGCGCGGCTGGGAGCGGAGCTTACTAAACATAATGAATGGGGAGGGAGTTGTGTGTGGAATGCCCGCTCCAAGGGCCGTAGTATTGTTTCTGAGGTGCGAGGAGGTGTACTACGATTTCGCTCATTATGTGTTGCAGTTAATGCTGTGCGGCTGGGGTCACATTCCGAGATCATCTGGAACATTCCGGCCCGGTTTATTGCTCGTGGGATCTACAGTCGGACTTCATTCAGAATATCACTGGAAGCCATTTGTGTTTCTTTTGTATTTTCCTTGCATTGTAAAGTGTTTGTTGGCTCAAATCTGTTGGAGACACAGGACCAGACCGAAAGCGAAGACAGCTTCCCATTTTCCGGGGAGCGAGGAACCACATGAGACTCTCACATGGCACAAGGCCCGGTCCGCCAAGGAACGGTCTGGTCCCGCAGTGGGGGCGAACAAGGAATTTTCGTAAAAGCAAGCGCCGACTACGTCCGCGACCACCTTGCTCGAAAGATCAACTTCAACCTCAAAAGACGCACCTTATTGAGACGGAGAAGTGTAGGGCGTTGTCCATTCTGCGGATAATAAATATCAAGCCCCGGCTTTGAAGGAGAAAGCGGACGATGGACAACGTCGAGGTACACGAAAGTGTTCCATCTTGTACGCGCTGGAAATTTTGTTGGCGCCTGAACGCAACCGGTAGGAGGTCCGTCCAAATATCGCCTCACTGCGAGAGAATAATCGGCCGCGGTATTTTCACAGAGCGACGCAGCTTACGCCGCCCAGGGTGCAAAATTAAATGCTGAACGACGCCAGAATATTCATTCAGCCCACGATCGGTAACATTATTTGGAATTGACAAAGTCACAGGTATGGAGTAGCTTGACGATGTGCATGAGATTGAATTTACAAGACATAGGCATTTTCAGGGGGAGCGGTCGAACACGATATTGGATCGCCAGAGTTCGCAGTCAGAAGGAGGAAAAATAGATTGATATTTTGGTGCGGCGGTTGCAGCTTCTGTGCCAGAAGAGTTCATGGTTGCGGAGGAACAGATGGCGAATGGCATTTGAAACAATTGGGTGGCTGGTTTGTGATTCCTTCAATCTTGGTGCAACTCCCCAAACGACGCCATTGGATGTGAGGCCGAAGATGTTGTGAGTTACAGAGTTGTGCCAGAGGTCAGACAGAGAAATACAGAGAGAAGGGGGGTTTCAGAAGGCAAGATTAACGAACACGCCCGAGATCGCAGACCAAGAAATAGTTCCCATACAGAATCGTGCATGCAAAGATGACGAATGATTTCCGAGAGGGAATATGGGTGGCTCGTTTGCGCTTCCCGAGTACAGAATTCCCGGTCAGCTGAAAGTCAGACACCGACAGGATGAGAAGTCTTACCTACGGGGCAGTCGCGACGATAAGGAAGGCGCTTCAAACTATTACTCTCAAGCCGCAAGTCTTCAACGAACCGGAGAGATGCCCCAATCTGGGTTGTAAGCGGAGAACGAGAGGTGCGCCAGGAATGACACTAGGCCACCTGCGCAATTCCATCGAGCAGATTTGGCACAGGTGCGGAGGAGCTAGCACTGAGTCTAGAAAGCACAAAGCGCAGACAGAATTTGGACAGAATAGCCATCGAATGAGCGCAGAGCCAACCAGACACCGTAGCCACCACAGGCGGCATCGGTCTTGAATTGGTGGGACTGAATTATTGTGGGGGCGAAATTAAGAATGCCGGCAATGTTGTCGGATTGATATGAAGTACAGTAGCTTGATGTTGGGCATGAAATTGAAGCTGCACAACACAGGCGCGGTCAATCCCAGAGAGAGACCATTGATGTAGTGTTCACCCGAGAGCGCAATCCGATGGGAAATACACGGATATCTTCATAATGCCACGAAAAGGCAGCATCCCTGAAGTAACTATACAGTAGGGGAGTGCTGCAGAAGAAATGGTTTGAGTCATTGATATCGCGTCTTGCCATGTATATTAAAATCTCTCAGTACGCACTTCGCCAGGAATGACATGTCCGAGCTGCTGTGAGATCGCCAGGTGGTAAGAAATTGCGATGAAAGGGAACATACATATCGACGGAAACCAAGTTGATGAACGATCCAAAGACGCCTATTATGTTCCCCGAACGCCCCGCCAAAGATTAATATAAGCCAGTCGATATCAGTTACGTCGTTGTGATTCAATGTGCGCGAGCACTTCGATTGATCGTGCTCAGCGCGGAGGCATCGGACTATGGAAATCCTCGAATGATGTAGACGAATGTAGATGGACTGAACGAGAAGCAATACAGGCCTGACCTCTCCGGGCCATACACACACTTCAACAAATGAAGCCCACACCTCTGTTCTTGAAGGACGGGCCTGGCGCGAGGATTAGTGATACTGTCACGCGGTTGAACTGGAAGAAGAAAGTAAGACGGGCGAACTGAACGAGCTCATTCCAAAGCCAAGGAGCGAGAGAATCACACCATGAAGGAGATATCTGAGAACTCTAGATGATCCCGTACTCTCTGTGTGGGTTGGACGTTTGCTTGATCAAAATCGAATCGACCCCGAAGCAACGCAGACGAAGAATGAACCAGTATTTCCGTCCTAGATCTGACGCATTTGAGCAAAAGAAATTGTCGTGCTGTCGCCCGAGTCCCGGGTCGTGTACAGTCTATAGTGGTGGCAAAGTTCGGTTAGAAAAACGGTTCGAACCTGAACCGAACTGAATCGAACGCAAAGTTCGGTTCAGCGTTCGGCGAGTAGTGGTAGCGTTCGAACCTCGAACCTGGATTCGAACCTGTTGCCTCAATTTTGAACATTTTTGCTGTGTGTCTGAGGTTTTTGTGCTTGAAACTTGAACTTACCCTTCAACAGTGTCACTGGACATGTTCTCAGCTTTAATCGGATGATAATTCCACATGCCGAGGCAGATGGTCTTTTCAAGGTCATGGTCATGTGACGGCCGCTCTTCAAAAAATGTCTTTCGCGCGTCGATTGCAGGCTCGGATAGCAGTCTAACATACATGTGAGCACTGTAGGTTAAACAAGAGCATTATTAGCACTTGCCTTGCTTGGAAAACTACTAATTATTGCCTGGACGAATTTTCTAGGTTCGAACGCGTTCGAACCTGAACCGAACCTGAACCCAGGTTCAGGTTCAAGGTTCAGACATCGCCTGAATCGAACGCGAGTTTCAGGTTCGGTGTTCGGAGAAAGGACCCCCGAACCTGAACCGAACCGAACTTTGCCACCACTATGTACAGAAAGAAGGTCCGGAGCATACAAAGCCAACAAAGGAAGGCGTATACGGGTTGAAAAGATTGCAAGATGCGCGACCGAAGAGTCTCATTGCAATTCCGCAACAAGTACTAGGTGGGAGGCAGAGATGGGGAAGATACTCAGCGCCAGAAGGAAATTCCACATCCAAGGCGAGGCCACGGATAGAATTGAGAAGGATGTAATAGTGTCCAGTAACGACGCGAAGATGGGAGGATCGGGGAGAGTGCAGTTCAAGGTACGTGACGCCCACACAGTTGTAGTAGAGACTATTCAGATTTCTGCGTAAAGGCACGGCGCAAGATTTGAAGCGCGGAAGTACGGATCCACACAAGTTGTGGCGGGAAGGAAGGGTCATATTGCCGAATCATCTCTTGCTCCCCGGCTATAACGAATCACTATCTCTGTTCCCTCCGGGCTTCTGGGATCGGACTCCGCATCACACCAACCTTGGCGAGTAAACCGCGAGACAGGGACACTTCTGTTCCCGTTGGAAGCCATTGACAGGTAAGCTGCGTCTGCCCGTGCATTCGTGGGCTTCCGACTAACGTTAGCCATCTATAGAGCTCGCGAGTTTGATGATCAGCGAGCTGCATCCATCCGCACCACGCGGGAGATATGCATCCTCCCGAACCACAACAACAACGACAAGAACCGGATGCGGCGAGCCGTCGGACGTCAGGCCCACCAATATAAGCGTCACGAGGAGCACTCCGCGCTTGAGACTGGACTGGCCGTCACTTGCTTCGCAGTGCGGAAATGCACACATTTATGAATAGTGCTGCTCACTCACCACATTCTCGGACATAGGATCACCATGGAAGTGGGTCAGCTGCGGGTGTCGTGTACGAAAGATCCACCGCAGGCCTTTGTCGAGATCCAGCTGGCAAACCGCGGAAGAGACCGGCATTCAAGCCTCCGGGCTGCGGCGCCAGAAGTGTTGCAGCACCCGTAAAGGAGCTACACAAAGGACAAAGTGCTGAAGAACTGGCAGAACCACACCGCTTGGTGTTCTGAGACAATATAGCACCTTGCAAGGTGCAGTTATTCCTTTGACCGACATCCGTCAAACATGCCAGCTATTCCCGAACTTTGGTCGGTCGGACGTGAATGAACAGTGGACCTCTGATACTGTTTTAGATGAGTGCAATTCATTCTTTGTAAACACTGGGCAAGTATATATGCGTACCAGTCAGTATGGTAGCCTAATACATATTTAATATCCCCCCCAACCCCAATTTCCCCGATAGATCTCAATAGTCCACAATGATATGGAAGCGGTATTCATAGACAACGATAGTGAAGACGAAAATCCATAGACCATCATAGCTTCTCATAGCAACATAGCGTCCCGAGCGGCTCTCATAGCTCGTCATAGCTCGTCATAGACTATCATAGCCGCACATGGCCGCCTATTTGTCTATGAGGCAACTTCATGTTTTTTCTGATGCGCGGAAGGCTGTACACCAAAGAACCGAAAGAGTCGCTTGCCAACACCGGTCACACGGCCCAAGAAGGTCTTCATCGGCATCCCAGGCTAGTACTTGAACTCCAACCACAAACCAATAGCGCCGCCAAGTGTCCAGAACATTCCAGAACAGGTCTTTGGACGTTTCCTCCAACATTCCCCCTCGAACGAGGACCCAATACAGGCCGATGTCTGGGAAACCACACAGTATTGCAGGTACTCCATCGATCACAGTCTTCTCAAACACGCTCTTCTTCACCAATGAATAGGTCATCATGGTCGTCGTCAACGTCCCAAGGGACGCGGTCATCATCAACGTCGGAATCATCGACGCGGTCAGGTCAGGTCGTCCAACACAATCGATTTCGGACGGGGTCACAGGTCAGGTCAGGTCGACCGGGGCGTAATGCGATCCAACGAGACTCGCTGGGGACACATATTGGTTCGAGACCTCGTGTGGGAGGAGGTTGGGAGCCTGGACGAGTGGCATCTCGAAGGACAGCCACTGGCCCTCACAACCACCGCCCGGGTAACTTGCGTCGGTAGGTAGGTAGGTAGGTAGCATTGAATCATTGGAGGAATGCAAGGGGACTGGCGGAGGTGGTCCGCGGGGGCGTACGAGGTGTAATGGTGGGACATGATAGATCCTTCACCTCGCTCTTTATAAGTGCCGCGAACTTCTTTCAAGATTAGAGCATTGAGTCATTAGTGATGGTCAAGTTACAGCTGATTCGGAAAATAATGAGAATGCCAATATTTTTTTGGCGCTCTTCCCATTGTGGCAATGCCATAACAGGAAGGTCGTCGGTTCAATTCCTGGCTGTCGCACATTTTTCTTCACTGTTTTCTGTGTTGCCGCACACTCTGGGTGGCCGGCGAAGTTGAATCCTGGGTGGAAATTTTTTATTGAGCTTGTTTCGCCATTTTCCAGTTGATATCAATTGTTTTTTCAGTGAAATAGGAACCAAGCCCACTTGGTTTCAATGATGGCCAAGGCAAAAAATTACTTACTCCTAGCATGTGGCTTATGCCAGTGAAAAGCTTGAGTGTTTGATATTTCTGTCTGCCAATACAGCTTTGCAATTTGATGTAGTAACGGTCAAGCCATGACCTTGGTGCAACAGAGAAATGCATGGCAAAGGACAGCAAGTCCGGATTCATATACTAAAAAGAGGGAATAATAAGCTCCTCAGCTAATTTCCACCTGATATGTTCAGAATCCATAGCATGGACCTCTTACCAAGCAAGATTCAAAAAGTGGCAGCTACTGAGAATCGAACTCACAATGCCCTCGTTTGGGAATTGCCTCTTTGGGAAGCGCGCGAAAAAAAAATGTTGTTCTCATTATTTTCCGAATCGGCTGTAAACGCTTGACGTCGCTTCAGAGAACGCTTCGCGAAACGCTTCAGATTTATTGAAGCGTGGGAAAATCACTTAAATCCTGAAGCGTTTTCGAAGCGTTGAAGCGTTTTTTTTTTAAGCGCCTCCAGAGCCGCTTCACGCGCTTCAAAAAGTGCTTCATAATTCACTTTAGCAGTTAAAGGTTGTCGTTCATGGGGTGATTTCCCGAGGGTCGATAGCTGACTAAGAAAGATCAATCAAATTTATTATTTTGCCAATTCCCTCGATCGTCGTCTCTCTTGCCTCCTCGCTGTCTTCATGAGCACCAGAAAACCAGGGCAGCCACCACGACCACCAAGCCATGAGGGCTGCTGCCATCGCCAAAGCCGAGGGTGAAGAGGCTCCCGATGAGAAGCCAGCCAAGAAGAAGCGCGGCCGCCCACCAAAGAACAAAGCAGCTCCAGAGCTTCCCGCACCGGCGCCCTCATCGGAACCCGAGCCCGCAGAGGAGGGTGTAGAGATTGTGGAGCCAGATATCGATGATATAGAGTTTGTTAACCGTTCGCAGCATTCCGGATGGGCACTGACTACTCTCCGGCTAGAAAGACGAAGAAGGGATCAAGCTCACCTGGAAATTAATCACAGCCATCGAGGAGGGCGACGAAATCCGTGCCAGTCTCTTTTCGCCCGTTGGCGCCAACAAACTTTCCGGTGGGAAGAAGAAGAGCGAGTATCAGTACCAGCTCGCCAAGATCCTTTTCGCGGCGCATCCGAAGTTCAAGGAAGCCTTCGCTCAGGCTAAGACTGCCAAGGAGAAAAAGCCCTGGTACCTCAAGATTAAGAATCGCATTGACACGTAAGTGCCTTCCTTCTCATACGTCTAGGCGTGCCGTCGTAACATCGAACAGCTTGATCAAGAAGGCGAGGGGTCAGATAGAGGATGGGACAGACGGGGCGGGGATAGGAAGCGAGGAGGACATTCAGCCTGGGACTGTGTTCACGGACCAAGTGGGGGTAAGTCCTGCTTCATCGATTTCGAGTCGTCGTACCCTCCAGCTCACGCCGCAAAAGATTTGATCAAGGAGGACTCCCCTTGGTTCTTCCATATGCGATCCTTGGTCGGGGGAGCGTCCCAACCTGGTGCACGCGGGCCTTGGGAACAACGACAGCGAGGTCGACATGTCAATTCTTCTCGGCGGAGATCGTGACGCAGATGACAGCTCAAGTCTCGCCCCCGACGACACCGCGGACCTCCCGGGTCAACTGACACGCTCGCCGTCAGCCACAGTAATCGATCTCGACGACGGCCAGTGACTCCGACCTACCTCCGACGCCCATCCTCGTGTCCCGCTAACACAGGGGTCCTCAAGCGCAAGCAGCCGTCGGACATGGAGGAAAGAGCCAGGGTCGTGGTTTTCGTGTGGTATACGGTTTTCTCGGCGCGCTCGAGCTGCGGCGCGCTGGCGCAGAAGATTTTCGACGTTGGCGGCCCTTGTTGTTGCGTACATAGGCCTTGAAAAAGTGCCTTCACCCGAGCAACACGTCGAGCTGGTGGTGCCATAGCGGAGGAAGTGGAGGCGGAACGGTACAGCTACATCAATATTATCGTAAGCACAGATAGTAAGCTGAAGCGTTTTCTGAAGCGAAATTCAAAAATGACGGTCAAAGTGAGATTCGCTTATCCCACGCTTCTGATACTAATTTAATTCTTGAAGCATTTCTGAAGCGCTTGGCGAAGCGTCTCTGAAGCGACGTCGAAGCGTTTACTTTGACCGTCACGGGTTTGAACGGGCAGTGATTGATTGCCAATCTTTAACCCCAGTGGAAGCCGGTCCTGCTCGGATCTGTTGGGATCGGCTGGTATCGGCTTCCAACGCTGAGATCTGCTGGGTTACTGCAGAGTATGGGTTTATGACAGGTATGATGGGTTAGGGCACTCTATTCCAAAACCAAACAAAGCTAAACATGGGTGTTCTATTCCACAACCAAACACATCTATTAGAAAGCCAAACACGGGCACTCTATTTCAAAACCAAACACAGCTATTCCAAGCTAAACATGGGCACTCCATTCCAAAACCAAACACAGTGTCGGCACGATAGTGCAGAGGGAATCAACAACTTAGTTGGGTCTTTTTGGTCGGTTGTGTCAGAAGCGTGTTTAAATTTTGCGGAAAAGATTTCTTTCCTCATGGTAGAGATTCTGGCCTTCCATCGAATCCCCGACAGGATACTTTCGGGAACCATCCTCCGATGATGAGCAGCGTCCCGCGCTGATCACGGAATGATCGCCTAGTTACTTCTTCTGCCGCTATTTTCATTCCTTACGACCCTTTCCCTACAGCAAGTTCCCCATCGTTTTTTCCTGTTTTCTCTTGTGTCCAGACCCCTTCTGTTTCCGAGTGCTGTACCTGGTAACTAATTCCGTAGATTACACAGCTGGAATGTTCCGAGAACGGAATTATTTGACTGTTCTCCTTTTATTTATATTACACTTTACTATATATACTTCTCATGTATTCTCGATGTTTCTCTGCGTATCTCGAACCCAACTTCTTCAGATAAGCAATGTTTTCTCTGAGTTGGTAAGCTGCAGGGTGACTTTCTTCGAGCTTATGACTTCAACTAGTGCCTGACAATACAATCTGGTCGAATTCAAACATATTACAAAACATGCCTGATTGGGACAACCAAATTTTGTTTGATCTCACATGAACATAGTTGATACTTTATTGTAAAACTCAAAACCTTTCTTTGAGGCCCAATGTATGTGCATACAAAGTTTCAGGCGAATCAGATATGAAATCATAGAGATCGAGACCTATCTGTTGCAAAATCCGTTATCAGTCAAAAGATGGCCCAATGGGATGCACAGCCACCACTGGCTCAGTCTTGTTGTCCGATATTATTCGTCGATTTCCTTTCCATCACTCCCAAAATTATCAAACGATGCATCATCGCCGTTCTCTCAGTCACCGAGCGCTTCAGCCTCAAAAGCAAAATCACCTCCTTCCACTTATAAATGAACAAGAAGCAGAATAATTCCCGATATGGAAATATTGCACAACTCAGTTCGCCCCGTGGTTAATTTTTGTCTTCCACACACAGAGGACACCTTTCGAGCACGGGAACTTAATTCCCCCAAAAAATCTGCACTCATTCCACTTCTGATTGAACAGGAAGCAAAATACTCCCAAATCTGGAAATATTGCACAACTCAGTTCATCCATGGTTAATTTCTGTGTTCAGCATAGCAGACACCTTTCGAGTACACAAACCCAATTCCCCCCAAAAGTCCGTGCTCATTCCACTTATGAATGAACAAGAAGCAGAATACTTCCCGATATGGAAATACAGTCGAACCCCTCTTAACCCATAACCTCCCGGTTACACCCTCGAGGTATGGGTTATGAGGGTGTATGGGCTAGGAGAGGCCATGAAATTGGCCCAAATTTTTTAATGTAATTTTTTTCTACGGTTGTACATAGATATTTTGGGTATATCTCACTCCTGGCAATGCGTTGCTCTAAGTCATTTTGGCGGGGACCAATGTGCTTCCGTATTGCGGCAAGCCCTTCCTTGAGTACACTCAGCGCTACGGCGGCGGCCATGGGAGGATCGGAAGATTTCTTTTGGTCTGTACGAGATATTTACTTTTGTGGTGTAAAGTGGGGTGAAGTTGTTATTTCACAGTCCATACTAGCTACGTATTTATACCAGAGAGTGGCAACTATATAAGTAACCTGAAATGAATTGTATAGCTATGAGTCACAAGTAACCAAGCAATGCATGTGGAAGAATCAGATGGATGAGATGGTTGCACAGCAGTAAGACTGATACCATGTGGGTGTAGAACAGTAGAGGTGATAAATGAAAATAGATATACCGTATGCGTATGTGAACAGAACGGATCAAACTCCAACATTTACGGCACAGTTACGAGACTTCCGAGACCTCCGAACTGTCATTTCTCGGCCGAAATGTATGGGATTTTTGCCTCAAGGGGTATGGGTCCCGTATCCGATTTTCTATTCCCAGATTAGCGGCAGGAAGACTAAAGCTGACAAGAATGTACCTTGAGTAGGGGTGCTTCCCAGGAAAGCCAGCTCCTCGTCACCGTCCTCGAAAGTAGCCTGAGCCTTAGAAGTGCGACTTTTCTTGCGTTGAGGACGGTCGAAGGCCTTTTCAATCGTGGTGGCAACTTTTTTGGCAGCGTTCTTGACTTTGCCAAGGGCCTTTGACGCCTTGGATGCATGAGAAGAAGCAGAGCCCGAAATTTGGCTTGCGCCACTGCCAGGATCGCGGCGAGGAGGCATGGTCAAGTGGGGGCAGTTGCAAAACTGTGCCGAATTTATAGGAGACGTTTGAGTGATCTTTACTCGGCGGCGGGGCGGGTTTGACTCAATAAATCCGACAGTAATACCTTGCTCTTGCTGATTTATCCGCTGGGAGACCGACTTTACTCACCATATTTCACAAATACGAGGATGACACAGGGTTCAAGTTGTATTTGCTTCGAGTTTTGAGCACGACAGAGCAGCTTTTGAGTCAGTTATTCTGACAAAAAGGTGAATAATATTCTCACCTCGCTCATTTATAAGGCGGGAGACCGATTAACACATGGAATATCACGCGCATGAGGGTTGGACTTGGAGGGCGCAGATCGAGTTAGGAGAGCAAAGTCGCGATCACATGCTTCGGCCACGGTGTGGTGATTGACGGCCAATCAGCCATCGGCCCGTGCGGAAAGTTTGCCCAGGCTGCGCACAGGCGGCAGAAAAATGTCAAAAACCCGTGGAAACCCGCGGGTATACGGGTCGGGTACACGGAAATAGCGCGGGTTGGGAAATACCAACCCGTACCCGTACCCGTGAGTACCCGTGAACCAAACCCGCGGGTAGACCCGGTACCCGTGTCCAACCCTAGCCATGCATGCCGTAGGCCTAACTCCCCACGACTTGGGGAAGCCTGGCAAAGACCTCCTCCCCTCTACCAAAGCAATCATTCTCGGGGTTGAGATCGACACTGTGGTGTTCACCATCTCACTCCCTGCTGACAAGCCCGCCCGAACGATCTCAGCGCTCATCAGCCTCCTGACCTCTCCTACGGCTTCCCTGGGCGAACTTCGGACTATCGCAGGTCTACTCCAGTTCGCAACCCGGGTGTTGCCGCCCACTTTCAGAGCGTTCATTTGCCGTATCTATGACGCGACCATGAAACTCTCACCGTTCCGCTGACGCCACATTCCCAGCGAGGCCTGTCGGGACCTCCTCTGGTGGTTCCGTTTTCTGCCATCGTGGAACGGGATCTACTCTATCCATTCTCATCTTCCTGGGGTCATCATCTTCACTGATGCCAGCGGAGAGGCGCGATCCAGCCAAGTCGGCTATTAGTCGTGAAGGTTGGACAGGACCAGACTTGATCGGCCGAGTAGGACATTAGTTTTTGGCTGAAAGACAATATTCATTCTGATTTACTTGTAGGGGGCACTATTCAACATGGAGTTGAACCTGAAGTTCCCCCCGAAAGGTGACCATACGGTGTCTTGGAGATGGAAGAGCGCAAGGGTTGTTGCACCGCAGGATTCCGACTGAGGGATTTAAATCAATAGACGGTACTTGCCACTTCCTGAACTTGTAATGAGTGTGGCGAACAATGAATTCTGTATTGGTCTACAATGACTCTTTTGTACTGCCCAATTCATTTTCACCGACCTGGTATTGTTGTTCCGCGGTGCAACTGATTCTACGAAGCGGTGCAGCGCCGTTCCTCAGGCCTCCTGCCACATTGTACATGTTGGTGAAAAACTCCCGTGGCACCAGGTCTCCATCGGGACTCGGTTATTCGAAGCGAGATGTCAGTTTCTCGCAGCATCCGTGACATTTTTGCTCCTGGGGTATTATTTGCCCTCTTGGTCTCAGCCACACTCTCACACATCATTTCCCTGCCAGGACTTTGAACCTATGTCGTCATGTACCATGAATCCTCCAGCAGGCAACCGAGCTCCTGCTACCTATGAGATGAGGAACGACGTTTAGATTGGGGTTCGCATTGTTATGTGCTTCAGAGTCATGCAGCTAACTTGAAACGCTCTTGTGAATGGCTGCTCTAGCCTTGCTGGACGACTGTTTTGGTACAAAGTTCGATTTTTTCCTGCACCGCTCGGAAAGGAAATTCAGATCAAATCCGCTCGTTGGAGCAGGGATCAAAACCCCTGCCAAAATTGACTTGACGAGGAGTGGCACAGAATCGTTATTAAGAAGCAATTAAAACGAATTTTCACCAGGTTTCTTCTTGCCAAGTTTCATATCGAGACGCTTTGACAAAGCTACCAAAGACCGTCTTGAAAGCAGTGATATTTCAATACAGCGAATCGAGCAACAAAAATTTCCACCGTTTCCTCCGTTATTAGGCTCATTCGATTCGCCCTGCAGATTCTCAGGGGATGGCTTCCTCAGAACTCCTGATTACATATTTAATATAACTTCTCTTTTTTCGCCCTTTCCAGGTCAAAATAGGATGTATTATTCCAATCTAAGTCCACAAGTGCAGTATGCAAACAGCTTAAAGTGCGATTTATGAACACAAATTGGTTTGCGGGCATCCTGTAAGATCCTCACCACTGTTGTTGTATCAAACTCAGGTTACAAAGGAAGTCCTGTATTATAAGTGCCCGGAGATTCCGGAATGTCTTAGCCCTTCCTATGACAGGTGAAAAATTCAGAATGATTTTGACTCTTGCAACGAATTTGGGCATTTTGATCATTGCAAAGGTAGGCAACGAGCTTCACTTTTTCGTGATGGAAGACAAGTGCAGGACCCCAGACAGTCACCTGAAATGCCTGTTCGGCAAAATTTTGAATTCTGATAAAAATGCTCAAAATTCGCCTAACGCCAAGTCGTATTCGGATAAAAAATCAAATTTCGGGTCCCAATGCCAGTTTTAAAATTCGGATAAAGTATGACGGCCCACCGACGACTCCTGGCTGGATTCGGATAAGATTCTCCTGGGTGGACTGAGACGCCTCCGGTAAAGCATTTCCCAGAGGTTTCTTACTCCCAGACTTTTGAAGCCAATTTTCTGCCCATCACTTGTTTTTCTGACGGTTCGGGCTAGAATCACGTAGGGACGATCTGTGTAGCTAATAATTTGCATTGTAGTGTCCCCCAAAAATGTTCAGAAGCGGGTGGGACCTGTCCTCGGCGATCACCGACCAGTTACCAAGCAGTATGGTGTATCATTCAACATTCGCCGCGCATTGCACGATATATCCTTATCCTTGTTTCGAATCTTACCCCGGAGGACCCGCATACCGGGAAGTCGAATACTTGCAGCAGCTCGTGGGCAAATTAACACATATGGCGCACTTGATTGTCACCGGGGACACGGAGGGACTTTAATTGGGATCGTCTTGCACCCGGAATAGTAGCCGCTGTCGCCCATTTCATTGGACACCAGACCTTAGAAGAGTTACACACTTTGTCCATGAATGAGCTCCCCGTCGATTTCCTCCCCCTCATTCTCTCTTCTGCATCAACGGTGACAGTTGAGTCGAGGCCACGCGTTGAATCTGAGTCGCCAGATTTTCTCTGCCAGACGCCAAATCTGTTGTTGGCCGGGCGCGTTACATTCCAGCATAATGTGTTCGAGGGACTCAGGAACTCGGCACGAAGAGCAGTGTCCAAGGGTTTCCAGATTTGGTACGTGGTCCCAGAGGAACCAACATGAAAAATGTTGTGTATACTTTTCCACAGGAAATTTCGCGTCAGTCGGTGGATGTTGTTGGATCTAATTGAAGTCCAGATAGCACTGTCGGTGGGCTGATATCCGAATTCATCCTCGATACAGCAACGAACACGTTCGAGATTAAGTATGTGTTGTCGATTTCCGACCTGGGTTCTCCCTCAGAGATCTAATTATTTTAGTGAACATCCGTTGAGTTCCTTCCTTTATGAGCATTCCTGGGTTGCAGTAGTCTGAATCTGTTGGCAGGTCTGATCATGGACCTGGATTTGTCACGCTGTGACATCATGTGATTACTCTCCCACGTCCCAATGCGGAAACGCCGCCTGCCAAGAGCTTTGCGAATCGCGTCGACAACTTTCTTTCCGCGTCTGCTTCATACCCGACCCCTTCACATGGAGCTCCAAGGAAGGCTATTCCCTCGTCCGACGCATTCTCCGCAACACACCGCTCCTATACGAGCCCCACGACGATCAGCTTGAAGGGGTATGCAAATCTCTATGGGAAGGTTAAATTGATGGGTGGTTCGCAAGTAAAGAACAGACTGAATATATTGGAGAAATAGTTAGGTATTTATACAGACTGCTTATCTATGAGTCAGTAAGTAATTGGTATTGTAGCTATGATGTCCATGCGGAAGACGGAGCTGAAACAAGGCAACGAGATAGGATAAAATATAAGAGCATGTGCAATGGTTGAATTTGCAATGCGGAGTTCAAGTGGGTTGAACACGGTCACGGGTTGTATTTCCAACACTCCCCCTCAAACCGTGGACAGTCCAAGCGCACGAGCAAAGTGCTTGGCTTTGGCGCTCGGCAAAGCCTTGGTGAGAGTGTCAGCAGTCATCTCGTCTGTGGCGCAATAGATGAGCTTGATAGCTCCGGCCTCCATGATGTAGCGGATATAGTGGTACCGCAAATCAATGTGCTTGGTGCGTGCGTGGTAGTGACCATTCTGAGCAAGTGCTATAGCTGACTTGCTGTCGCTGAAAAGCGTGGTGGGAGAGGTCAACGGGCGAAAAATTTCCCCGATGAGTTTGCGCATCCACATCGCTTCTTTTGCAGCGTGGGTGGCGGCAACGTACTCGGCCTCGGTGGTGGAAAGGGTGACCAATTCTTGCTTCTTCGAAGACCAAGAAACGGCGCCGCCGTCGACCATGAATACGTACCCAGTGATGGCCCTGCGATGATCCTGCGAGGCGCCATCGGCATCAACGTAACCTTGCAGGCCACGTTTGTCTCCCCCGTAAACCAGCCGCAAGTCCTTCGTGCCCCGAAGATACTTGTAGATGTGTTTAACGGCTTCCCAATGCGCCCAGCCTGGGTTATCGTTGAATTGGGAGACGGTGGAGACGGCGAATGCAATATCGGGCCGACTGCCCATAGCGGCATACATCAAGGATCCGACAGCTTCGCGGTATGGAACGTTCTTCATCCGCGCAATGTCCGCAACGCTCGTCGGGCACTGGAATTTTGTGAGAGGAACATTGGGGTCGAGAGGCATCGCACTCGGCTTCAAATCATTGAACTTGAACCGTGTGAGAATTGCCTCGATATAGGCATGTTGCGACAAGGTGAGTGTGCGCTCGACGCGGGTCTCGAGTGACCTTGATTCCCAGTAGCCAATTAATTTCGCCTAGGTCGGTGAGCTTGTATTTCTTGTTCATTTCGACCTTGAATTTCTGGATCTGTGGAAGGGAACTGCCCAGCATCATGCAGTCGTCGACATGGATGGCAAGAACAAGAAGATGATTATCTTCCTCCTTGAAAAATACCCCATGGTCGGATTCGCATCGCTTGAAGTTCAAGTCGGCAAGGGCTTCGCACAGGAAGTCGTACCAGTTCTTCGCGCCCTGGCGAAGGCCGTAGATTGATTTGTGTAACTTCAACACAAACATCTTCCTGTCCTTCGTGGCATAGCCGGGAGGTTGTTCAAGGTAAATGGACTCGTCCTCGGCGAGAACTCCATTCAAGAACGCGCTGTCAAAGTCGATCGTGTGAACCGGCCAGTCATTGCGTGCTGCAATCGCGAGAAGGAGCCGAAAAGAAGACAGTTTGGCGACAGGTGCGTAAGTCTCGTAGAAATCAACCCCGTAGATTTGGGTGAATCCCTTTGCAACAAGTCGGGCTTTGTACTTCTCGATCTCGCCGGCGGCGTTCTTCTTGATACGAAGGACCCATTTCGCGCCAACGACGTTAGCGCCAGGCGGGCGCTCGGTGATGGACCACGTGCCATTACGTTCCAAAGCGGCAAGTTCGATCTTGATCGCCTCTTCCCATTTAGGCCAATCCGGTCTCTTCTTCGCCTCCTCAAACGTCGGCTCAAGTCCCTCGGCACCAGCGGTAACGGCTGCCATTGCAAAAATCCTCAACTCCAACCATTTCCCAGTCATCTGAGACTGCGGCTTCTTCGTCTATAGCTTGGATGCCCTTCGGGATAGCTGGGTCTGCACGGCGGTTGCTGGTAACACCTTCGCCATCGCGGAGGCGACGAATGTACCCAGATTCCTTCCGCGCACGTTTGGGACGGCCCTCAGGCTCTTGCTCCTCGAAATCTTGGCCTAAAAAATCGTTCTGTGGCGGATTTAGTTCGTGCTCGGCTGGCTGTGCATCATCGATGTCGGGAACTTCTTCCACTGTCGCTCGGGGAACTTGTTCGGCTGTGTCTGGAGCTTTATTGGGTGCTTGAACCGCTGTTTTCTGGGTAGCTGGACGCTCGATTACATCCCACTCCCCCTCGAGCGGCACCTTTGCAAGAACAACATCCTCTTCAAGCTTGAAGCTGACGCTGCGCTCCATTCCAACAGTGCGCCGATTGGGCCAATAAATGCGGTGAGCAGCATTCTCCTCATCGATTCCAACCCAGTAGCCAACACTTCCACGCATATCCAGCTTGGAATCGTCCGTGTTGTGCACAAGAACCTTGCAGCCCCAAGGATGCAAGTCGTCTAGGACAGGCTTCGTTCCGAAAACGACTTCAAACGGCGTAGTGTCCCCGATTGCACGAGTCCAGGTGCGATTCTTCAAGTATACCGCATACATCAAAGCTTCGCCCCACAGGAATTTCGGAAGGCCGCTATCATGAAGCATAGCGCGAACCTTGTTCAATAGCGTACGGTTGAGGCGTTCAGACACGCCGTTGTACTCGGGCGTGTGGTGGACAGTGAGGCGCCGAATGGTTCCTTGAACCGCGAGGTGAGCATCGAATTCTTTGCTCTTGTATTCCCCGCCGCGATCCGAGCGCAGGCACTTAATTTTGACGTTCTTTTGTGTCTTCCACCAGGCCTCTTCTGCGCGATAATGCTCAAAGACCTCGTCTTTGTGAGCCATCAGGTAGGCGCGCGTGTACCGGCTGTTGTCGTCCGTGAAACTGACATAGTATTCCTTGTGGCGGATCGTGCGAACAGGTGCGGGTCCCCAGACGTCCGAATGAAGCTCATCTCCCACGTTTTTAGCGCGGGGAGCCTCACGGAATTTTTGAATAGGCTTCCGTGTCATCTTCGCAAACTCGCAAGAATTGCAGATAGTAGGTTCGCTGGATTCATCCAGTTCAATTCCATGGACTAGACCTTTGTTCACAAGCTTGCGCGCGGCCTCGTGCGCAATATGTCCCATCCTGCGATGCAATTCGTCGATGGTGATCTTCTCCTTCGCGGCTGAGGCGAATTCGGGAGCGGGTTTGGGATGCGGGGTGAAAACACGGTAAAGTCCACCTTTCTCGTTGATTTTGCCTACGGGCTTTCGATCCTTATCAAAGATTCGACAAGCTCCGCCTCCAAACCAAACGTGGCATCCCGCGGCGTCGATTCGACTGATAGAAACGAGGGTTACTCCTATCATTGGTGCGTACAGGACATCCTTTAAAAGAATTCTTGACGCCGGCTTATCACCATTTGGCACAGTGATATAAATGTCGCCCTGTCCAATGGCCTGGAAGGAACGCTTGTCCGCCGCGGTGATGGATCTGGGGGTGATGTCGACGTAGTTCAAGAACTGTGCTCGTCTCCCTGAGAAGTGCTTCGAGGCCCCCGAATCGTACAAGTCGATGTCGATGAGGGCATCCCCGGGCGTCTCGGTGCTGAGCATCGCTGAGTCGAACGAAATTGTGTACGCCTCTTCCGTTCTCATTGCTGATTTTTTCAATAGTCCGCAATCAACGGCTTGTTCGTCGAGGGCCTGCTGAGTAGGCGCGCGAGCCAAAAACTCGTCAAAGTTGGTCTCTCCAACTTCAATCCACTCGAAAGAGCCATCCCCCGCCCGCGAATCGCTTTCTTTTGCGTTGCTGGCGTCCTGTGAGTCTTCCTCTTCATCATCTGAGTCTTGAACATCAAGAAGGTCAGGAATCGACTCGCCATCCGACTCCATGTCGGAAAATTCGTCCTCCGAGTCTGAGACGTCTTGGAGGTCTGGCATCCCGGCGTACTCATCCTCCGCAGAGAATTCAAGCTCGGGATCCTCGGGAAGTCCATCGAAGATGTCGGAATAATCGTCCGTGCAGATGGAGGTATTTTCAAGCTCGAGTGAGTCTTCCTCGTCGCTCTCGCCATCCACGAATGTCGCAGATGCACTCAGACCTTCCTCAACGAAGTCCAGAACGTTGGCTTCCGCGTGGGCCATCCACGCGGCGTCATCGTCGGCTGTAGCGGCTGCATCAGCGTTCGATTTCTTCCCTTTCCCCTTTCCCTTTGGACCTTGGCCGGCCTTGCCGCCGCCTTCTGCCCAACAATCCGATTTATAATGACCCTTCTTCTTGCAGTTGAAGCACTCGATGTTCTTCTTCGACTTTGAACCTCCCGACTGACCCTTCCCACTGGAGGAGTCATTGGAGTAGAAGGCGGCATCCTTGTCGTCCTTCCTGCCATTCTTCTTCAAAAGTCGGCGTTCATATTCGTCGGTAACGGTGAGCATGAGGTCGTTTGAATTGAGTGTTGTTCCAAGTACGCTCGAAGTTGCACTGATTGCAGAAATATAGGGATCGAATGAGGAGGGTAGGGAGCCGAGGATGATCGCGTAGAAGTCGTCCTCGGTCGGGGGTTGACCCATTGCTGCGAGGTCCTCGCGCATGGTCCTGAGCTTCGTGAAGTGAGCGCGTATATCGCCTCGCTCGTCACAACGCTCCTCTTGAAGCCTGCGACGCAAATCAACCGAGACCATGCGTGATTTCTTCTGGAATTCATTGCTAAGTTCCTTCCAGATTTCGCTGGCCGTGGGTTTGCTTCGAATCTTCATAAACAGTGAGTCTGGGATCGTTCCTGCGATTTGTTGCTTCACAATCACTTCGCCCTGCTTCCACAGCTTAGTCTCTTTCTTCCACTCCGTCTCAAGCGCCGTCTGTTGCGCAGTCAAGACGACTGGAACTTCGGCATCCCGAATGGCCGAGAGCGGATCCTCCGGCGCACTTGCATCAACAGCAAGATGCTCCGTGAGGCCTCGTGCATCAAGAGCCCAGAGGAACCGGTCTTTATAAATGACCCAATTCGTTCCGGTGACTTCAAGCTTCGGGATTCGCAGGAAGTCGTCTCCGAGTTTGGTGGATGTGTTAAAGGACATTGTAGTGTGGATGGTTCGGTTCAATGAATAAAAATTTTGACAAGCAGGTGCGAGATGAGGATGAACAAAGTGGTAAGGGTTTCTTTAGATGCGAGGGGCGGGGCCCATAACCTATGGGAAGGTTAAATTGATGGGTGGTTCGCAAGTAAAGAACAGACTGAATATATTGGAGAAATAGCTAGGTATTTATACAGACTGCTTATCTATGAGTCAGTAAGTAATTGGTATTGTAGCTATGATGTCCATGCGGAAGACGGAGCTGAAACAAGGCAACGAGATAGGATAAAATATAAGAGCATGTGCAATGGTTGAATTTGCAATGCGGAGTTCAAGTGGGTTGAACACGGTCACGGGTTGTATTTCCAAAAATCTCTGGACGGAATTCATTTGGTCGCAATTACTCCGACAGGAAGCGGCAAAACCGGACAAGATCTGCCTCCGCTTCGCTCTGGCGTAGGTTTTTCAATTTGTGGGTCATTGGATTTGAGTTTGAAATTAGAGGCTCGACCCGAATTCCATGAATGCTCAGGAAACTCCCCCATTTTATTTCGACGCGAATTCCTCGGAATCATACACCTTCATCACATTAACCATCGCATCCGCTGGTTGCTCCCCCCCTCCGCATCACAACCAACTCGCACCATCTTTTAGTCGCTACCCAAAACAGAACCCTAATTACAACTGTCAAACATGAGAGGCGACGGTCGTGATGCAGAGGACGAGGACTCAAAGGCACTGACCAATGATAGGGGCATTAGGAGCTAGTGTTGGCAGAATTCTAGGATATTATTTGGCTGGAGCGAGCTGCTAGTCGGTTAAAGTAATAGATTATTATTGCTGGGAGCAGAACGTACATGTGAGAATTCAAAACAACGCTTCAGCTCTGGATATAACAGACAGAGAATGGCGCAACACGGAGGTCTAGCAGTAACGGCACAAATACACCAAAAAGACTGCGCGTGGAGGTCAAGAAGGACGATGGCCAGGCAGCAGAGGGATGTCGTGGGACACCGCACATTTGGCATTGGTCCGTCCAAGTCGAAGGGAAGATCATTATGTGGATAAATCGAAGCAAAAGCATGCTGAAAACGTAGGGAAGAACACATTGAGCCTATGTAGGCAAGGATAACTCGTTAGAAGAACATGGGAGAGAAAAGAGGGTACAGACGCACCGGTATAGAACTAGATGTCATCATCCGTGTGTTTTGAAGACTGTGGGCATTGAAACCAAATCCCTGCCCGAACGTTAACATCGATGTAAATACTTTGTGAGGTGAATACGGAAAAACAAAAAATTCACGCGCAATAGACAACGCACTAATCACATACCCGTCATCCGAACACCTTGTTCTGCGCGCTAATCAGGCTTGTCGAGGTTTTTGCGATTCATGTCCTCGAACTTGCAGAGGAGACCTGGGCGGGCGAGACGAACAAAGGAAGATTGCGATGACGAGCCTTCGAGCTGTCTGTACACTGGGACAATAATAAAAAAGGCAGTCGATGATTTTGAGGCCAATAGATCATTCTTGAAGCTTGATATTGAATGTAAAACAGACATGGTTTGAGGTACCCGAGTCTGCAGAGGTTCCGTAGCATTGCGTCGTATCATGGTCTTGGAGAATTTGAAGAATAGGTTGGTCACATCTTGCGGAAGTGCTGAAATATACCGGTGGAGAATTGGGCAGAGTGCTAGGTGCGATTGAGTGCTGTGCAAGTCCAAGGTGGGCGGCAGTCCTGGAAAGCGGGATGATAATGGTGGGGGGAACCAAAAGAACGTTAGAGCATGCAACTCTTTTGACTGGGGACGAAAGCGCAGCGGGCATAGGTTTGAAGATCACAGCTGTCTCACAGACCCAAGCAGCCCAATTTGGGCAGCTCAGAGAACACACTGTCCAGTGTCCATAGCTGCGGCGTACATAGCAGAAAATGGGTTGATTAAACCTTACGGAGGATGAAATGTGCAACGTGATGGAGGAATGTCCCAAGAGAGAGCACTACTAGCCCTTTATATGGAACATTTGATACAGCCGGTGAGCTTGCGGATTGACCGCGAAATGGTCAGATGAGGAAAGCGCAGTGCGAAGTTGTGGCCTGAATGGGGATTACTGCGCTTACAAATGGAGCAAGGACACCGGGATTTGGGGACGAGAGCAGAGGAGAATACAATGGAGATAGACCTACATGGGGAAATTGCACCGCCGAGGAGCCATTTGCTTAAAGAACGGTTAATACTATACCATCTATATGCTTGTTATGCTGGCTGTGATCGCCGACCCGACTCTCTGCCCTGTTGGAGTTACGAGTGCTATGTGCGTGCACTGTATCACTAACTGCTAACTCCTCGATTCATTTCCTTTGTCGCGTTACCATACTTTTGGTTTGACATACTAAATATCTGTTTTAATTATAGTCCAGTAGTTTATATGTAGCATAGTTTCGAATGTATTCCCTGCGCGTTTGCAACGGGTTCACTGCTAATACTGGATTCTGGTCTATTGATTCCAACATGCCCTTCAGCTTCGTTTCCGAGCAACCCGTGCCTGCTTGTGATCTGCCCGACAATTCCGCTGCAGCTCGAGATGGTACGTACCTGAGCAACAGCACACTACCATGAATCAACAAGCTTCAGTCCGCGAACACGACACTTCTTGGTCTCGAAGTCCTCGCTATCAACTCCCAGACTCGTTCCGATGCCCTGCGGCTCAAGAACGAACAATTATGGGTCGTCGCGCGCAAGAAGCCCAATATCATTCTCACCGGACCCGAACAACTCAAAAGCGCCGAGTTCGAGAAGGCGCTACGAGATAAAGAGTTCTATGCCCGTAGTTGCGGAACGGGCTTTGACGAGTTCCATCTCCTCAATACCTGGGGCGTCAGCTTCCGAAAGGATTTCCAGCAAACGGGCTTCGTGAAAGCTCGCATGGACGAACATCATAATCCCTGGCTGCTCACTTCGGCCACTGTTCGCGACGGCGCACCGTTCGATAACATCTGCCGGCTCTTGGGGTTGAACAATAACTTCCATCTTATCCGCCGCTCATCATTCCGCCCCGATATCCGAATTCTATTCCGTGACCGAATTTCTCCAATATCTGGCGACTCGTTCCCCGAATTGCATTGGATTATTTCAGAAAATCGACCCTCCGTCATTTACGCGAAGACTATTTCCTTGGGATCCCGCATCTACGCGGACCTCTTACGCAGGGCAAAGTTGACTGCCGAGACAAAGCGCATTCGCATGTATAACTCGCTCAATTTCGAATCCTACAACGCCGAGACACGAGATTTAATGAAGAAGGGACCAGAGGACGAAGGGTATTGTCAAATCATTATTGGCACTGATACTCTGTCTGTAGGCGTAGCAATGCGCGGTCGTGTCGACGCCATTTTAGTTGGTGACATTGAGGACACGGATGATCTGCTACAAAAGCTCGGGCGCATAAATCGAGAGAAGCAGGCAGACGATGCACGAGCCGTGATTTATATATCCGCCGCCGTGAGGAAGCACGCGGAGAAGGTCTTGGCGGATCACGACGACGGTATATCTAAGGCGGGAGAAATTCCTCCCGATCTCAGCATGCCTCGTCTTATCACTGCCAAGTGCAAGGTCAAAGCACAAAACGACCTCTACAACAATACTCTTTCGGATCCTCCCTGCACCTGCACCATCTGTAAAACGAATCCACGCCCACCTCTTCCCGCCTCTTGTAATTGCAGCGGTTGCCTGCCGGAACAAATTCCTGTCATCCCGCCCAAGCCTCGCATATCTAGGGTAAACGAAGATATCCCCAAGACAAAGCGTCTCTCCAGACTACAAAAATCCCATGGAACCAAACGGCTTCTTGAGCTTCGTCTTGAAATCTGGCGAGAGTCTGATCAATCCACGTTATGGATGTTGCCTCCGACTTTCTTCCTCCCAGACAATATCATCAGTTCTATTCTCGATAATTTCGTGCTCCTCACCACTCCGACAACAATCCACCGGATTCTCCATCTCCCCGAGCATCTCAATCCTTACCTCACCCGCATCTCCGAAGTCCTTCAGGAACTGAAGCCGCAGTTTGTGGTCATTGCTGCTGACCGCAAAGCCGAAAATGCCGCCAATCGAAAGCGAAAGGCGCAAGCAACGGCGGAGGCGGAGGCGGAGCAGAGGCAGCGGAAGATGAAGATGTCGTGATGAGCGAACCGGAGGAGGAAGACGATGTCATCATGCACGATGCGGAGTCGCCGCCGGTGCAGCCATTAAAGTGAGTACATAATAATATCATTGACTTGAATTGAAGTTGACAATATTAGGGACATGACAAGGTTTGCCATACTCAGAAATGATCACCGATTTTTATTTCCCAAAAAATATGGTGCCGTTGAGAGTCGAACTCATGCTGGAATAGAAGATGAGAGAAAGGAATATAAGGGGAGATGAAGGACGCACGGGCCACGGTAGGGAATATACTGGAAGCCCTGGAAGCGGCGCTGGGGCCCGAAGAAGTCTGGGAGACGGTGGGTCGGGGCCACACCGTCTTCCACCATGCCTGCCTCCTCCTCCTCCTCGCACACACCGTCGTCCCGGTAGCCGATCCATCCGGTAGAGGCGATGCGAACCTTCCTTATCTCGAATGAGGCCTGGATGGATGACAGGGGTTTTGGTGAAGTGACGGGGATGACGGGGGTGCGCATCGAGGAGTATGTCGGTCTTGAGCTTGGTGGTAGCTCGCTGCACATTGCGTTTGCGCTTTTACCGCGCCTTGTCACGTGCCTGGCGGCCAGTGGGAGCGGTGGAGACGGAGGGGGTGGCACTGGAGGTGGAAGCCGTGGAGACAGAGGAGGCAGGGCTGGAGGTGGAAGCTGTGGAGGTGGAAGCCGTGGCAGGAACCCAGGTTATGGGCGACAGTGAAGAGACAGTGCTGATGGCACTGAGGGGTGGGCCACTGTCTAGCTCACTGAGGTCTTCGTCAGGGCGCCCAGTGCTGAGCTGGAGGGAGTGGACGACAGCAGCAGCAATATCGAATGTGTGAGTGCTGATTTGTTGCCACTCAGAGAAAGTACGGCCGGTGCGGGTGGTGCGGAACAGGAACGCATCAGTGTCTGGATTGTCAAAGCCTGGATGGAATGGGAGTTAGTAAAGACAGTGGCAAGGGATTCTGGGCACAGATTCCACAAGCATAAGGACGAGTGGCACTACAGTTGTACACTGAAGGACGGCTAGAGTACCAGAATTATGTTAAATCACCTGTCCTTGTGCCTTGCAGTCTACTGCGCCGTGGCGAGAGTCACCGCAGAGGGAGCAGATATGGAGGGCATGACCCTTCCCCGACACATAACATTTTGCGCAATTGAATCTCATACACAACGGCCTTGGATTCGGCGCCGGGCGACATTGCAACGGTTCCGCCTCGGCGCGGATTCAAGGCTCGAAAGATACTAGGTAGCGGTCTTCGGGCCTTTCGACAATGGAATTGATTTCGAAACACCGTATCTTAGTTGCAGCCCCAGCTGCAACACGATACGAGGGACACGTCATGCCATCGTTCCCGAGTATCTAGCTGCTTGGGAGTATGGTAGCGGACAAGACTTCATGTCAAGCCGCAAATTTGATCCAATCCTTCCAATCTTTTGGATTTAGACTGAACATGGTGGTTTGTCAATAAAAAATTCCTTTTGGAGAAATCGGGGTTAACTCTAGCTTAGGGTTGCACCGGAGTTTGACCCAAAGAGCTGTTAGGCTGCAGGTTACAATCTCCTAGAGAGATTGGTCTGCTACACCCAGCTTATATACTATGGAGTGGGTATACTAGAATGTTCTACATAAATCCGCACTGTTCCATATTTGTGAGATGATGACTAATGCACCTCGGGGATCGGGCAGATTGCCATTTACAGCCACTCCGCCAACACTCCCGACCTCTCCAGATTCTCCTCCCTATCATCAGTCCATTGGGCTAGAATATTACCTACATTTAATACCCCCCTCTCCCGATACTTTTATTTACATCACCAAAACAATACCGTCGTCTAAGTAAACTTCGCAACTTTCAATGTATCAATGAATGCTTGCAAAGGATGACAACTTCGTGTTGACTATGGTTCCAAAGAGCAAGATTGCGGCATTTCTGGACCACGGGCTACACATCCAAGACTCGCAGTAAATGTTGGAAGATCAAACCAAATTTCACTGTTAATCGCACCATATCAGACAGAAACTCAAACAGCTCATTCAAGACACTGCTGAGCACGACCTCCAGGCCTGGAGGAAGGAAATCTTGAGTCGAACCACAAAGCTCAGAAACCAGATTTCTACCGACGAGATTCGGAACCCTCACAAATGGGAAGATGATGGACGGGAGTAATGTGAGGGATATAAATGATAGAGAGATCAAGGAGAAATTGAGTGGTCGTTAACATCCGAGAAAGAGCACCAGCCTGATGCACATATGCATGAGTGATGTGTGTGCTTATTGGCACTTCCACACCCCGCGTGTGTTTCCTATGCCTCTCGTTGATGTCCTAAGGTTCCTTTCCCAGGGAGGTGGACATTGTTCTAGATCAACAACCGTCGTTGATCAGCACCTGCGGAGAAACAAGGTTGAAGAGTATCAAAAGGATTTGACACCAGCACCCCATAGGATCTGGCAATATATTTTTGGTCAATGGTCGCTTGGCGCAGTATTTGCGAGGACGTATTTCATTCAATTCGGCGGTCACGGGTCACGCACCCCCCGGACGAGGACGAATTTGAACCAAGGTCACTGGTCACGGGGGCCTCTGTCGAATTGGTCTTCTAGTTGGAAGGGCTTCAAGCAAATCCGCCTAGGCCGCGGTAAAGTCTGCAATAAAGCCGTGAAAAAGTCGCAATACCTATAGGTCAGGCCAAGACAAATATATAAGGTGGATGCAGCTGCAATAAAGCCACAGTAAAGGTCACAATAAAGCTGTGATAACATAAGACATAGGTAAAAGGTATTTGTTGAGGCCAGAAATGGATATGCTGCAACAAAGCCGCGATAAAGCTGCGATAAAGTCGCGATAAAAACACTTTGTGCTAGAAAATCGTAAAGCAGAGAGGCCTCAATAAAGCTGCAACAAAGCTGCAATATAGTTGCAATAAAGTTGCAATAACACACTTTGTACTTGAATATTGTAAACAAAAAAAGCCTCTATAAAGCTGTAATAAAGCTGCAATAAGGTTGCAATAAAATCGGGATAAAAAGACTTGGTGCTTGAAAATCATAAACCAAAAAGCCTCAATAAACATGCAACAAAGCTGCAATAAAGCTGCAATAAAAATACTTAAGAAAGCAAAGTTGAATAGCAACCTGTTTGGCAACCCCAAAAAGGAAATTTTCAAAACAAACAAATAGTGATTAGAGATCTACAAGTCCATGTCACCACGATCATCAATGGCGATCATGGAGACTTGGTACAGCAGCCCGGAGACTTCTTTGTCCTGGGCCTCTACACCTTCATCCTCAGACTCTGTGTCTGATCGGACACCATCTGAGACATTGTCCACATCCATCTCATCACCTCCACCCAATTCTCCCAGATTCTCTACTGCTCTTCCTGGCCTGAGGTTACTGGGTAAATCCCTTGACTTTAGCCAGCTTGTAAAACCTCTGCATGTGGATGCCATCAAATCGCCCACGAGTCAACCGATGCAACTTCAGCTAGACAGCAAGGAGAAGATCAGACTCAATCTGCTCAGGAGTCTTCCCATCTGTAGATCAAAGGGAGGCCTCTTGTCCTCAGAGCAAATGGTCTTCATCGCGAATCCAGGTGATCAAACGACGAATCTCGATATTGAGGCGCTGGATTTCCCAGCTGGTATGGTAAGACTTTTTTAAAAACACATGTTACCCAATGGCACGGGGTTTTTGCAAAAGCCTGTGTCTTTGGATGTACAGCCACCATTTACCATATATAGCCTCAGATATGGCCTTATCTATGTCTGCAATCTATTATCTATACTGCACTGTGACCAGATTAGATGTCCTGGCCTCCCGGCATCCAATCAAGTTGATTCCATGATCCAGATCAGCTTAAATGAATATTTTATTCGAATAAAATATTCATTTATCGCCGGCTTTTCGAAAGTGTTTTGCATTTTGCGCCACAACCAGGGCACTGATTGCAAAACGGATTTGACAGCTGGAACAAGCATTTTTTGCTCTACAACCTTGGTTTAACTTTCCTTTTTGGGACACTACCACCTTTTCCCCAAAAAGGAAATTTTCGACATCAGCCCTTCCCTGGCTCATAATTCAACCATTTTGGATGTTTTAACCATATAGGGATGTTATTCCAGGTTCTTTACAACTGACTGGGACACAATAGAGTCTATTACAGTCCAGTAATAGGGTGAAAATAGCGAAATTGAGGAATTTTGTTCCTGTCCACAGTATCCTGGGGATACAGCAATATAAATACCTCCGGACTGTATTACTTTGCTCCTCTAGGTTTTGAAGGTTACTGGGCCAAATTGAATCCCATTATAGTGTAATGACATGGTGAAAATAGCGAATTTGATAAATTGTGTTCTTGGCCATGATATCTTGGGGATACAGCAATATAAATACCTGCTGAGTGTACTACTTTTTTTCCCTAGACCTTGAAGGTCACTGGGTCAAGTTGCAACCCATTACAGTGCAATAATAGGGTGAAAATAGCGAACTTTCCCTTTTTGGACACTAACGCTTTTCGCCTAAAAAGGAAATTCTCTACATCGGCCCCTCCCTGGCTCATAACTCAACCGTTTTGGATGATCTAACCACATAGGGATGTTCTTCCAAGTTCTTTGAAGCTGACCAGGCCAAATTAAAGCTCATTACACCACAATAATGGGGTGAAAATGGCGAATTTCATAAATTGTATTCCTGGTCATAATATCTCGTGGATACAGCAATAGAAATGTTTCCTGACTGTATAATTGTGTTTCCCTATGCTATAGGAGCACCCTGAAAGCGATGGATTATGTTATTGTCATTCAAAGCATCGCCTTTTGGTCATATCAGGAAATTGCATTTTCGCCCATTGTGAGCCTCCCTAGGATGTGAGAGATACCAGCACACATCTTTTGGGTCCTTCCTATGTATATATACTAGAAAGGTGCACAGGTGACATCAAAGACACCCATACCCCATGATTTGAGGTGATCATGTGCTATAGTGGTGTTCACCCCATTCGGCGTGCCACAGGGTCATAGGAATCCTTCTGGGGGCTTCAAACATATATGCCAGACTATATGACGAGTTCCCCGCCAAAAAGCAGGTTATTATGTGATCATAAAATCGAAATATGTCAGATGACATTTCTGGATTATTGTGTGAATAGGGCACCAAGGAGACCATTGAGTGCGAAATAGACGCTGAGAATGGGAAGATGCAGTGTAAATGACTCAGATTGGGCTTTATTTGAAGTGTTTTGGTTGAGTTTTGGCTGAATACTGTTGTTCAGCATATAGGTTTGAGTACAACTTTCGCCGGGAGGCCAGGACATCTAATCTGGTCACAGTGCAGTATAGATAATAGATTGCAGACATAGATAAGGCCATATCTGAGGCTATATATGGTAAATGGTGGCTGTACATCCAAAGACACAGGCTTTTGCAAAAACCCCGTGCCATTGGGTAACATGTGTTTTTAAAAAAGTCTTACCATACCAGCTGGGAAATCCAGCGCCTCAATATCGAGATTCGTCGTTTGATCACCTGGATTCGCGATGAAGACCATTTGCTCCGAGGACAAGAGGCCTCCCTTTGATCTACAGATGGGAAGACTCCTGAGCAGATTGAGTCTGATCTTCTCCTTGCTGTCTAGCTGAAGTTGCATCGGTTGACTCGTGGGCGATTTGATGGCATCCACATGCAGAGGTTTTACAAGCTGGCTAAAGTCAAGGGATTTACCAGTAACCTCAGGCCAGGAAGAGCAGTAGAGAATCTGGGAGAATTGGGTGGAGGTGATGAGATGGATGTGGACAATGTCTCAGATGGTGTCCGATCAGACACAGAGTCTGAGGATGAAGGTGTAGAGGCCCAGGACAAAGAAGTCTCCGGGCTGCTGTACCAAGTCTCCATGATCGCCATTGATGATCGTGGTGACATGGACTTGTAGATCTCTAATCACTATTGTTTGTTTTGAAAAATTTCCTTTTTGGGGTTGCCAACAGGTTGCTATTCAACTTTGCTTCTTTAAGTATTTTATTGCAGCTTTATTGCAGCTTTGTTGCATGTTTATTGAGGCTTTTTGGTTTATGATTTTCAAGCACCAAGTCTTTTTATCCCGATTTTATTGCAACCTTATTGCAGCTTTATTACAGCTTATAGAGGCTTTTTTGTTTACAATATTCAAGTACAAAGTGTGTTATTGCAACTTTATTGCAACTATATTGCAGCTTTGTTGCAGCTTTATTGAGGCCTCTCTGCTTTACGATTTTCTAGCACAAAGTGTTTTTAATCGCGACTTTATCGCAGCTTTATCGCGGCTTTGTTGCAGCATATCCATTTCTGGCCTCAACAAATACCTTTTACCTATGTCTTATGTTATCACAGCTTTATTGTGACCTTTACTGTGGCTTTATTGCAGCTGCATCCACCTTATACTCATCATCACCAAAAGTAAATACTAATTGGTTGTTACAGGCCACAAAATGTAGTTTTTTTTTAGATAAAGTACATGATCATGTTCAGTAGGATGTATGGCCGGCCTTTGCATAAACCACCGCTGTGGACAAGAGCCGGCATGGTGCCGATAAATTGATTGATTTGCTGATGTGTGATTTTGGGTCCAAATGTCTAAATGCAAAGGTCACAACATTGCCTCCTTGGATGGTTAGGACCTGGAATGATGTCTATACATCCTAAGAGTATCTCAGACAAATTTAATGTGCTAAATGTTTGCGAATATGTGGGAACAAGGCCGTTATCTTTGTCGTCTGGCCAGGCCACATCCTGCTGATGATTGATCAACTTCGGCTGGGTGCATTCATCGCCGCTTTGGAGCCAAATTTGTTGGGTGGTTTCCTGAGAGCGAAGTACATTATTTGCAACTTTTTTTGGCCACTGTACTCCTCCCAACTCGTCCTATTGCACTGATTTTCACATGCCATGTGGTTTTGATGCTGAGGGCTCCAGATGACCATTCAGTGGTGCAGTGGATAGCGAGAACCTTGTCAGGGGTAGAGAGGGTTAATGAGTGGCTACTACCAGGTTCTTTTGTCATTGGAAGGGTTTCCTGCACTCTTCACCAGTGTTTTTGAGCGGTCAATTGATGTATGCTGTAATATCGAGGGCAAACAGCTGATATTGTGATGCCTCTGTACTACCCCTTAGCCTGATTCTTGCCGGGAAAGTTTTGCAAGTCATAGTCAGGATCCCAAGGCATATGGTAGTGACTGGCAGTTGGGATTGGTCCATAGCTTACGAAGTAATGTGGCCATTAGTATTTACTTTTGGTGACAACGAGTATATTTGTCTTGGCCTGACCTATAGGTATTGCGACTTTTTCACGGCTTTATTGCAGACTTTACCGCAGCCTAGGCGGATTTGCTTGAAGCCCTTCCAACTAGAATGGGGCGCCCTATAGTGCACCCCATTCTAACTAGAAGGGATATGTGGGCTGCATAGGTGGTTCCGGGGTCGGCTAGACTCACTTAGTCAAGGTTCGGCAAGGTGAGCCTGGGTCTGGCAAGGTCTGGCTAGCTGACCACACTGGCTCTGTGCAGCCGACTACACACAGCTTTCGCGTAGGGTCGGGTAGCCAATGGCTGGCCGGCTAAACTGACATCATGCAGATCAGTGTAGATCAGTGTAGGTGCATCCGTCTCAGTTTTGGCGCCTAGCTTGACCTTGACCTGGGTTGCACTGAATCTGTATTGTGTCCAATGCCAAGTAATGAGCATTCTGGGCATTCTCACAGCCATTAGATGAAGAATCTCTCTCAGTTCCAGATTCGTCGTCAAGGAGCCAATGTGACACTGTCACACTGTCAAGTATGGAAAGCCGGAGCACCACGCTTGAAACAAATGATTTGATCAAATGCCGAACGTTGGCCGCTGTCTTCCCGAAGTGGATTTGAGATCAAACTAGCTCTATCGTGGTCCTGTGGAGGCTCTGAGTAGCACTACGCACGCTCAGAAATTTATTTGATTTGGTGGCTTCTATCCCCTTTCAATAGAAGTGACCAAACCCGCTATTTCCTGTGATTGTGGAAGCACAAGCACAGAGAGATGGTTAATCCTGTGAGTTTAGGACTTTCCTAAGGTCTCATGACATCTATATCGATATAAAACATTTAATTCCATCGTCTCGCACCCGATAAGGCATCCTATAATTTCCTTGAGCGCGGGTTTTGATATCCCCGAGATGCCCGAGGTAAGTCGAACACGACATGTCATGCTTTACATAACTGGAGAACGGGTTATAGTGAGTTTTCCTGGGATTCCTCAACTGTTGGTTTGCTCCAGGCTCAAATGTGCCAGATCCCCGGCTGGCCTCTTGGCCTGGAATTTCATTTAGCTCGACGACAGTGCTTCACTATATCATTTAGGTTGAATAATTCCCTTGGCCAGAACAGTCCTCAGAACATTTTATTTCAACACCCCTGTGAAGTTAGTGTTGCCGCGACTTGGGCTTGAACGGCTTCAAGTCGACTTAATGGGGGCGACTTGAGCCGAGTCAAGTCAAGTCGGACCCAAGACTTGACGCGACTTCGAAGTCGATGGAAATCGACTTCAAGTCACTCAAGTCGACTTGAGTCGGGTCTTGAAAGTGGAAATCTTCCAAAACACTGGGTGAGGGCAATAACATCAATAGCTCCACGGCAAAGCCCACTAAATGGGTTGCAAATTAATATTTCACGCAATTTTCTGAGTTTGAGTTATACACAAATTTTCCAATCATTAAGGGGAATTTAATCTACAGTCCGAGCCACCATGTACACCACCTTGCCACCACCAGAATTTGGGGGACAAAGGTCTCGCCATGGGTGGACCTGAAGAGGAAAGATATGACAAGCGAGCACATGTTCTTCAGCGCTTTGAGACGCTTTGGTGAAGCTTACCGGGGGGGTATATTGTGTCACTGTTAGTGCGTCACACATAGGGCTCCCGCTTTTGATACGCATTGCCGTTTCTCGCCCCGAGGTGCTGTGTGAGCGGGAATAACACGGCATCATGATTTGGTTACCGTTCCGGAATGGTCCGCGGGTTCCGCTGGAGTACGGCACGGTGCGGAGCTGTATGACTCACAGTGACAGAAGTGAGATCACGCCCACGTGATGAACAACCAGTTCGTGACCTCGCTCACTTCTTTATCGCACTCCATCACAGTCAGAACACAACAGTGACCTAGTTCACTTTCACATATTCTATATGCCTGAGAAAACTGTTTTAAAACTCTTTGAACGTGAGGTTGGCTGGGAGGAGCGCAGGATTCCGTCGACAGTGGATAGAATAGATGATACTTCCTTCATAGGTGCCGATTTTTCTGTTGTTCTTGGTTTGCTGTTGGTTTTTGCTAATCCTTTGGCGTCCTAGGGGAGTTTGTTGCCCATCCTGTGTGCTGTGCTCGGGCGGATGGGACCCGGCAGACGTTTACTGTCCATGTGTCTTCACCAGATGACAGCAAATTTGTGCCACTTCCTCGTCTGCCACCTCTGCCCATTGAGCCTGTCTCTGCACCAAAGACAGGAAAAAAGCCGCAGCCCAAGAAGTCTGCATTTTATTGTGCCCCATGTCACAGCTCGGGTGAAAGTAATTCGCACAAGGCATGCCTTTTTGATCTGTTTTCGGTAATTATACCTCATCCCAATGGCCAGGAAAACGAACAGTGCCAGCCCTCAGCTATTACAAAATACCAGTCGACTGATATCGATGCTGATGCCAAGAGACCACGCGATAAAGAGGTACGCCTCACTGTTTGCGTTGAGACTTTTGCACCTGACCCCACCTTTCTTTGTGACGTTTCAGGGCGAAACAGACCCCCTCAACATTCCTACTGCTGAGTTCGTTAATACCCTGAAGATTGCGGGCAGAATATCAGCGAAGGCACGTGGAAAAGAACTGGTCATTGCGATCTGCAATAAGCACACTGGGATGAATGTGAGTGCTATCGGTTTCAACTCCTACGATTCTGCTCTGAGAGGGCGCCCTGTCCAGTTTGTTATGCGTGTTACCTTTGGACTCGAAGGTCACTGCTTTTGGATCCCGACCCAAATGTATCGTTGGATCGTCTCCCAAGAACCGGTTCCACGGGGCAAACCAAATACCTCCATCATGTTCTCACTTATCGGCGCTTCAACGTCTTCGTTTACCAGGATCGTTTGCAAGCCGCACATGAGCTAGGACTTTTTTTTCCAAATGCGATAATCCAGCCTAATGGATGTGCCGAGCGTGAGTTGACCCCATTGTGGTGGCGGTGTCTTATTTTCCTGCAGTTCCCGACGGAGCATCACCGAAATCATCGGTAAAAGCCACACTTCGTGCTGACCGTGGCCAGAAATTTATTAAGGCTCCAAACTTCCTCATCACCGTCGGGAAAATCAAGTGTTACACCCCGTTCACAGCACAGCCTGGCCCAACGTGGAAACAAGGAGTGCGCTGTCTACTCTCTGTGGCTGGCTTGAACGCAATTCCTGATACCATTTTTTGGCAGAGCTGTGAGCGAGTCATTGTCGATGTCAAAGACGAGGTCAACAACACCACTCTTGGGCTCTACAGCTTCCGGGTGTTCATTGATTGTGTCTGGTCGGCACAGAAGATTGCATTGGAGCCTGGTCCCTTACTTGTAGGGCGGCGAAAAGTGCTGACCTCCAATCAGTCCGTTCGCAAACGACCCTGCGCAGACAAGATCCCCAAAACCTCAGCCCCAAAGAGACGTAAGGTGGAGGTGGTGGAGGACATCGAAAATGTTAATCCAGTGGCAGGGATTATGACACGGAGTCAAAGGAAGCTCGCTTCTTTTTCTGCTGGACTTCAAATGTAATGTATGGCCTGTAAATATTCTATTCGAGTATGAGTGCCCACTTGGACTACCCAAAATTGAAGCAAGCGACTAGCTTACAGGGCAAGGAAGCCATGGAAATTACTTACAGCAAAATTCACTGGGAGTGCTAAGCTGGTATCAGCTGTTTTGGTCATGACGCAAACCCAAACAAATACAATCGTAAAGCCAGTGCTTTTCAGCCACCAGCAACCTGAACTACCCAAAGGTGAGGCAAGCAACTAGCCTACATGGTAAGGAAGCCAGGGAAATTACTTAGAGCAAAACTTACTGGCAGTTTCAAGCTGGGTATCGGCCATTTTGGTCATGGGCCAAACTTGAATAAACACAAATGTAAAGCCAGTGCTTTTCAGCCACCGGCCACCTGAAGTACCCAAAGGGGAAGCAGGTAGCTAGCATACAGGGTAAGGAAGCCATGGAAATTACTTGCAGCAAAAATAGCTGTCGGTTTCGAGCTGGGTATCAACCGTTTTGGTCATGAGGCAAACATCAACAATCACAATCGTGAAGCCAGTGCTTTTCAGCCACTGGCCACCTGAACTACCCAAAAATAAAGTAGGTGACTAGACTACAGGGTAAGAAAGCTAAGGAAATTACTTACAGCAAAAATAGCTATCAGTTTCAAGCTGGGTATCAACCGGTTTGGTCATGAGGCAAACATCGACAAACGCAATCGTAAAGCCAGTGCTTTTCAGCCACTGGCCACCTGAACTACCCAAAAATAAGGTAGGTGACTAGACTCAAGAGTAAGGAAGCCAGGGAAATTCCCTACAGCAAAAACAGCTGTAAGTTTCAAGCTGGGTATTGACCATTTTGGTCATGTGGTGTCCCAGTTTTTGATTGCCAATCGCAGCTGAACAATCGACAGAACCACGGCAAAGCAACCTGGCCAAAGATATTTCGTCTCTTTTCCGATTACGCCCCCATCCAGGCGACCTCAGTGCCTTCAGAAAGGGTATTCTCGTCCTCGGCCGAGACAGATACCAAACGCCGAAACCGCACAAGTGCCCTTCTAATGGAGGCTCTACAAATGTTCAAATTTAATTACAAGAAATCGAGGCTCAACTTCATGTCCGACTGGCAGACTGTCCCCGTTGCCGATGACGATGAAGACTGGCTTCGAACTCTGGCCGATTCACACGATCAAGACAGGGATGTGGTTTGGCGCGAGATTGTTGACAGTTGCGATGCAGCAGACGGGATTGTATTTACAGAAATGCCAGAGGAGAATGAGTAGTTGAATTTGTATATTGCCAGGATTTGACTGCTATTTAACGTCGAAACTTTGTACACCAAGCGACATCTACCCTTATAAATTAATAATGGTGCGACTAAACCGACTTGAGTCGACTTGAAGTGACTTGAAGTGACTTGAGCTGACCAAGTCAAGTCAAGTCAAGTCGAAAGTTGCGGTATGTCGACTTAAGCAAGTCGACTTGCGACTTAACAAGTCGCGGCAACACTACTGTGAAGCCTCCGGTTTCAAGGCTCTCCCAGTCCAACACGGCATGTATTCAGCAGAGATTGCATGAATCGGACCTACAAATAGCTGGCTCAGGATGACTGTGAGCTCGGAGAACAACCCGGCAAGAACTCCGATTGAATTGCATCACCTGATGGGTTCGATTAAACAAATTGAGCGTGCGGAGTCAGTTTGAACCCAGTCTTTGAGGCGGACCCCTCTAACTGTGTTCGCTCTCTTCTCGAATCATCAGATTTCACGGCTGCACGCTGATGCACCGTTTCGGCATGGCACAGCAGTTCTTCTCGGTGAAAGTTTGTGAAAGGTTGTGAAAAGGGGCATTGGCTTCTCATCTTCATTTGTGGCACCTCACAAAATATATGGAATATGCTGGTGGTTGGGAATGGTGTTTGCGCTGTTTGGGCGGTTTTTTGATCCGCCAACAATATTGGTCGGCGTGGCACAACAGTTCTTCTGGGTTAAATTTTGTGAAAAGTTGTGAGAAGGGGCATTGGCGTCCCATCTTCATTTGAAGCGCCTCACAAAATATGTGGAATATGCTGGTGGTCGAGAATGGTGTTTGCGATGTTTGGGCAGTTTTTGATCAATATTGGTCGGCGTGGCACAACAGTTCTTCTGGGTTAAATTTTGTAAAAAATTGTGAGAAGGGGCATTGGCCTCCCATCCTGAGGGCCCAGATTAAAAACTAGGCGATCCGCTCTTGCGTGCATGTGTAGGTGGATATGGGAGCCCCTGTGATGGCAAGAAAACATCGGTGCGACAGTGTCACCAGTCTCGTCTTCATCATCAGAGTCGTCACCCTGCCATTTGATTCAGTTAAAAAATCTGTACTGCCGAAACTTGGCGAAATGATCGCAAAAAACAAAAACGAAGACCTGAAGAATCGAACCGGGAGGACCTAATGCAGCAGCCATATGAGACGGTATACCATGCGGCTGGGCCAGGACCGCCGTTAAAAAGCTTAACTACGCACAAGGCTCACCAGAATTCGGCCTCAAAAAGCTTAACTTTGGACAAGGAAATTTCAGATTTTCGCCCTGAAAAGCTTAACTTTCGAGCCATCCTTTGGTGGAGCTTCACGGGGCCTCTGGACGACCGGTTCTGCTTTGCGAGGGGGGATCCTCTATGCTTGAAGATGGTCATCCGCGCTTTGAGTCAATGAAGGTCGGCTCGGTGGAGCCTGCAGGGCGACAGTGGTAGACAGTGGTGGGAATGAAGAAACAGATTGTGGGCGCACCAACATTGACCTTGTTTGGCTTTTGATGCGCACGGACCATCTGGCCAATTCACTTCCAAACCTCGCCTGTGTCTGCTGCCATCACGCGAAGATAGTAGGGAATATTATACTATAGGTACAACTAATGTTTTTACAATAATGTGATAAAAGTGTTGCGTACATGTTTTGCCCCAAACGTTGTCAAGACGTTGAGGAGACGACGTTTAAATGTTGCGCAAACTATTTGAGATCGTGTACTGGCAACATTGATGAAACAAAATGTTCGATTGGCGGTGTCGACTAGATGTAGGGTTACTTAATCTTCATCGGAGTTTGAATCAAATTCGGATAACACCAGGTCAAGTTTTTCATGATGTTCTTGGGAAGGGGAAAGCTCTTGCTTTGCTGATCGTTGAACCTTCTTTCCTCGTCGCAAGGCAACAATGTGATTCTTGAGTCGTCTGCGCAACTGGCCGATACTATCTGTTCCGTTGTGATCCACATTCAAAATAGACAACACTCTGTGTAAAGAGTTTGGAGAATGTTATTTCCATAGACGGCGGTCAAGACATGGACCTGAAGATCAGCATTGAGACAGTTGAATCACCATTCATTGTGGACATCGGCACAGTCCGGAACAGATAAACCGCCTGGGAGGCAGATGTTTGGGATGCGAGTCGGTAAATTGTTCGCAATTACCAGACAATACATATGTTGTGATCAGCGTACACAGGGAGCCGATTGTAACTGTCTGGCACTTGAATGCGATGCAAGGCAGCAATGGAGAGAAGAACAGATTTTTTATGACTGTCAAAGGTGTTGAAAAAGTCAGCCATAGATGCAGAAGAGCGAAACTGCTGCCCGGCCTCATTATAGTTTTAGTATGTTTGTGTATCGCAGCTCATAACTTGAAACAGACATGGTGGACACCAGACACAGAAATGTTAGCAATATGCGAGAGATTTTCTACATTCACTGTTGTTCCTGTAACTTCACTTCGGGTTGTCGGCGAGATCCTGGATCAGCCTTCAAGTAGTTCAAATGATAGTGTCGCTTGAATGAAGAGATTAGAGACAGTATGTGGTTGAAGGTCGAATGTTGGTGGGTGCATTCTGAGAATCGTTGCTGTGTGGCGGTCGCTGTCAAGACACGACAAGCTGTCAAAGATTGCCACTCTTGTCTATTTGATGGACGTAACTCGTTACCGCCTAGCAAGACCCAGGACTTGGTCGCAGCTAGTCCACTCTGCCATTGATCTGGAGGCTTGAGAATTGACCTACTCGACAAGGTCTCTCACCCCTATTTTCCCACTAATTTCTCTAAACGCCCCCCGCACTGAGTGCTGTTAAGGGCGTGACTTCGAGTTCTTATCAGTCCCTCCGGAATGCCGGCCGGCGATCCTTATCCAGAAATCCACCTCCAAGAAATTTATGACAGCCGGGTTTCTATATAAGGTAGGGTTCCTGGCTGCACCCGGGTTTCTGAATAGAATTATCCGGACATTGACGGATATTAATATTGGGCTCCCCGAACCCGAGGAACGACAGTTGGAAGTCGATGCCGAACGTCTCCAGTGGAGTGGAGACCCTGGTAATCTCTGTGGCTTCAAAGACAGTCTAACAGTTGAACAAGTGCGTTTTCAATCCCGTTTCATGTTCAAAAGCTGTCATCTTGTTGCGTCAGGGCATCATGAAAGTCGCCGAGAGGAAGCAAGTCAAGGCCTCTCCCTTCCTCCTCTTCCTCTACATTACCAGGGGGCATTGTTTTCCTTCTTTTGTTTCCTTTTTTGAGCCGCGTCCCGTGTACGGCGCTCCCGTCCCTGTATTTTTTGATGGCATGATCCAAGTTACCATATATGGAAATTCCGGTGTTTTCATGCAGAACCACTGTAGCGCTAGAGATATGGCCCTGGGCAACTTAGAATTTAGTTTTGAAACACTAAGAACCACTTCCTAGGGCATCTCGAAGCACCATTAGCACTGGCATAGGTTTTGTGCAGCCAGGAGAATTGCAAAGTTTGAATCTTGAAATCTTGAACACTGTAGTTAGAGTCAAATTTATTGGGTTCAATATGTATTCCCCATTCATCGCTGCAATGTTTCAAATTTAAATGGAGTTAATACGATAGGTCCAAGAATCAGCCCTGCAAGAATTTCAGTTAACTGTGGAAAACATAAAAAAGTGCACAGTTGAGGGTTCGAAATCACGCGAGTATTTTGGAGCTTACGCAGATTTCTATTTGGTTTTGTTAGCAACTGAAGCATTCAGAATTTGGCGGGGCTTCTATGAAATTAGGGCGCTTACAGGACCCACTACTAAAGATAGTGGGCATTGGTAGTGCCTAAAGCGACTGATTGTAAATTTGCCTTGCCCCAATTACTTGAACAATTCAAATCTTGGATGCGTGAAAGTGAAGAGAAGATTACAATTTGTTTCATCTTTCTCTATCCCATATCTGCAAGTGAGGAAGACAAGCATTCACTCAACTTTTTTGCTTGCTTACAATTCAAGTGTTTATTGGTTTTCTCCCCGATCTACAGCTGACTTGTCTTGCCTTCACAGACTCAGAAATCTAACCAACCGGCGATGATTTAGATTTTGAGGTGGTCCCTTTCCAGCGTGGCCAATGTAAAAGGACCAACACTGGGTTCTTCACCTCTTCTGTTATTGTATGTTCATCCATGGCCTAGTCCTGCCTGTGATATATGGTACATGCACGCCCTTTGCCAAGGAAGGCGAGAGATGCAGGACTTTCGACATTGCATCTATTGCGTACTATTTTCCCTGCTGTGCCCCGGGGCTCAACTGTGTGTTTGACCTCGCTGCGCACAAGAACAAGTGCGTACCTGCATAGGGACTGATGGGTTGCCAATGGGAAGACATAGGGCTGAGCTGGCGGCCGGAAAAATATCCACCACGGAGTAGAAACACGTTCCGCCACTTGAGTAAATAAAATAGTCTTTTCTTATTTTTTTTTCCTCTATTATCTGTCTAATCCCGGAATTTGGTCGAATTCCAAAATATAAGCCTTGTGAACGGTGCACATCGTTTAGAACTCGTTGTCGATGGTGGACCCTTATAGGCACTGCCATTGATCTCTATCTGTTCGAAAATCGACTCAGTAATGTATTTGAGTAAAGTTTACCTTGAAATCCTCTGTTATGTAACGATCGACTTGGAATGGAACACAGAGAAGCCGACTCCAGGCAAATCGCAACGCAAAGGGACTATGGATCGTATACTCCAGAGATCGTGGAATGTCAAAGCAGGGAACACAGACCTGCAGGTGGAATCGCACACGGTCCAGTCATTCCAGCGGACGAGTTACTACATCAATTCCGAGAGACGAGAGACCAGTACCGAGCCGAATGGCTACCAAGACGTATCAGAGCTAGAGCAGAATTCACAGCTCTCACATTTCATAGTTACAGCAGGGAAATTGGCACCCGCAACCATGCGCAGAACACGAGTAAATGTCATTTCAGGATTGCGAATACAGTATTACTTGGGCCTTTTCTTGCATTTGACCCCGTGCGGGGACAAAGTGCTCGCTTGAAACGATAGAAGAGCGGGGAGCGTCGGAATTGATACGTGAGCCTATTACGCTTTAAACGGCCTTTCTAGGCGTGGGAAGAGCGAGGCCGAGGCGCAAGGGGGTATGCACAGTCAACGGTGATTTTGGTTTGCACAGAAGGGAGCGGCAAATTAATAGGGTTGGGGTTCCTAGTCTTGGAGCGTTAACCTCACTGTGTTGCTTTGAACCAAGTGGTTACACCCACCATGGAACAACAAGTACCACCAGTAATCGCGGTGACCACGAAGCAAGTTTCGTGTCAACAGTCCGAGGTTTCCGGTAATACGGTATTTTGTGTTTTGGCCGGACGAGGTGCGGGCTTAAAACAGCTGCAGAATAAGAGGTGCAGTCTAAGAGCCAGCATTGTAATTGACGTGGGGGAGAATTATTTCGATCCAAATGAAGATGAAGCCGAGTCGTTCGCGCGTAGCAGTAGGACCAAAATTCACTGGTGACTTCAAATAATTTGACGTCAGACTCCCCCGTTTGAGAAGGATTCTTGAGGTCCAAAGAACGGTGGGAACCAAGCAGGAAACAGCAGACGAAAGAAAAAATCTGTGTTTGAAGTGGATTGCACATATTAGCACAAATTTATATCGGCAACATGGAATGGACGCTGACTGCCTTCCCGGAGAACAAAAGAAAAAAAATACTAAAGTACGAGTTATGCCGTGCGCAGCATCGGCCTCCCCCCAAGTCGACAGGGGGTCCGGAATTATCTCTCTATTGTCGTGCCTCGCCGAGCCGGCGCCGTTCGGAAATTTGTTCCCGGCCATATGGTGGCGATGCGAAGAAGTGAAACAGATGTATTTTCTCCTGCGGGTTCATGCTAGATGTCTCTTCATTGAGAACGCCCCCGGGTCCACAGGAGGTTCCGATCTCTCTTTGAAGGCATTGCATTGAGTTTGACGGACCTTACGGCACTCAACAGGCGAGATACATACATCCCAATTTGGCAGTTAATCACGAAATCGATGGCGCTCTGATGGCGGGCGCGCCGCCGCCCCCCCTCACTTCAATCATGGATTCGTCATATTGAGAACATGCATACCCCAAGCATAACAGTGAATCTGATTTGTATGTCATACTCGTGATCGGATAAAGTGTTGGCGTCGGTGGTTCTCGATGATGGGTGCATCAGATCACTCCAAACAACTTGTAGACCAAAATTATAGATAAATAGAAGACATTTGGGTATGTTAACCGACTTCCATAAAAGGCAATTCTCGTCGAGTACGCGATTTTGCTTAGATTTTGAAAACCGACTTTTTGTAGAGGGTGCGTGGGTACTCGACGAGAATTGCCTTTTATGGAAGTCGGTTAACATACCCAAATGTCTTCTATTTATCTATAATTTTGGTCTACAAGTTGTTTGGAGTGATCTGATGCACCCATCATCGAGAACCACCGACGCCAACACTTTATCCGATCACGAGTACTTCATTATTGTACTCAAGAGGTGTGCGGCCGAAAAGTCCGTGAAATCGACCTCCCTTCGGATTTAACTCGGAGTCCGGTCCGACCATGTTTTAGGCTGGAACGGCATCTGATCCAACTTCTGTTTTACGACCGCAAGACGAACCTAGCCGTAAAATATAACTGAGAGACCCCCCCATTTTTATATCTCCTGAAGAGATCTACCTGGTTCTCATAATATTTTGGGGCCGTCAAGGGTCAGTATTCAAAATTACATCGGACCGGACATGCGATGTTGACTGATGGCAAGTCGATGTCCCGACATTCGCCGATCGAAGGAAAGCTGAAATGGCTGCGGAGATCGGTCCGTAGGCAGTCGGTCCGTCGCTTAGAGGGGGGGGGGAGGGGGTACAGCCACCACTTAGATTTCGGAGGTTGATTTCAAGAGCTTTCGGCCCGCCCACCTCTTGATTGTACTTGGCACAAGTTGTATTGTCAATGCGGAGAACTCAGGTCATCGCGCAGCACTCGCAGTCCTGTGGGTTTGTGATTGGTTGTACAAATTTGGCAGGATGCTAGATTCGGCCCTAACAAAATATCCTGTAGCAAGCTCCTGACAATCGCAAAAAAAAATCACCCAGCCACAATTTGAGAGTAATGGGGCGGGGATTAGCGGTATCAGTAAGCGGGACGCCGTCCGGGGTTTTTGATATAAGACCAGCAGCTTCCCCACCCTAATATACAACCGGAGGGCTAAGGTTCAAGAAGATGGATAGTCTAACAAAATTCTTGGCACCCACGAAGCTAGAGAAATCCCCAAAGCCACGCAAAAAAGGGCAGAAGAACTTGAACAAGTTGAAGCCCACGCCACCCAAGGACCAGAAGGCGGCTAAAGAGGCAAAACAGCGGGTTCGTTTGCGCCACGCAATCAATTGCATCACTAAATACCCATGTAGTTGATAGATTCCAGGGTTCCAAAACCTTCCCTGACAACCCTTACGCCACTCAATATCAACCAGAATTTCCAGGAAACTGCTCAGTTGAAAGCGCGGACATGGGCCGACAATTGCGATATGTTTATTCTGCAGGATGTTGACGTAAACATCCTCAGAGCACGACCCAAAAACACAGACGAGCTAAAATCTCTGGCGGCTCAACGCATTGCTGATATGGGGGACCAGCTTGAGGATGCCAGATCCGCAATATTCAAGGACAAAAACGGCAGAACTCTGCTCACCCGCATTCCCGGTGTTCAGAAAATGCATGGGGTGCGTCCCGGATATTGCCCATATCCTGCAAATTTTCAACGTATCCGCAGGTCAGCTATCCTGGTCCTGAAGGAAGAACCCTAATGGACGTTTTGGGAACACGCGATGAAGCGTATTATGATAGCTTAAATGCATGTAGAAAACGTTATCCTTGAACGAGTCGTTCTCAACCGAATTTTAACAGGACCTCCTAATTAAGCGAACTTTGGAGGCGACTCAGGCGCTTCATTCTGTTCTACAACCCATAACGCCGGAACGAGATGTCCGACATAACGAGGATGATAAGTACATGGTCTACATTCCAGATGGTAGTACCTCAGAGAAGTCAGAAGGGCTGGGGTAACCCACCTTGTCCAATGCTGGACAATGCAAGGACATCCGGTACGGGTTCCTGGCGTTAGACCCGTGAGCCTCCTGATGTTTCCCGTAGCAAGGGCCTTCCAGGCGGCACTTGCAGTCAGATATTACTACAGAGCGACACGGGAGGTTGCGATTTACCTCAGCTGCATGTTTGAAGTCGCATACCCGGAGTATCATGCGAAGTACACCAAGGCCTTCAAAGCCGGTGTTTGGGAGCCTGCGGATCCAGGGCCATGGATTGGAAGGGCCATTGTTTACAAGCTTCAAGTCTCGGAGCATGTCGATGGTTTAGATGACGGTCCAACCGCCTCCTTCTGTGTGGGAGATTTTGAGGGAGGACCCATGTATCTATCTGACATCGGGATGAAACTCAGGTAGGTTGCCACCATCACATTCTGTGGGGTTCACTGACAGGAAATGTTCTTTACGCACGCAGTTATCGGCAGGGGGACATATTGATATTTATGTCGGGACTTCTTTACCACTGCGTCGGGAAGTGGTCGCCGGGGAAAGGGATTAGCCCCGAAGGAATAACACCTGGCAGAATCAGCCACGTATTCTTTTCTCCTCAAAATTCGATTACTCAGCTCGAGGGAAAACCCGAGGAATGGATGGCAAGGACCATGGGAGGCACGTTTGCTGACTCGGATTACGGCGTTGAAGGCAATTAATGTAATGCGATTCACACTGATCGAAATACGGAATTTGTCAACGTTCATGCTCCAATTTTATTCAACACTAATGGGGTTGATCTGGCTGATATGATATGGGGCGCCCTATAGTGCACCCCATTCTAACTAGAAGGGATATGTGGGCTGCATAGGTGCCCGGAATGTAGTGAGTGGGGGTGGCAGTCAAAAAATTGACAAGTGAATTTCGCACGCACCGTGCTTCTGGCGTGTTGCGCATCGTTGTTATGTACAGGGCCCCCGAAATAACATTGATTTGAAGCTCCAGAACACCTCATTACTTCCTCTTTTGACTTGAATTTCACCACCAACGGCAATGGCGCCACTTTGAGGGCGGCAAAGTCATTTTGGGGGGCGGCAGTGGCGTCAGAGAGGGCGGCAATGGGCGTTCAGAGGGCGGCAGTGGGGGGGGCACTTTCTTGGGGGCGGCATTTCCGGGGTGGCAGGGGGCGGCAAAGTTCCCGCGTCACAGAGGCGGTAGTGTGACAGGTATGTGACATGGGGCGGCAAAGTTACCTACCATTGGCGCCATGGTGCGCAAATTATTGAACATCGTTTTTTTATATATCATAGGGTGCCCATGCCTTCAAAACTTCCTCTAAACTGGGCAAGGATGAGCAAATTGACTTCAACAAAGAGAGCAAGCTAATCTAAACTTCGATATACAAACATGTGCAAGCTTTGACTTGGGTTTGCGCTCAAGTTGGGATACCGAACATGAGGCTGGATTGTCCACAAGCCTCAGGAAAACACTCTGACCAATTTTCTGAACAGTCATGTTCCAGAGCACCAAAACACCCGAAGTACTAGTAACATTTGGAATGTTTGTGCGGGCCGCCTCGCTACTTGTATACCGTAAGCTCCAGTGGGTTTCCAGGCGCAAACTTACCTCTAAAGCGACTGGTAGGAATCAAGAAACTCATGAGTGTCACTCGGGTTTAGACCAGAGTGAAGGGAACATACACGGTGTGCCTCGTGTATACTTGATCTCCCGGTATTCATCTTTAGAAACATGTGTGTTTCAAGTACATATTCCAATGTCAACCGATTCATCCAGCCGAATCAGTGGGGACCCACGATCCGTGTGGAGGGATGCATCGGCCCAAGGTATTTGCATCTCTTCAAGGGGAGGTGGATGAATGAGAGCTCGGGCATTTCGGGGATGTTGGGATCCAAATATTAGTTAGCAACTTACTCCCCACGGTGGCGTTCCAGGCTTTAATAGATTCCTCAGCTTGATGGCGCCGATCTCCACCATAGTTCACTCCATTCCAACCCGTGCCCGACGTCAAAACCCCGGTCAGCAATTCCCTTTCATTCAAGACTATTTACTTGCACACATACAATTTAGTGCCCATGAACTATTTCAAAGACTATCAGACAGCATATTCCTTGGGTCAATGTCCGCTGCCATCCCAACTTGCCAGTTATCATTACGAATCACCCACCTCTTTAATAGCAAAATAAGCACCCCAGGTAACTTCTCAAATGTGAACTCTGCGGAGGTGCAGAACTTGTTCCAGAGTTCTGTAGTTTGCAGGCCTGGTGCGAATAAACCAAACAAAAAGATTGGGAGCGGCAGCGTGACAGCAGTGCCGCCCCTGGGCGGCACCTTTCCTTTTTGAGGGCGGCACTTTTTTGGCGCCAGGGGCGGCAGTGGCGGCAGGGGGGCGCTACTGGCGGCACTTTCACCGTGCCCTTGCCAGTGCCTGATGATAGCTGGAACACTTTGTTAATGCCGCAAGTGTTTGACCGGAAGAGCGCAGTGTACGGGACAGAGCTCAATCTTTCCGGCCAGCTTCTTCAATCTATGCCGAGCAGCGCTGTGTTGAGCGGTTGCGTGTTTGATCAAAAAATCCAAAAGCTCCTGCAGTTGCTGATCCTCAGAGGTTCCAACATCAGCTGTCATATTTTCCGGATTAGAACCACCTTCAGGTGTGCTGTCCAGTGGCTCAACTGTTCGGGTGAAAACCTTATTCCGTGCATAAACAATATCAAATGGGACGGGTCCAAATGCTTCTAGTGCCTTTTTATTGTGCAATGGGATAAGGGCAGCAGGAATCAAAACTTTGCTTATTGTGATTCGAACACGAGTCGAGGTTACAGATGGGGCACCAGGGATGGGTGTATTATCACCGGAAATACTCCCATGAGCAATCAGTCGATTATCGAGATTGTACACAGAAACCAGGTTCCAGGAAGAGCATTTGGGGTTATTCTGCCAGGCATCTCGGCTGCTGTAAGTCGGGTGTATATATACAGAGAAGCCAGGGCATCAAGTGCAGCATATTCAGTTTGCTCCGATGACAAGCTGTTGTTACTCCAATTCTGACTGACACGGATATCTTGTGGCTTCTTCAACCGCTTTGCCAGAATGCGGGCACATAGATCTTCCAGTCCTATTCGTGCATCGGAAATCACTCGATAATCCTTTGCCAATTTTGCTAGCTCGACCCCACCATGGAAAGGAGCTGAATTGCATTATTTGGCCAGCCGATCAAGATTCTGTTTAACACCTCGTCCAGCCTTGAGGATTTGACCATTGGATAAAAATGAGATCAGAGCCTGTGGAAGTTTTCCATTGAAATGTCCTATCTGAAAGACATTGACCCAAGTCCTATATGCAATTTGGATGATTGCCGTTGGCTGGACCATGTTCGAGCTTGTATCTACATTCCACTCTGCATCGAACCCAACAACCAATTTGTCTGAATCATCCAGCTTCCCAACAAAGGAAATCGTCCCAAAAAGGCAATGTTTCACGTGTACCCCACGTGACAGTGTTGCCACGTGTAGCCCAAGTGACAGAGCGTGGCCTCTCCCAACCATTCTGAATCCATGAATCATACATATACGGCGGCTGCCCCAACCGTTTTCGTCGGCCTTTCGTGTTCTGCGTGCTGCAGAATAGCAGAAAATCTGTTGAGATGTGCAAGGTGCCGTAGAGTCTGGTACTGCAATGCAGGTGAGTTCTCCTGCCACGCGTTACTTAGTCCTCTTCATCGATACCTTGTTAGGTTGTCAAAAGGCGAGTACATTATCGTGCACCTGTGTCAATGAGCTTTACTCATGGCTTTTCCAGGCGCACCACACAGAACACAAATCGTTTTGCAAAGCCATCCACTCCGTAGACTCACAGAAGGACCCTGTTTCTTACTTTCCCCCGGAAACTCCAAACGACAGAGAGAAGTTGGACATTATCTGCGTTTCTCACAAGTGCCGGATGATCGATCTTTACCAAGAAAGTACACGAACGTGAGCGTGGAGTGGGTGTACCTTTGATAATGTTAAATGCACCCTTAACCGTCTTGTAGGCCTCTCAACAAACATGAGCTGTACCTTCTTTCCTGCGAGCCCAGGTGCCTCGGATGGTGCGTCGACGATTTTCAACCGGTGTGCAACTACCGAGTGTTCTCCTACAGTGGCAAAACTGACGCGGTGCTGCGCGTCGAAATGCAGACCGGTGAATCTACTCCAAAACGCCTGAGCCCCTGCCCGCAGTGCATGATGGTGTTCTTCTGCTCCGATGAACATTGGGAGACCGCCCTGTCTGTCCACAATTCCTCCTGGAATAAACTTCCAGGGTCGTTATCCGAATGCGAAGTGAGCCGCCACCTACGGATCGACGCAGAATTTCGCGCTACCATGTCATCACCTCAACTTGCCATGTGGCGTTTCATGCGCCGCCAAAGGACCTGGACCCCACTCATTAACTTGACGCGGGACACAATATTCGGAGACGATATTCACACCGCACTGGCAGGAGATACTGACGAGAATATAGCGGCATGCCTCAGGATGATGTCCTCTCTGGCAAGCACAGCAATGACGGCGCTATATGCCCTTGAGCAACTTTATAGCCATGTCAACTGGAATATTCGATCCTCTCTCACCATTCATGTGTGTGTGGAAGTTCCGGTCTCCTGTGCATGCCTTGATTCCCTCCAGGTCCTGGGTTCAAACGCGGAGTTTGATCATGCCGTTGTATGCATGTATGAGACTATTATGCACCGTATTCCCAACTTGATCAACCTTCACGTTGGTCTTCCCCTTCTTGTTGATGATAATCTGAATGCTTAATAGATCGTCTTTTGTGACATAAAATTGGGTGCTTCACGGCACGCCTCACGAGACGTCACTCTCTGTGAGTGAGTACTTGGAATAGGTCGGTTGTGCATGCCATTCACCATTCCCAGGGATTGCCAACAACGTTCAGCTTCTCTAGTGCATGAATACATCGGCAAGTAGGTCAATGCCCTAGTTTGGCCTCAGCTTTGTCTTAGGAGTTTTCTAGAAACTACGTGGACCATGTTCGCAGTGGAACATTCCAAATGCCTGACTTGTGCATTTTAATGAACGGCTACATTGCGAACAACGAGACTGCTCTGTGGTCACAGACCATAGATATCCTCCTCAAGCAACATATTCCCAGTCTATTCACTGTGGGTGGCTGTTGAACTTGTCAACACTCGATGGATGACACAAATCAAGGCCAACGAATATGTCTATGCTCGCCGCGACCACAACATTCTCAGCAAGTCAGGTGCATGCCTAGTCCCCTGTCTCACTCTGGCGGAGAATCCATGGGGCTCGCTATCGATGCAGTTGAATTTGGATAAGCTTCACGGCTTTTGTGCGGCGAATCAGTGGCTGGTGGGTGCGTTTATGGAGTGAAGTAACCCGCATGAACAAGTAGTGCAAAATGTGTCTTAAGCGTCCTGTAACGTACCCCGGAACTAGAGTGTTAGTAGTATCGGCTCCTCCCTTACTTCTACATCTCACCAACTGATTTATCTTGTATCAACATCGAATTCAAAGCTAATAGAGGTTATTAGCAGCCGGTGTTAATTGATTTCGTGGGGCCTTACTTTGATCCAAAATAAAAACTCGAGTTTTTGGGGAGCCAAAAATCGCCACAACGTCTTCTGTTCCTAAATTAACGTGTGGTTAACGCTGGTTAACGTGGCAGACGCGTCTTCGGGCCATAGGCTTTTGTATGCCATGACATGCTCTTTCCTATCGCCGCTCTCGACGACGCGTCGACGCCGCCGCCTTTTTCGAAGCCCCACGTAACGACGTTGCCCCCGTTTGGGCTTACCTCCGTCGCGTCATCGAGCGCTCCAGGCCGTCCAAGCGTTTCGATCTCCACCAAACAGTGACGGTCCATGTCCTCGGGGCGTGCCGTTCAATTGATTGCATTTTTCCGCACAATGAAAGAATTCAACCCTATCAATCCTTATCTACTTCCCCGGGTTTTTCCAACATAGTGGCGTCCAGGAGTGCTGGCACACTGCCACACAGCACCTTTGTCTTCTTGTCTCCCTCTTTTTCCCACTCCCCACTTGTATGTCCTGCCCGGACGTCCCATCGTCTCCTCTCCTTTTCCGACTCCGCTCATTCCTCTTTTGATTTGGCATGTGTAAAGCCTGAAAAGGTAAGATAGGGCTCATTCATACGCCACCCACACGTCACGTGGCGCAATGTGACTTCCCTTTTGGGCCATCTAACTTTCCTTCACCATTCGTACAGTAATTCCGAGTATACTGGTGGATCCGAATGGAAAGATATTTTAGTGAGGGCTGCCCCTGTGTTTAGATGAATTTTCCGGATGGATATACAGTGATCCACCGGTCATTGGAACACCACCACTCATTGGAACAACCGTGATACATTGTTTACTGCAGGCATATTTCTCATGATGGGGCTCTGAAATACAATGTGGTTAATCCACTACCTATTAAGAATGTTGAGACCAGGATTTGCTTCCTGCTTGCCACCATAGCACTAGAATTGAGTGTCTTATTGACTGTGTCACATCAAGACCAATTGTATTGGTGTAAAAGATAGCAAGGGATGCTAATCCCAGTGTGAACTTGGTTACATCATTATTATAAATGATGTAACCAAGTTCACACTGGGATTCGAAGGGTATCCCACGCAATGGAGAGCAATTGTGAATTGTCGTCCGTTTTCGAAGAGTGACCTACTCAGTCACACTCCCAATTAGGAACGGTCCTGGGGCGGTTCTCGTGACTTGAGAGCTTCCTCGAGTGTAATCGCGGAGCGGTCGTGTCCGAATTTCTGGATGCACCCGCGGAATCGCGCGGTCGTTCCTCCCGCTCCCGCACAGCGACAGCGCTCCTCAAGAGCGCAGACCCAATGGTCGCCGCAACGCGTAGTCCCTGGCGGTCGAGCCAAGATCCCCGAGGGCGCAAATCGTGAAACTTTGGATGCGCCAGCGGAATCGCGTGGTCGCTCCTCCCCTCCTGCACAGCGACACGCAGCGCTCCTCAAGAGCGCAGACCCAACGGTCGCCGCAACGCGTAGTCCTGGCAGTTGAGCCAAGATTCATTCCCCTGGGCGCAAATCCCGAATTTGCCGCGCCGACGCAATCGTGAGGCTGCTCGGTTCTGCGTCGGGAAGTCGCCTTTGGCAACGGCGGAATCGTCGCAGCGAACCACACCTGCACAAGGGTTCAAGGTGCGCCGGAGTCGGTGCTAAATTTTGCAGGCATAATTGGGTGCCCTAAGACCAAGCGCACGGAGCATCACTCGGGTGGGTACCCGATGTGTTCCGCGGCGCCTCCTTGGACTCATTCCGGGTCGACGCAGTGCAAACACTTCTCCCCGCCGCCATGCTGCCCGCCATTCTCTTCTTGCTGATTATTGCGCATTGGGCAGCGCCTGGAAGTTGGAACTCCCCAGATCCCCTCTCTATATCGTCAAATCCCGGGATTATTTTTTCTGACAGGCCCTTCGTATCTACTGTGTCGCTTCCCCGGTGTCATCGCCCTCGCCGCCGAGTCGCCGGAGTAGAACAGAGCAGTGGTTAATCATTGAGGTTTCCCTGGGACTGCTGCACCCCTGGGACCCCCAGCAGGGCCACTGCCTGCTTAATCAAATGAGTGGCCATTGAAGCACGTGCTTCAAAATGAAGGGAAAATCACAATGAAGATAATAATGGCCGAAATTCATGGTCATTGGAGCACGTCCGTGATGGAGTAGTCCAGTCTCTCGTAGATTGCGCGCTCCCGGCGCAATAATGGGCATCCCCCACGCGCGTCGCAGGCAGGTTCAGTATCCGCTGCTCTCCCCCAGACCCCCGAATCCGTCGAGCCGCTTGTCTTGGACTGATTTCGCTGATTGTGACGGCTGTTTGACCATTTTGCGGACCACATATCTCCTTATCCCCTGTATATTTTTGCATGATTCAAAGTGTGGGATAGCATAAAACATCCCGGACTACAATCTGGTGCATTTGGTTTGTTCAAGAAAATCTCCTGGCAAGAGTTTGAAGATTCGAAAATCCAGTCTTTTCCGTATTTCGGCCCGAATGATGTAACAACATAATATTTTGATCCGATCAATACTCTAGCCTTCTCCGGTAGGTCCTCCTCTACAATTTTGCTCTCTGGGTGAAGAAAAAATATGCACTCAATGTGGAGATATGATCAGGAAACCGATCGGACATTTCTTTGGTCCACTTAGTATAGGTAGATAGAATTATTTATTGCCTTGAAGATGGCCAAATAAAATGGCATAGGCTTTCCAGGTGTGGCGCAAAAGGACAGCTGTAAATGAAAAAAAAAAAAATCCCACATATATGGCGGAGCAGCCCACCAGATAGATTGCGCCGCTGGCGGGAATCGGGCCATCAATTTGAATGCCCGCCATTTTGAGCCCCGTGCCTCACAATGGGACAGCCCAGTGCATTCATTTCAATGCATTTTCGTCGGATCCGGACTTGACAGATTTATACTTTGTGGCGAACCCTGGCCATCAATTTGAATCCCCGCCATTTTGAGCCCCGTGCCTCACAATGGACCAGCCCAACGCATTGATTTCAATGCATTTTCGGTGTGGCTGTTCTCGCCATTTTGAACCCCGTGCTTCACAATGGAACACAGATTTAAGCTTTGTGCCGAACCCTGGCCATCAATTTGAATGCCCGCCATTTTGAGCCCCGTGCCTCGCAATGGAGCAGCCCAGGATAGCAAGGAGCAATGAGGACCGGGGCAATGGTGTGCTAAACCAAGGCTGAGGGACGGCAGTAACGATACGATGAGGACGGCATGAACGGTAGTACGATGCAGACAGCAAAGGCTGGTATCGATCCAGAAGGGATGAGACCAGACGGTGCAGAGGAGGCAACGATGAAGCTATATCAGAAGCGGTGCATCGCACGCTCATCGATCCAGATACAGATCCACCACCCATTGAATTCCAAGCCTGCTTACCTCCTCTGTCGCAAGGCGTCGCTATTGGATTGATTCGCACTTTCTCCACAAGCACGCGAGGTAGAGCCGTTACTGCAGAATTCCCGGGGCACAGCCAAGGAATCTTGTGCTGTGACTGCCACGTACAACCGTTATCCGCGTCGCCTTCCCTCTGTCGGTTCCCTCTCTCGTTTTCGTTTTCGTTTACTCTTACATCACCGCGTCTCTCTCTAGTGTGGTTCTTGGTTCCCTTCTTAACCCTTCCCTTTTCTCACCGCCCCGCCACTCCACCTCGGCTGTTCTCCTCCCTTCCATCCTTGTACCTCATCTGCGTGTTCCCACCGTACGAATTCAATATTCCCTTCCATTCTCCTCCTGATTTCGGACTTACAGTGCGAGCACTGGTATAATTCTGGCATCTAGATTGACAGCTTCGACCCTCAGTCGCTCCGACGGTCCACTGGCTAGGATTGTTCAGTATCACAAAGTCGTGCGTGATCCATTCCCGCTCCCTTCGCATTCTATCTAGTACGAGTCATCCACTCTCGTTCGACTCCTTCCTCATCCCACTCCAGACGATCAGTTTTCCTAGATTCAATCGTACTCGTTTGCGTGTTGGTTCCACATTCGACCCCATGTTCCGACGCGGTTACCTTCCAGTCGAGTTCGTTCCATTCTTTGTTCGGTAGGATCATCAATCAATCTCTACAATTAAGAAACAGCGCCGTCTGGCTGCGACTACTCGTCATCATCAAAAGTAAATACTAGTCAGTATCTCCATTGTTATTAAGCAGGCAGCCAAAGGGGCAGCATAACGGCTCACCAGGACATTGATCAGATACCCTGGTACCCACTCCTCAAGTTTTACGACAGCAGAAAATCTGTACGCCCCAAAAGCACCCCGACTTCTAGCCGCAGCATGACAGTGCACTAGCACACCAGGCCAAGATATCAAAGTTTGGGCTCGCATTACGCCAATTCAGGCGACCTCTCCCAATATTCCTGCCAGTGAGTTGTTTGTCATATCCTCAAGACTCACCTGAATGATTACCAGCCCCATCCCTGCAATGAGGCAACCCTACGAGCTGTGATATTGAAGGTTTTGAACAAAACCACGTGTCAACACATTGATCAACTTATCGACTGCAGGCCGGAAGTCTTCACCGCAGTTGTGGATGCAAAGGGCGGCAATACTCCCTACTTCATATGCTGATGTGATTTAGTTTGAAAAATACTACAGATTGCGGCCTATATCGGGCAATTAGTATTCACTCTTGATGACGACGAGTACATCAACCTCGCTCACTGGGCGGCACTTTTACGCTCATTCGCCAACTACCATTCTGACTTCCGGGTCCCAATCTTCCGCCTCCTGCTCTTCTGGGGACCGAATTCACCCTTCAAATATTGTACTCCATTAATTCACAAATTCCCACTGGTTCAAAGTACCACTTGTTCAATCACGGAACACAGTCAGGATGCCTCTCGTCCCGGTCGAACTATGTCTCAACGCACCTCGGGTGTTTCTCTAGCTTCCGTTCTACGTGCCATCCGGCTTCCCTGCTGGAGATATTCGAGTCGCTGATGCTTTGAATTGGCCGTGGAAGTTGGCATGCCCTCTTCTGAGCATCCCTTTTGGGTTGGGTTCATCCTCATGCATCCCCATCGCCGTACGACCTGGGCATCAGCGGTTACAGATCAGACCGCCGCTGCTGTTCCTTACACCCAATAAATATATACGGCTATGAGTCTTAGTTTCCGTCCCAAATGTTGTAGCATGGAACAAGACCGTTATCTGGATTCGATTGCCGTGACATACCGAACGACATCGCACGTCCGCCATTGATCTCCTCCCCATTTCATTTGAGCGGGCAAGCTTGGACGCAGGACCTGCAAGATCACTGCTCGTGATTGGGACTCACATGTATTCCAGAGGGCCTCAAATACCGGGATTCTTAATGTGACCCATACTTCAGATTCATTATCTATTACAAGCACGTCAAATTCACTTTTTCTTATGGCTCAGATTTCAGTGTTTTTCCAGTAGGGACGGTTCGCATGCCAGATATAAAGTTCAAATGATCTAATTTTTTTATATGTTGTATCTGAGCGTATTCCGGAGGGCAGGGAATACCGGTTTTTTGATATGCCTTGTACTTCTCCCAGAGGTTCGGTGGGAAGGAAATGTGTTTATTATAATGTACAACAAGCACTCGAGGGACCGCCCTCCCCCTTTATTGATCACAGAAATTCAAAAATGTAAAAACCCTGGGTTTATAGCCATTTGCATAAGAAAACAAATAATAAATAAAATCAGCGGACGAACGGAGAGACATAATTTGCGATGTACAGTGGTATCGATAGGGGTCACAATGCTGTCATTTTGTAGATACCCGTAATAAAAATCGGTTTAAATTTTGCTATATCATGTGGTGTCTTTTCAGAAAAAATTGTGTTTTTTTTACTTACTCGCTATGACCAAAAGTAACCGGAAATTTGGTTTTGAGGGCTTCTGTTTCAAACTTTTTGCATTCTTGTGACCAAATTCTCAATCTATGGTTAATTTGGCATGGATTAGTACACTTGGACCTGAGGTGCAATCTTTCAGACCTAATATATTATCAAATTTCGAAATTGTATGACCAAAAGTAACTGGAATACTGTAGGTGCTTTTCGGCGAGATATGGCAATCTTTTGGCAGATTCTTTCTCTGCAAATTTGAAGGGGAACACGCCTCAACATGTGCAACCAAAAAATATCAGCTACTGCACTGTTATTGTTGTGAAAATGGGGATCTAAATCAATTTTTGATTGAGGTGGCGATTGTTTCCCTCTTTTTATTTATTCATGGAGCCATTTAGAAAGCACATAAACCCCCTAAATTTTGGGTGCATATTTTTATAGGTCACAGTTAATTATCAGCTCTTGATGTACCCAGAAATACCATCAAGACAATCAGAAGGAGGGAAACATCATCAATTTTTGATCAATTTAGAAACTTTATAATTTATTAGATGTGAGAGGTTCCACCTCAGGTCCAAATGCGTCAATCTATGCCAAATCAATCATAGATTGATAAATTGACCACAGGAATGCAAAAAGTCTGAGACAGAAACTCTCAAAACCAAATTTCCGGTTACTTTTGGCCACAGAAGGAATTTCCTGACAGCAGATCTAAAACAGTTTTTGAAAAGAAGAAAATTGGGTAGGCCGGTAAGTAGGTAGGTATCATTTCACGCACGGCCCGAATCACGACATGTTCCAGGGATTTTGCCGGTGTACAAAGCAAGGATAATTAAACCAGCTTCCCCCTGCCAACCAACCCGAAAGGTCCCGAGACGCTGGCGGTTCACATGTTACTGGAACTTGGGGCGTCGAAGGTTGGTTTCGTTCTTTTGAACTCATCAGGTGGGCCACACAGCCCACAACCAACCGATAACGCCACCGATATCAGGCAGACAATTTGGCAGATTGTTCCCTGTGATAACGGCCTGACAGGGGGCAAGACAACTGGCCAGGTTGTCCTGCCTACCATCAGGGGCAAGCGTTGCTGACTGGCCAGAAAGAGATTGCGACTGGCCAGGTCACAGCTCAATCTGATCCCCCAGAACCCAAACCAAGGTCGCAACTTGCCAGCTTGCAGCTTGATCCCCCAGAACCCAAACAGAAGTTGCAACTTGCCAGATTGTGCCCTTGATCCCCCAGAACCCAAACAGAAGTTGCAACTTGCCAGATTGCGACCTCAATCCCCCAGAACCCAAACAGAAGTCGCAACTTGCCGGATTGCAACCTTGATCCCCCAGAACTCAAATTGCCCCTGGAAAATTAGACACATCAGGCCTTGGCTTCTCTTAGAGAATTTAGACAAGAGAGAAAACCACGCTCTGCTAATCCCAATTCACGGTGCATTATGTATGAACAGTATGAAAGCGGCTGATCAGACCTCAGTCAGGGACTGCCATGTGGCTTTGTGATTGAACAATATAACAGAGGGCCAAGCCGACAAAAATGGGGGGTAAGAAAAACAACGCTCAAAAGTGGGGGGGGGCAATATCGAGACCGATGGGGTATTACTTTTCTGTGAAGAGTCAGTCAGCTGAATGTCGCTGGCTTGAAAGAGAGAGTGTGTGTGTGCTTAGCGGTTCAGCAATCTCACCGTGTACCTGCTGGATTGTATCATTATCTTCAGGAGTCAGGGGGGGTTAGAAAACACACAATGCGGGAATCTTAGAGGACAAATGGGCATGTACCGGATGGTCAGCAGAGACCAAATGGGCTTGCACAGGATGGGGTGGCAGAGGCCAAATGGGCTTGCAGAGAATGGAGGGGCAGAGGCCAAATGGGCTTCCACAGGATGGGGTGGCAGAGGCCAAATGGGCGTGCACAGAGGGGGTGGCAGAGGCCAAATGGGCTTGCACAGGATGTTTTGCCTATCGATCAGACACGCTCAGCGAACCTCTGAAGAGTGATGGAGATGGCAATGACCTATTCCCGGGAGGCCAGTGATTATAATCACACCGTGTTTGTGATACAGATTGCGGTAATGGGGGTCGAGGAAGGGGTTTGGATAGGTTGTGCATTCGGATAGATCTGGAACTCGTGGAGTTACGCTCAGTTTGAAGGCTTCGGTACGCATGCGTCTTGGGGGACAGTTCAATTTCAACTTCAAGAAAGGAAAAGGAAGACTGACGATGTGCTGGGAGCCTGGCGAAACACTTGTTGCCCGCTGCAGTGACGATAGGATTGCGACGAGGAGGTTGTCATACTCGTTCCGGATCATCACCGTGATTGTTGGGAGGCTGGCAAAAAAACCCTCTCCTTCTGGTAGCACCCAGATGTTTCTCTGAGTCACAGTCACTGACGGATCTGGAGTGTTTCGAACCACAGTCTCAAGTCGCGGCGAGAGGATGCGCCAACCGACGGCAAGTCGCACATTGGGCAAGAATGGGGAGGTAGCAGACATACGTGTCGATTCGTCATGTGACCTGGTCATGGAGTCACGTGAGTACTTAGCAGTGGTCAACGGAAAATCCGACACCGGGTAGAGCAGGATCCCGGATCAAATGCCCAACTTGGATGATCAAATTCACGGATACAAGACTTGCCTTCGCTTCGCTCCGGCATATGAGGGTCATACAATAACTTCGATCTCTAGCAAATGTTATAGTTGTGAATTTATTTGTGTGCGTTACATCTGGAAGGCACTACATCTCGCAACGGAACACGGATAAATGAGTGTTTCACAAAAATGGTATCATAAAAGTACTTGTGCAGAACGGAGTCGACGAGCGGGAGCCTAGGTGGCAGCCATTACTATTTCATCTGGAAATAACTTGATAAAATTTCACCGCTAGTAAAACCGACCAGCTTCTTGTGGTAGATCATATCGTCCTCGCAAAACCGTTGATATGAAAAAATCGGAGCATGAGCAGATTCTAGGGTAATGAGCTGGGACAAAAGACGCACAATGTTCTGAAAATTTGTGAAATGCACGAACAGATGGGCCGTAATCGTCTAGAGGAAGAGGCCGCGTCCTGACCTTGAAGCTGTTTGAATGGTGCAAGGTTGATGCGTGGCAGAGTGTCAATTATCAGTCATGAAGCACCAAGTATGGAATGGCCACTCACCGGCATCCAGCTTCCCACCGAGCGCTGTTGGATTGACATGTCAAATGTGATTAGAGTGAGATGAGTTCGATGTTCCTGACATTGTTCAAGTCGGACTCGGTAAGCTCGCAACAAAATGCAGGTCATTGTGTTCCAGTATGAGGGGCAGTAGTGTTGTCATCCAAGTAGTCGATCCGTATCCGAGGTTAGTTTTGTCCTATTAGCCTGTTTGCGATGCAGCCATTCGAGCCATCTGATGGCTGTTTGGCGTTGCGCAAACTGATGGCTAATGGCCGATGGATGGCTGATAAAATAAAGTCAGTGGATGCTCTTTTCTGCCATAAAGAGTATAAATGAGTGCGTTATCACGCGTGGACCTTAAGGAATGCCCCTGGACTGCATGAGACCTCCAAATTCAGCAACATTGATGATTTTGGGCCTACAATCTGACTGTTTGACTCGTGAGCAGAACTGATCACCCATACATGAGCTGAACAACTTGGAGGCGACTCTACGACTCCAAAAATATGGGCGAGCATCGAAGCCATTCGAGCCATTAGCCATCAATTTGCGCAACGCCAAACAGCCATCAGATGGCTCGAATGGCTGCATCGCAAACTCTCTATTGCGGTGGGCTTGATCCTCTGCAGACGTTCAAAATAGTCTCAGCGGCAGCACACTGGGTGCAAAATGTCTTGCTGTTGTGTTTTGCAGTGGATCCGGGTGGGTGAAAAGCGTGAGCGGACTTTAAAGGCGGTGGGGGGGAGAAGGGAAGGGAGAGCCGCATGAGACAGCTTGCCTTTTGTGCGGGCCTTGAACGCTTGATCTTGGAGCTTGTTCACATCAGAGAAGTCGAAATAATTGACAGGAGCGAGTCAAACCACGGCAGAACGAAGCATTGCCCATGAAATTGTTACTTGAAGAATTAATGTTTGAGGCAATTGCAGCAAGGAAAATCCCCGAGAATTGTTTGAGCCCGGTCCCTGTCAGCCACAGACAGAAACGGTCCGACATGAGATCTGGAGCCACATATCATCCGAGAAACAGGTTTGCAATTCCAGTGAGTTGAGGACAACGAAAATGGGGGAAACATTGGCAACCCGACCCAGAGGCACCGCCCAATTATATCCAGATTCGTCGGCAAGGATTGCGTGGCCTCACAGCCTGATAGCAATCGAATTAAGCTGCGCCGTAAACAGCAGCGACTGCAATCCGCTGCGTCTTGTCAAGAAAGAACTGTGCTGCACGTCAGCAGTTCCACCGGAAATGAAAAGGCTGTGTTGAACAGTCCAGAATGTCGATGATGAAAGGGGTTGAACCAAGAGGAAGAGCAGAGGCGAAAGGAGGTCTGATATATGGAGAAATCGCACAGCCGAGGAGCCATTTAAAGAACGTTAATCAATATTGCTGTCGGCCAAACGGGGATAAGTATGGCAGAAAACGAGAAAGAAAGAAGCAGCGAGGATATATGGGGATCTTGCACAGGTTTCGTAGGATATCGTTAAAGAACGGTTACCCGCCGGACGGAACTTACGGAAGCGGCTTTCATGCGAGTTTGATGCACAGTCCGTAGCTGATGATGGAGCTCGGCCACCGTGAGACCAAGCCGTTCAGAAAGCGTTTGGAGCTGAGCGTGGAGGAAAATAAGAGCAAGACCAAAGGAGTAAGATTATCCGGGGATATTGCACAGCATTTCTACCATCTCGTTAAAGAACGAATAATCCATGGATGGATGATCACGTGCATGGATATGGATGATCCATGGATTTCTCTTTTTTGTGAACGGCGAACATCTCCTTTTGCTACCTTTTCGCCAGCACCGTCGGCTGCAGCGCCATTGCACTGCGGGACATCCTTCTACGCGTCAGCGGCACCTCTGTTGTTTCGAAGGGGTTTTGATAAACATTATCATTATGTAGCAGCAATCGATTTGGTGTGTTTGGATCGTATTTTCCATAATATTGAGTACCGGATCCAAAGCATATTCTGTGGGACCTTGAGAAAATGTGGGCTACAACATTTGAGAGATATGGGTCTTGGAAAAGCCTTGTGGGATTGCATTCGTAATGTTGGGGGAATGTTCCAGGCAACGTTCGACAGATATTCGACCCCAAACATTTGAGATACATCTGATCCAAACAGCGGTGTAATTAAAGGGAATGGGTAGGAGACGCCAAAGGCATCGAAGGCTATCATTAGTCTCTCGTAGACAGCCGCTATATACTAACCAAGCTCGTACCCTCGCTAGGCTAACATGACCACATTCAAGCGTGCCCACCAGAATCCCGGATCTCTCGAGGATGTTTTCAGGGCAAGAAGGCGCTTTCGCGCACCGGAATGATCAAAGTACGTTGAAATGAATCATATTCTAGCTCCCTTATGGGTAGGCTACTGTACTATTTCGACCAAGTGTTCACGCCTTGTGACCTGTGACCACCTCTGTTCATTTGCCATCAGTTCATCGAGTTCGGGAACCTGTGACACCTATTTTCAAGTGTTCATTTGTCAAAATGTTCATTTGAGATTGCGCATCATGGATGGCGGGGAATCGCGCTTCGACACACATCCCTCTCGAGGTTTTGATTAATCATGTTCAGTCGGGTGGTACCGCCGCAGTACCTGACGGTTTTGCAGTCGATAATGAAGGAAATCTGGTGCGCAATGGAACGGTAGAGGACACAGAACTTGATGTTGTTGTCGATGATCTCCCCTTAGCTGTTCGTCGTCCAAAGCGGGATATGAAGGTTCCTGTTCCTCACGACGGCGAGCACATGTGGGTGCAGTAGATGATAGAGTTGTTCGACTCACTGTTTAATGTACTATGGATCTGTCTGCTTGAAAAATTGTGAAGGTGCCGTTCTAAGTCATAAAATTGAGATTCCGGGGAGAAATCTTCGATTTTTTAGCTACAAAAATATTTAAACGGCCCACTGTTCAGTCGCGTCGGTGACCTGTGACTACTTTTACCAAGTGTTCAGTTTGGTGGGTGCTGTGACCTGTGACTGAACACTTGGTCGAAATAGTACAGTACGTCGCAGGGTGAAGGGTAGAGCTACCATTTTGGGCAGGGCGGGGCCAGCACCGCCACGGGCCCGGGAGGGGAAGCGACCGCGCACGTGCACATTCGGCTCATTTCCCAAACGGTTGTGCTCTGGATACATCACGGGCGTTGTTCTAGGGTGAGCACGGGATGCATCATGCGTTGTTCACCTGAGAGCAGTGTACTCGTAGTGAGATTAAGTCATGGATGGTGGGTTTTTGGCAATTTCTCAGTGATGGAACATCATTTTGGCCTAATCTAAAGTGCCGGATGGACATAGGACACCCCGAAACACATTTCAGACCCATCAATCAGGTCAAAATTTTTTGAAACATCACCATAAAAGGCAATAGACCGAAAATGCTGATTTTCAACTCTGGAAGAAATTTTTTTCAGGAAAGACCAAATTGTAGTTCAGGTAATGCTCATAAGTTTGCCAAGTTGAATTTGAGTAAGAAGATTGAATATAGATCAGAACTTGTACAAGAAGCGTGCTGGGGGCATCAACGTTGGATTGAAAGCGTGCCTGGTGATCAAGTCTCAGCGAAGTCATGCTGATGTCATTGGACAGGGATGATACCATGATGATGGGGCGTGTAGGAGTATCTTGATGTGGGCGAACACAACGATCAACCGAGGCCTAGCTTGAAGATGAGTATAAGGGAACAGGTGTTGGGAGATCATACCGGGGACGACCTCGTGCGGATCAGGGAGGTGGAAGGAGCTGGGGTCGGAGTGACCGGACGAACATCAATCTGGACGAGGAGATGTCAAGAGGGAGCATGATTGAAAGAGGAACAGCAAGACACACCTCGACCTCAGGCTCCTCGGGACAGATGAAATAACAGTCGGCATCTGGGGTGGAACCACGACCAGAATAGTGGAGACCGTCAAGGACACGAACCCCAAAGCAGGGATGATCAAGTTGGAGGCCTGTAACGGGCTGCGGCTGGTTGCTGAACAATGTGTGTGTAAGTGCTCCGAGTATATTGCCGCAACGCGGACCTGAAAGTCTTTAAGTAACACGATATAAAAGGAAATGGACTAGCGCACAAATAAATATGAGGGGTTTGACGTTGCCCTCGGCCGGTAGCGGGTTGGGGAGCTTCCTGTTCAAACGGCGAAACTCTTCAATGCCAAAATTGTTAGCATTGATCGAGGGGTGTGTGGAAATTTGAAGACGGCTTGGCGCCGAGTTGGAGACAGTAAACAGTATGGCTGCTTGTGCAGGTGTGAGGCGTCTGCTGGAGCCAACGGTTGAGGTGAGGAAGGTAGAATGAGACTTTTGAGGGCAAGGGCGGCGATAACCTGGCCAGTAAATACCTCAGCGAGCATCAGGCCATGGCGCAAAACATTCAGCTCGAGCAGGAGACCGTGAAGCGCAAAGCGGGTGAGGTAATCGTGCAAATCCTCGTTGCGTACTTCCAGAGGCCCAAAAGGAGTACACACAATTCCGTGCTAAATCATACTCAGATCGCAATGGCCGCCCTACTGCCCTCAGCTTACTTTGGCGCTGGTGCCACTGCTATGCAGATCGATAATGGAGACACTCGCATTTATTACCAAGGTGCCGACGGCGCTATCTATCGTACCGGCGGGATGGGCACTGCAGCCTCTGGTGCCAAATATAGCCAGGGTGTCGTCCTCGTTCCCGCTGAAAGTGTTCGTTTCAACACTCCTATGGCGGTTGTCGCTTGGGGCAACAACTTCAGTGAGGTAAACAATTTTTAAAAATGTCTAACGAGCTATTCTGCCTAACTCACATCCTTATCCAGACTCGTCTCTACTTTATTGACCGAAAAAATCGTGTTCGGGAACTCTGCTATGGAAGCGTGGGGGAACTTTGTGCCCGGAGAGTTTGATGCAAAGAACTACCAGGCTGCCCAGAATAGCGGCTTTCTCTACGCTATAAGCACTTCTAAAAGGGAATATCAGAGTAGGATTCCAGTCTGCTGATGAGCCTGGAGTGATCACGGAGGCGGCAACTTCCGGGCAGGGATGGGTGTCTACCAAGCTTACTTAGGTGCAGTTGCTGGTAGCATAGCTATTAGTGTCGAGATAGTCTGTAGTTAACCGCGCGATCGTGTATAGCTGGCCTGTGTATTACAAATCTTCGGAGTTTGACTTTGTTTCCACAGCTTCAGGCTTTCGCTCCGCGCCGCTCAGAAGGTTGAATCGGCTGGGCGTGGATTCTCTGCAGAGAACCACGTAGAACTAATGTCGCCTATCATTCTTTCGTCGTCGGCTCGCTTCCTCCTCCCACATTCGGGCTACTCGCCGCCAGTTCTACCGACGTCACAGGTTTTGTGTGGCACTTTGCACCCTGCCCCGCTACAATTTTCAGCAATCCCGCCCCCCCGCCTAACGTCATATTGATTTCCGACAACTCTTTGACATTTGTGGCGCTCTGACATGCGCTCTGAGCCACTTACCACCTGCCTGCCGACCTTACAAACCCTCAGTAATACAGACCGTACCTTTCTTGGCTCCTGAGGGAGGAGATATCATCGCCGCGGCACGAGGCACACACACGTATTATGTCCACAATTTTTTCTTTCTTTCTCTTTTTTTTGGTTCAGCTCCGCTCCCAGCCAATCAGAGTCTCCAAATACCCTTGCGAATGTTGCGTCTAGATCACCATGGTACCACAACCAAACACCATACAGTAATTACTACTTAACAGGGCTGTTTTATTTTGTGGTATGTTACATGTACCAGTTACGGCAACGCGGCAACGGCATTCTCGAGATATTATCATCGCCGCTTTAAAATATTCCGTGATCCCGTGTACGCCCGTGAGAAGGTATATATACGCAATATAGGTCACTAGCATGCGGCGCATATCTCAAAAGGTGCCGAATTTATCCTGATTTTTTTGGTCTTTTTTTTTCGGGAGCCGAAACCCATACGCTGCCATTACCCATACCTTTTAGTCTCCCTAGTCAGACCAATAAACACGTGTTTTTATCGTTGAGAGAGTGAGGTGGGAAAAATACATACCTACATAGCGCCCGGCGGAGCATCGTGGGAGCATCAGATTACGGAGAAAGCCCCTGAGTTGCGTATGTAACTGCTCCGCCGATTTTTCATCCTTTCCAGAATAATAAACGAGCGATCGGTGCCCAAAAGGGCATCAGGCTTCTAAGTTTTGCCCCACATGGAAATCCTCTTTGAACACTGGTGTGCATTCTGATTGACCGCACATATATAGTATATATCAAGCGGCTGTCGGCCTCGCATCCCGGTGAAATCGATTGAATGTCTAAATCGAGAATTTTCAATTGAGCAGAAGTAACACCCAAGCAACAACACTTGAACCGAGCATTCGACACAATATCTAAATTTGCCTTTGAGATTGCATGTAAAGGCTCGATATTATGCGGCCGCGGCACGCACGGCGAGAGACTCGGAGAGAGAGAACAGAGAGCTCGACCAAAGTGGCCAGAACGTGATGCGGGGATTGTGGACATGGCGGAGTTCGAAAAGGAAAGAGGGTGACTGTTATTTTTCGGATTCTTCTGATCAGTCAGCGGTTTCATGTTTAGCCCACATGGTTAGAGATCTTTGTTCTCTCCAGAGGCCCGCCAGAAGGCCGAAGGCCGTCCCAGATCGGTTGTACCAGGCGCCGCGATCGATAGTCAGACAACGGACCACTAACCATGTGGGCTAAACTTCTGATTGAAAATGAAACCGCTAACTGATCAGAAGAATTCGAAAATAACAGTGCCTCCTTTTCGATAGTCAGACAACGGACCACTAACCATGTGGGCTAAACTTCTGATTGAAAATGAAACCGCTAACTGATCAGAAGAATTCGAAAAATAACAGTGCCTCCTTTTCGAACTCCGCCATGTCCGCAATCTCCGCATCACGTTCTAGTCACTTTGGTCGAGAGTCTCTCGCCGTGCGTGCCGCGGCTGCATAATATCGAGCCCGCAATCTCAAAAGCAAATTCGAAGCGTTGTTGATTATTGATTGGGTCTCAATTGAAAATTCTCTCATCCAACCGATTTCACCGACGGAAGGGGATGAGGGAGGCCGCGAGGCGGCCGACAGTTATATATTATATAGTATACAGAATACCCTCATCGACTTTGGTTCAGAGAGAAAGCACACGGGGGCTTTCAGGCTAAACAGGATGATATATTGTGCCAAGAATTTGCTGAAATGACTTGCTGAATATTTGGCCCATTTTCGGCCATCTATCAGCTTCCTAACCTTGTTTGTGCTAACTGGAATGGGTGCCACATCAGCAAGATTTGCTCTCAACACTCCAAGCATGTGTGTTGAAACAATTTTCTTGGCCATCTGAGGCAAAATCACATGCAATCAAATTAATCCACTTATCCAGCACATATCCTCTGATTTCAAAAGCCGACTGCTGTGTGAAGGGTGGTCATAAACACAGTAGTAGCTAGACACCTGCGAGCAACTCGAACAAATCGCATACATGATTCAATAAGATAAAATGATATTTCCCATGCCTACTTGAAACACATATCCATTTCATGAATATGCCAACACTTATTTCGACCGCGAGTACATAGGGCCTAACAAGGAACATCGGCCTCACAGCTCAGTGCCCCGGGGTTCGACTGGTGCTTCGCGGTACGATCGAAGCCGTGAAGCTCTTTCTCTATCTTACCGAGTTCTATCCAGTGATGGGTTCGCGCGTCGGCTGGATACGCCCGAAAATGGTCATTGTGGCTGGCCCATAGTTTGAGAGAGTTCAGCCGTGTGTTGAACCACCTGCTGAATGGACCAGTCCCGTCCGACGTCAAGTCCAGGTGAATGGGTTGTAAAAAGCTGCGGCCCATGGGCCGGGCCAGAAGGGACTGCAGTCGGCAGAGCTCGTCGCCGTAAAAGATCGTTCTCCAGGGGCGGCAATGCAGCGGCGCCGGGAAAGAGCGGTGCGATAATGCCATTAGAGTACCGCAGTCTTGACATAGGAAGATGGGAGGATGTGCAGTAGACTTGACGGCAACTTGACGGTAAACGACATGAAATAATAATCTTCTTATTTGGCCAAAAATAGCCTCAGATTGCCGAGGGTTTTGCCGCGCGGCAACGTCGGTTTTACAGCAAATACTGGACCCATTTGGATGACTCTCGGTTCCTAGGGCTCCATAATGCCCATGTCGGAAAAACGGCCTGATGCTTGCAATAGATTACAGCTCTTTGCGGTCCAACAGGCGCGGCTGCTTTTTTTTTTTTTTTTTTTTTGAACTTTCCACTAGAACAGCCGCTGTGGAGTCAGATCACATCTTAGTTCAATGGAATTGATGCCTATTTGGACTCACAAAGTGCACTGCAAAGTGGGCATTTTGGGTAAAAAGGACACCAAAAATGCCCCAAATGGTCGACTTGAGGCCTTGTAAATCGCGTGCGCCTCTAAATTCGCATCCGGATGCGGTCCGACTACCAATTCTGCCGAGCCTCGGCCGTCATGTTCGGCCATCATCATGAGCTTTATTCTATGGCATCCGCCACCATCTGGCCACCGACCCTGCTCGAGAAATTGTCCGACTGCCACCATCTTTAGCTTGGATCGTGTCTTCCGTCCACCGATCCTGCGCGAGAAATTCTGACCCGACATCCGCCCCCATCTGGCCACCGAGCCTGCCCGAGAATTGTCTGACCACCACCATCCTCCACTTGGATCGTGTCTTCCGCCCACCGACCCTGCGCGACAAATTGTCTGACTTGATATCCGTCACCATCTGGCCACCGATCCTGCCCGAAATTGTCCGACCGCCACCATCTTCCACTTGGATCGTGTCTTCCGTCCACCCACCCTGTACGAGAAACTGTCTGACCCGACCCAATCGCACCCGTACCCTCATTTGCGCCCCGATTGTTGGATGATTTCCCATTTCATGTACGATTTCCATGGACCCGACCTCCGCTGCTGTTCTAGAGCCGTATACCTGGTACCGTTTGATTTTATTTTTTACTCATTTATCACTCAGTGTATAAATCTTTGATCTATTTTGCAATAAACAACACTTATTATTATTGTTTTTCATTTTTTAAATTTCCATTCGTTCCACTTCTAATTACTTCAAGCGTGCGAATTGCATCAAGGCAGCAGCAATAGCCCATACCAATAACACGTCTAATTCCGGCTATCAAGAATAAATGCAGAACCATCTACGGAATTTGTACGGAACACTTTCGGCCTCGGTCGGACTTTGATTCGGCATCAATGCCGAACGTTACAAATCATCGGTGTTGACCGTTGGCATTATGACCCTGTAGGGAATAATTGGTACCGTTTACGTTCCAGATAACATGCATTACGACAACTAACGCGATCTCCATGATGTCGCCCATTCGGGGAGCGCGCGGCGCGTGTCGAGGATTGAGAAAAAATCAAGAGTCCTCAAATCTGTTCTTCATTCAGCAATATGATTTTTATTCGGCCTAACCATCTACTTTGTTGAGCTCTAACGAGTTCCGAGTGAGATTGTTGGGGATTACAGAATATTACCTCTTTTTTCGACCCTTGACCGGGCCTTGAGGTTGACTGTTGTGCTCCAGACCTTCCTTCCGTACCTTTGACCGGGTCATTTAAAGGCTGTTGCACTATAATCCCCTCAGTGAAAGCCACATAAAATGTCCCACTTACTTCGAAAAATATCCTGCGGTGCGCTGGGCCTGCGGGGTCAAGATTTAAGTGGTGAGCTGAGGCGGATCGGAGGAAGCGTAGAGTCCCGAAAGACTCCGCAGATCCCGCTCCGGCCCGTTTGTTTATCGGAACAAACACCGCCGTGATATATAAGGGATAGACGCCACCTGATGAGTCTCTTAGACGAAACGTTAGGCGTCCTTTAACGTCGTGGTTTCCCAACACACTTGTCGCCCCAGCACTCATCCTCCTCCTCGATTTTTTTTTTTTGAACTTTCCACTAGAACAGTCGCTGTGTGGAGGCTAAAATGGATGGCGGGGTTAAATCCGCATTCCCTCAGACAATCCAGCTGAGGGAGACCTTCGTAGACACTTGATGGAATGGTGAAAAAACCATCCAATACTCACCTGCCGTGGGTTGACGGAGTCGCTATACGCACGCAGTAGCATACCATCATACACTGCAGCGGTGCCGTCGTTGCTTATCCCTTCCTGGCCAGAAGTCAGGATAGGTAACGAGTGAGGGCCACAAGTCATACACCGCCATCTACTGTAAACCGCCAAAAACTTTGCCAAAGACGAAGTCATACTTTTTAAAATAAAGCTACCCTACCACTATTTTGTAACCACTACTTTGGCGCGAGACCTTGGACTATGCGATCGGCATCGTACTCCGAAGGCTCACCGCAATACAGGGAATGACTGATGTTGGCTTGGATCTGAGGTTCAATTTACAAAATCAAAGCAGAAGGTGAACTTCGGCAGGAGGATGATATAGTCTGTTACCAATCCGAGCTCCTATATGATGGCGTTTGCGAGGGTGAATGCTAATAGCAACAAGAGCGCGGTGGGCCGCTCCGCGGCCCACCACTTCGGTTGCGGAAGTCAACTCACCAGCGCTTGAATGTGTTGGTGAAGCACAGTATAATTAGTGTTGGGTTTCGGAGTCAACGTGGGGAAAGAAGCCGAGCATCATTGAATCAAAGTTGATAAGGATCGGAAGCGATTGAGATGGAGCAGCATCGGCATCGGTGAGGAAATGACTGGCAGATCGGCGAAAGCAGATGGGAAAGTGAAAGAAGCTCGGGATGAGCACGGAGTTGAAGGCTTTGAGCAGAGCTTAAATAGCTTCAGACAGACGTAATTTTATAATACAAGGGGTTGGTCGGCCGCTTCGCGGCCTCCCATCCCTTTTCCAAACTCAAATTTCAGTAACCTACTTTGTTCTATTCCTTTCACATGTCGGAGTTGAATTGAACTTGGTTGAGCTGAGCTGTGAATCACGATTACTGTAATCAAGCTATTACGGAGAATCAGCGGACGTTTTAATTGCCATTTTGTTTATATTATATTTGTCGGAGCGCCAATCACGCCTCGACTTCGTGCCCGGTTTGCTTCAATGAATCCAATCTTCCTTCCTCTCCTTCAACAGCTGGGCGGATCACAGCCGACTGTTTATTTGGCCCACAACTCAGTCTCTCGCACGGGCTTTCTTTATAGGCCTGCTTTGCGACGCTCATGGACTCCCCTTGTTAACGAGAGGGGCCGCAGGCTTCACTTCAACGACAGGCATGGGGGCAAGCGTCGAGAATGTCGAAACGGCCGAGGGCAAGATTGGCTGGGTTTTTGGAGGGCGACCTCGGCGTTTGGGCGGCTGGGGTGCGAGGGACGGAGGCGTGGGGCCAGCTGGGACAGGAACTGAAGTTGGAGCTGCATACCCATGGTCGACAGTCTCTGAATGGGTGCGTTTCGGGGAACTGTTGGGGAAATTTGGTGACGAAGGCCGCTTGAGACCATAATCACGAAATCCCGTGGGAGAAGAGCTCGGAGGGTAGCCGGGGAAGTGATTCCCATCGTACGTTGGCGTGTAGTACAGAAAGCCAGCCCCGAAATTACTGGTGTCGAAATCATAGCCAGGGGTTGAGAGTGAGTAGTCTGTGAATGGATAGTCCGTGCCGTTGGGGTTTCTGGGAGCCAAAGGAGTGCGGGGTGGATCTGCGCTTGCAGGAGTAGCTCGCGTCGCAGCGCTGGCAAGTACATCTAAACCATTATCAGACTGTGGAAGTAAACGTGTCAAAAAACTGTCAGCGGAAGACACGAAGTACGGCACCATGATGGCGATGTCGAAAAGAACGGAGCAAAAGCGGAGCGCTTCAACCAGAGGGCGTACGTAGAAGGCGCAGTCAAGGACGCACAGTAGGACGCACAGTAGTGCAGCAAAAAGCGCGTGAAATCAACAAACTTCGGGGCTATCTTTCGCTTAAGTCGCTTAGCGTTTATTTTTTATTTATTTCATCAACAGTTGGGAAGTTTTTAGAATTGAGCATGTCGGGCAGGAATTGTGCGAGATACTGCACAAGTCCAAGAAATCGCTGCACATTGTGATAGGTGCGCGCGTTCTCCATTCCCGCACTTTTTTGCATTTTATCCACGTCCGCATGCAGACCGCGGTCGTCGATCAAATGACCAAGACAATCCATTTTCTTGGTGTACCAATCGCACTTCTCCTTTTTGAGATAGAAGTGATTTGCACGCAAAGTATCCAAACCTTACCGAGGTGCACTTCATGCTCCTCGATATTGTTAGAGTATATAAAAATATTGTCCAGGTAGATAAGGGGTTCAACCAGTTCTGTTCAACTTTTTAACATTTTTTGGCAGGCAGAATATTATTAAAACGTGAACTGACCTGGGTCGAACTATTTATTGAGCACCCCTATATGAAAAAAGTGTCCAATAAATTCAAGGGGGGGCTGATCACTCCGGCTGGATCCACTTACTCCATCCACATAAAATTCGTCGCTCCAACTAACGCTCAACCCCCCCACACCTTCCTGATCTCGATCTACTCCCCGCTTTTCCCCAAACAAAAACGCTAACAGTAGAGCTACCTCTTCCGAAACTCCCCAAAGATATTCGAGTTCTGTCCAAGTTTCCTGCTCTTGTGGTCTTGTGAGGGCCCGGAGGCCGAAACAGCCGGAATGGTTCACTGAAACATGTACGATAATTCTCCAGGACACCCGTGACCTTTTGCTAGATGGCGGAGCCAGGACCAACAATAGGCATCTGAAAAGGGGAGTTCAATTGCTCCAGTAGAACTGATGTCAGGGTGTTGGCTGATATGTGTCGCATGGATACAGTCAAGTCAATGTCTCCCACCTGACGGTGCTGTATACGGGGATTCACTTCAGAGAGACTACACGAGCTCTAGATCGCGCATAAGAGCCATGACAATCATCCGAAGAATGGTCATTTCGGGCAGCACGACGCACCTCAGCACGAATGCCAGCCAATGAGTTCTGAGAGGTACAGCTTCTCGAACGCGACGCGGCTCATTCACCGAAGTGCTAAGAGATCTCGAAATCTGTAAGGAAACGGTTGATTGAGCAGTGAACTGATGATGTATTCGATCAAATCGACTGAACGGAGGATCGGGAATGGTACATATGTTCCTGCCGGTCGAAGCCACGGCCTTAGATCCCAGGTCAGGATATTTTCAGGCAGACTTGAATAAGATTTGACAAGATGTAGCCGGCCTTCGATTCACTGAAGAGAGTTGGCCTTCTCAGGAGGCTGCTGGAACTGTCGCTCATGAGCAACGTCTTTCGAGACAAGCAATCCACTACAGTAGCGACTCACCGGCAACCCGCGCAATAAAACCAATGTCGTTGTTAATAAGAGTACAACCGACCACGCGAGAAACCTTGTGGAAGAAGAGTCCGCTGTCCAGGCGATGAGGACCCCAAGACCGACAGTCGCGACGAAACTGATGACAGCGGCGATTTTGATATCGGGACTGTGGACCAAGGTTCAGCGCCTCCTGAGTGTCAATGAGACGTCCCCATACCTCATTTGGAAGGTTCTTGAGGAAGGGAAGCCGGACGCAAAAGCTTGGAGGAAGACAGCAAGGTTATTGAGCCTTATTTAGCTTTTAAGGCTTCTCCTCCCACGCTCACGTGTCCACGACCAATCAAGTTCACTGTATTTCAAATGACGAGATTCAAACCTGTGTCCTCGACACAGAGGCTCGCCCGCACACGGCGGATACAGAGCACCCAGTTTCAGTTGGATCTCAAGTCCCTCATTGCATGCGCTCGCTAACGCTCGCGCGACTCGTTTTGGAAGCAGTGTTGCAGTTAACCGCTGAAACCGTGACATAAAAAAGAAATATTCTTTCGGCCAAAACCACCCGAGAAATGCTAAAATCTCTCAGGACTATGCTCATTTTGAATTGGGTGCAACCATGAGCCTCGGAACAGGCTTTCAATCATGGTGTAAACGGCTTTTACAGTTTCCCATCACAAATCCGGCCTTTTCAATAGTCTCTACCGTGTGACGGTAGACTCGTGTCCAGCCCCTACGTTGAGTAACAGTAAGCGTAGAAACACGATAAACCCTATTTGAAGAGATTCTGAACAAAACTGAGTGAGAAAAGAAAATGGCGAAATGATTACTCGAACGTAGGTGGCATAAGGTGTCGACGGAAAATCGGGGCGGCATGCGAGCACGACCTCAAAATGCACAGGAGACGATACTTAGAAAAATTTTCAGATGGGAGGCACCTCGGAAAGGTGCGAGAGGGTCCCGCGAGGGCCGGCAGTGCGCAAACCCAACCTCGAAAAGGCCGCGTACGAGCGGCAAGAAATACACGGGTGAGCCTCTTTAAATTCACGTGTGAGACCGAGCGAACGCACTGTTGCTCTGTAATGCCGATTCCATTGTTGCAGAAAAAAAATTCATCACGCTCCTGAGCTTCGCATCTATCTTTGCGGTGTTGTGCACCCGGATTCAGAATATGAGCCAGGCCAACGGTTCGTGTTAAATTTACCCACACGTGTTCGACAAACAACAACACTATTTAGAACAAGGCGCAGTTCACCTAGACTAGCCAAAATGCTCATGGGATTGCTTCTCGCCCATGTATTCACGAAAAACCACCGCTCTGGGTTGGCTTATCCGTTGGACTCTGGCGAAGAACTGGTCTCGTGCGACGATATTCGCAGCTGCCGGACACTTTTCAGTAGGAAGCTGAGAGAGGAAACAGAATTATAGACTAGAGAGGAAACACGGTGATGTGAGTAACGGTGCATGGGATGCATCAGGAAAACGGGAATGTAGGTGAGGCGACGTCGGGTTGGTGCAAGGCAGGGTGGAGGAATTATGTCGTGAAGGTAAGGTAGGAGAGGTAGAGAGAAGGGAAAAGAGGAAATGAAATGTGATCTTAACTAAATCTATGAGTATCGGTGATTAAGCGGGCTGTTACTTTGAGGAGCTTGGGATGATTGAGGAGGGAACGAACGTCCACGGCACCCAGTAGTCCGGCACTGTACGACGCCATTTGGAGCGGGGGACGTAAGTGTTCCCAGGCCGGACAGTGGAGGAGGAAATGAGTGCGGGTCTCGTACGCAGCACCACACGCGTCGCATGAAGGAGACGGAGCAAGGCGGCACCGGAGCCAGCACTGCGAAGCACGTTGCGGAATATTTTCTTGAGTCTCTTTGATTTCTTCCCGAGGCAGAAGTAGAATGGGTGATCATTTTATGGTGGAATTATAATCCAGCCAGGTGAATGCATCCGCTAATGCGTGGGCAGAAAATTTAACCCCCGGCGAAGCGCGTTGCAGAATATTTTCTGAACTTGGTGGCTGTGCACTTCTTTTATCGCAGAAGTGGAATGGATGTTCATTTTATGGTTGAATCACAATTCGGCCAGGTGAATGAATCTGCTAATGCGCGCGCAGAAAATTTAACCCCCAGCGAAGCACGTTGGGATTATTTTCTGAACTCGGTGGCTGTGCGCATCTTGTCTCATCCTGACGATTTTGTTTTTCTCGCCTATCGGACCATATCCTGTTGATCCTTGAAGACCTTGTCACTTGAACGAAAATTACGGAAAAAGAAAATGCTGTTGTGGGGATCGAACTCCTAATCATAACATCGATCTACCTCTCAGGAATTGTAGCTACAAAAAATCTGCCGCATTCATTATTTTTTGACAGTACGTCCCAGGGGCCTCGACCTCGGTATGTAGGAATTCTTTAGCGCTGTGCAGCAGCGCTCCACATGAAGGTCCAAATCGAGGAGACCATCTGCCTTGAGCACTTTGTAGCAATCCTGCAGTTGATCTCTCGTCTGCAAAGCCCTAACTGAGCTAAAGCGATCAGGCCAGACGCGCTGCTGACCTTATTTAGCAAACACACTGATATTTTGTTTATATCGCTCAGTTGCAAATCGTTGCTGTGATTCGGGGGGAGTTTCGAGAGAAATGTTTCTGGGTAGTGATTGAGGACACGTCGACGAACGAGAAATGAGACACCCACCGACCTCCCCCTCGGACCAGGGTATGTCCGCTGTGGCTCGGTGGCTGGTTGCGGACAGCCCGTGAAAGTGCCTTGAGGTGGTGTGGTTATTGCCGGGAGCAACTAGAGTCTCTCCCCGTTTCACAGGGGCATCTACTAGAAGTCTGGAAGGACGAACAATCAGCACGCAGTCGATGAGAAGACCTATTATAACGTCAGTATGCTGGAAGTCCTGAACAGAGAGTCCATACGTCGGCCAAGGTCGTGGGGTTGGCTGTGGCGTCTATTGAAGAGCTCGCCCGGCGAAGGAGAATGAGAGCTTCGTAACAGAAGACTGCCTCCTGTATCGATCGACGCCCCTCTGGAGGCGCTGCGCGTCCCTGCGGAACCCCTCGTGTGTTTTTGATGAGTTCGTAAATTCACGAGACGAGGCGGTCCAATCGGTGACAAGGGGGTCAGAGTCGAGGGCAAAGGATACGCACGTCGCCGCGTTCGCTTTTCGTTCAAAACGAGTGTTTCCTGTTCGTCATCAAACTTGGGTTCGCAAGGCTCCGAATCCAAGTCAGACTCAGAGTTCATCGGTGGGTCGCCCTTGGTATAATTGGGAGCGTATCCACCTCGTCCTGCCTTCTCGCAGCTGGTGCACAAACAATGGCGATTTTCCCTGCCAACTAGTAATCATAATTTGTCAAATATTCTGATGTGGACGGGGATACATAACGCACAATAGCCATCGCCATAATGTACTGTGATTTCTTTGCCAATCGCGATTGATCTTAAAACTCGGAAGGTGATATGTTTGCCCTCACGAGATAGCTCGCAATTGTTGTCGCAGTCGTGCTGAATGACTGACTCGTCAGACATAAGGGATGATAGAGAAGAAAGCCACACGCATTGACGAAGCGGGCCGGCCCTAAGAAGAGGTAATCCTTATTCATCTGTGGAGAGTGGATGATGCTGAAATCCTTGGGAGTGTCCGAATGTCGAACGTCAGTGCGGATAAGGCGCATATGGTCGTCGTCCGTCAGAGGAGCCATCGATCCTTTTAACGCTGTGATGATCGTTCCAGGAGAGAGAATGCGTGTGGCTAAGATACACAACTCAGACTTGCCAGTGCGATGTGAGTATCGGGATGTATGAGCAATCTCAATGCAGCTCGATGGGTGGTACAACCCAAAATATCGAGATGCGTGGCTGATTACGGGAGTGATAAGCAAGGGGCGCATTGAGAACGACGAACTCACGTGGCGAACGCATTGATTTGTTCCAGAGTATACTGTTCGACATAATGACGGACAGGAGGTAGCCTGAGAGCTGAAACGGTGAGTGGATTGATGGCAGGGGGGAGTGGGATGTCACTACGCGAGGATCTCATCAACGGCCTGTCTGGGAGTGAGGATGGCAAGCTGAAAATGTATCAAAAAGAGTTCAATACGAAAAGCGGAAGCCAGAAACGTACGCGTCGAACAATAGCCAGGATTTGATCGGTGTCCATGTGGGGAAAGCTGCAAGCCGGGTCCATTTTGTGGACAAGGAGTGGTACGGCGCCAGTGCTGAGTTTTTCGACGAGGATGTGACTAAGAAAATCATCATCCTTGGCAAGGTCGCACGCCTTCATCTTTGTTGTTGGCTGCCAAGGAACCGGCGCTGGGATGGAATCGAGCCCAATTGGCGGCGCCCGCGCCATGGCCGGGCAAGAATCGGGGGCGATGGACGTGGGCACACAACTTGTGGGGACGGGCATCACCCGATTGATCCATGGCAGCTTTGTTCGTGTTTGGTTCGCGGAGAGGGTCGGTTCCAACTTTGGCGGGTTTATAACTTTCCTCACGTCCAGTTTCAGTATGTGATTATATGGTAAATGTTGTTCAAAATCAGGCATTTAATAAAGGTACTAGCAATATCGGATAAAAACCTTTCATGCACAGAATGGGTATACTGTTTTTGACTGTTTGAGCCACAGCGAGACATCCTAAACATAATATTGAGGAAACGGCTACGTAGCTTTATTTTAGGATTGATTCCCTATAACCTTACCCGCGAAAGCTAAGAAATCTGCAGCACTGTTTCAACGTTATTAAGTCTGCAAGATGTCCTGTATTTGGCTGTGAATCAGCTTTGATCGCACTGATCCGAGGCAGAACTTCCAAAGGTGATAGCGTCTCCGTAACAGCTTTGTTTCTCTTGCAGCCAAGGGAAAATTATCCGAAGAATGAAACTGTTTTGTTGGATTTTTTACTTTCAGCACACGTCTTCCAACCCGTACCGATTGATGGGGCCCATTGAGTACACATTGAATATGGTTTTGAGAGGTGATTACACCTCCAATGTTTTTTGTTTGAGGAAATGCCTTGAAAAATTATTTATCCATACTTCGCTGGGAAAAACAGAGTCCCATGCCCTACAGGTCTCAAATGGAGGGAGCGCAACCTCAAATGTGACACTATTTCATGAGACCTGTGCAACCACGGATAAGTTCAGTGTGGGTTTAAGTTGGGTTCATGACTCTTAGGTATCAATGTTATAGTCTGAGAAGGTGTTAGGGCATCCAATACGGTCTTCTACTGGCCGAGAATATCTTAGCTGGTGGATCCCATGCACATTCAAATTTATTTTTGACTGCCATCAGCACCACAAACAGGCGTAAATTGAGTGTGGGCTCGGGATGGGTTCGTGAGTCCTGGGTATCAATATTATGGCTTGAAAAAATGCTGGGGCATCCTATACAGCCTTCTGCTGGCTCGGAATATCTTAGCTGGTGGATCCCCTGCGCATACGAATTTATTTCTGATCGCCATCAGTGCGGCAAACAGTGTGGGCTCACATTGGGTTCGTGAGTCCTGGGTATCAATATCATGGCTTTAGATGTGCTAGGGCATCTAATACAGACTTCTGCTGGCTCAGAATATCTTAGCTGGTGGATCCCTTGCACATAGGAATCAATTTCTTTCCGCCAACAGCACCACCTTTGTCCTGTGGTTGAGTGGTCAAATGGGAAGATGTGCATCTCTCAAACACAACTAAACATTGAGTGTACCCTAGATATCAAATAAAGCATAGTCAAAACGTTTAACTGTTTGTGTAAAAATAAAATAAGGTGTAACTAAGGTGCGAGATAATGATAAGGAACCATCCCCTAACATATGTCCAACAAGTTGAGAAATAACAGATTTAGGAAAAAAAATTACAGCTATTTGCAAGAGGCGAGCGATCTCTGGATCGTGGAAGTTGATCTGTGCACGTGAGTTTGACGTGCAGCGCCACCGCCGTACATCGGAACACTGCTCGGACCTGTCAAGAGGAAGCCTGCGCACCACAAGCAGGCAAGCATTTCGGGCCATTGAAATGATATAGCATCGGCGCTGACCCGGTTACGAAGCCGTGGTTTATGTACTGATTGCACCGAGTGCATAGAACTCTGCGCGTTCCATCCGCCGCATTTCCGAGCTCGGGGAGTGGGGGTTGGTTTTTCTGCGTCAAGAAGAGTGGGTGGCGTGTACGTGGGTATGCGGAAGGTGGAAGTCGACGCGTTTTCCCAAGATTTTGACGTGTTCTGCCAAGAAGGCCCAGCGGCAACAGCGGGCACATTTGTCCAAGATAGGTTTGTATTATTTGCCAATGGGGTATGTGCAGTATGTACAGAGGGATCAACTCTCCATCGGCTCTGTTGCAGGTTGGCGAAGACGCGTCGGTCGGGTGGGTTAAGCGGGACGCGACGCGCGCGTAGATGGTTACTCATCATCACCAAAAGTAAATACTAATTGGTTGTTACAGGCCACAAAATGTAGTTTTTTTTTAGATAAAGTACATGATCATGTTCAGTAGGATGTATGGCCGGCCTTTGCATAAACCACCGCTGTGACAAGAGCCGGCATGGTGCCGATAAATTGATTGATTTGCTGATGTGTGATTTTGGTCCAAATGTCTAAATTCAAAGGTCACAACATTGCCTCCTTGGATGGTTAGGACCTGGAATGATGTCTATACATCCTAAGAGTATCTCAGACAAATTTAATGTGCTAAATGTTTGCGAATATGTGGGAACAAGGCCGTTATCTTTGTCGTCTGGCCAGGCCACATCCTGCTGATGATTGATCAACTTCGGCTGGGTGCATTCATCGCCGCTTTGGAGCCAAATTTGTTGGGTGGTTTCCTGAGAGCGAAGTACATTATTTGCAACTTTTTTTGGCCACTGTACTCCTCCCAAACTCGTCCTATTGCACTGATTTTCACATGCCATGTGGTTTTGATGCTGAGGGCTCCAGATGACCATTCAGTGGTGCAGTGGATAGCGAGAACCTTGTCAGGGGTAGAGAGGGTTAATGAGTGGCTACTACCAGGTTCTTTTGTCATTGGAAGGGTTTCCTGCACTCTTCACCAGTGTTTTTGAGCGGTCAATTGATGTATGCTGTAATATCGAGGCAAACAGCTGATATTGTGATGCCTCTGTACTACCCCTTAGCCTGATTCTTTGCCGGGAAAGTTTTGCAAGTCATAGTCAGGATCCCAAGGCATATGGTAGTGACTGGCAGTTGGGATTGGTCCATAGCTTACGAAGTAATGTGGCCATTAGTATTTACTTTTGGTGACAACGAGTAGTGGCAAGTGTGTGGCGAGTTGATGGCCGCGCGGACGCCGCTGACTTAGACTTGCCTTATTTGGGGGGTGGGTCCCCCGTGGGAATATATCCGCGATAAGGAGATCGCACGCCTCTTGGCTATTTGCGGTACATAAGGCGCGGACTGTTTTTTTTTTTTTTTGTAACATTTTGCTAAGAACACTTACCATGACCTCAATTCTGGTCAGAATCCTTCGGGAGTAGGTGCGTTCGACTCGCACTGAAAATCCGCAGGGGATCGAGTACCGGCTTTTTTGATGTAATTATGTAATGAAATTTCTCCCAAAAAATCGTGGTTTCCATTAGAACAGCTGCACCACAATGAATACTGGGCCAATTCACTTAAATCTTGGATATGTTATGTATCAGAACTATTACCAGGGGACTATCAGGTTTACAGATATAAATCCACTCAAATCTGCATGGTAGGCTCTACTTATGTTAGTACACAAATATGGTGTTTGGTAGAGTGAGTGCCAAATCACAATGAGTTGGGAAAACATCCGAAAAAGATATACCATCCCCTGTCACTAGTTTTGATACATAACATATCCAAGAACTAAGTCAATTGGCCCAGTATTCATTGTGGAGCAGCTGTTCTAATGGAAAACACGATTTTTCGGGAGAAATTTCATTACATAATTACATCAAAAAGGCCGGTACTCGATCCCCTGCGGATTTTCAGTGCGAGTCGAACGCACCTACTCCCGAAGGATTCTAATCAGAATTGAGGTCATGGCAAGTGTTCTAAGCAAAATGTTGCAAAAAAAAAAAAAACGGTCCGCGCCTTATGTACCGCAAATAGCTGTAAGCCTCTGCGCTGCACTGTTTTATTGTAGCTAATACCTATAGTCGAACCTCTATACGCGATACCAAGGCAGTACTTTTTTAACTTAAAAGTTTAACTGGAATTGCAGCTAACAAGTATGTACCGTCCAAATAATTAATATAAATCTACTCGTTATGGAAAAAAGTGATGGACGCTGGATTTTGAGGACGTGTATTTGTGATGGAAGGATATTTTGGTGGTTGGAACTGGATATGAGGGAGATCTATTACTAGGCTGGTGGAAGACTTGTAGCATATTGATGCTATCAAAAAACATTGATTTCCCATCAAAACAGGGCCAAAGTGAAAAATGGCTAGGCTTCATAGCTCATGAACAGATGCAGATTTCAAGATGGTTTAACTTGTGGATTCATTTGAATCAACGAACACTACAATCTGGCCTTTTCACATTTTCCATAAAAAATTTCTGGAGTCAGTTGGAAAATACCATTTTGCGATTTGAGCGGTTATTGATGGGAAATCAGTAGAAATTGATCCCATCAATATGGTAGAAATGTTCCACCAGTCTGTACATCCGCCCTATATTTGGTTTTGTGTCAAAACAATGCTCCATCATGGAGATATGGCCCCAAAACTCGGCGTCCATCACTTTTTTCCATAACGAGTACCACCCTCGGAATTGCGGCAGCCTGCAAATCGCTCATGGCGGCATAGGCGTTGAATTCGCGACGCAGGCGCCGGGCCGTCTTCGCGACGACGCGGGCCACCAGGAAAAAGAACAATACCGAGCCATGCGAGATGCTGACGTCGTGGCCAGCAATGGAGGATTGTACTCGTAGCCGCATAAAGTGTTGGCGTCGGGTGGTTCTCGGTGTTCAGGCCTGCAAACAACTCCAAATAACTTGTAGACCGAAAATATGAGGAAATAGAAGATATTTGCAATGGCTAACTTATTACTATAAAAGGCAATTCCTGAGATATAAGGCATTTCGGGCCAGAATTTGAAATCGACTTTTTCTACAAGGACCGTGGGAAATTTTGGTACTCATAGTCAAAAAGTACTTATTGAGTAGTGCAGAATAGCATTTTGAACCATATTAATAGGTCATGATTTGAGCCTGAAACATCGGTACAAAGTGGCCATTTTCAGCAAATTTAGCCAAAAAATGGTCAAAATTGCCAAAAAGCCCCATTTTCTAGCCACGATTGTGAGCTCAAATCATAAGGTACTAATATGATTCAAACTGCTATTTTGCACTACTCAAGGAGCACTTTTTGACTATGAGTATCAAAAGTTCTCACGGTCCCTGTAGAAAAAGTCGATTCCAAATTCTGGCCAAAAATGCCCTATATCTTCGGAATTGCCTTATATGGTAATATGTCAACCCATGGAACTATCTTCTATTTCCTCATATTTTCAGTCCACAAGTTATTTGGACTTGGTTGCACGCCTGAACACCGAGAACCCCCGACGCCAACACTTTATGCGGCTACGAGTAGTACAGTAGTACAGTGGTTTATATGTAGCGTAAGTACTTTTGAATGGATTCCCCGCGCGTTTGCAACGGGTTCACTGCTTACTGTACTATTTCGACCATTTGTTCACGCCATGTCACCCGTCACCTCAAAAGTTACTGGATAAAGGTATTCATTCCTCGGCAATCACACAAAATTACCACATATAACAGTCCGGCGGATGCCGGACCGGAGATTTTGACCGTTTTTGAGCCCAATTAGGCCTCAAAATCCGAATGTCACCGTCACCGGTACCAAATTCGTTCACTTCACGATCGAAAAATCGGTCATTTCAAGGGTTTCAAATGGCCGGAAATGGCCTCAGATTGCCGAGGGTTTTGCCAGCCGGCATGATCGGTTTTAATCGGTCTCGCGACCGATTTGCCATCACCCTTGGAATGGCGGGGTTGCCTCTAACGAAAAATCGGTCATTTCAAGGGTTTCAAATGGCCGGAAATGGCCTCAGATTGCCGAGGGTTTTGCCAGCCGGCATGATCGGTTTTAATCGGTCTCGCGACCGATTTGCCATCACCCTTGGAATGGCGGGGTTGCCTCTAACGAAAAATCGGTCATTTCAAGGGTTTCAAATGGCCGGAAATGGCCTCAGATTGCCGAGGGTTTTGCCAGCCGGCATGATCGGTTTTAATCGGTCTCGCGACCGATTTGCCATCACCCTTGGAATGGCGGGGTTGCCTCTAACTTGTCCTTCTCCCCCATCTCCGGCGCAACTCAAAATGCCTCGATGGCCACCAACCTTGACACTGGCAAAGCACCCATGCTATACTCAGTTGAACTTGGTTGAAGCGGTCGAGCTGTCACAAATGCATGACATGTGTAGTTTGCCTCGCTCGACGCCCGTTCAACGCCATTCTCATACTTTTAGGAGGCAAAGATGTTGATAATACATATATAGACCTTCCTATGTCAAAAAATGTACGTGTCTGAGCTGTTGCTCCGAACTGGGCCCCAATTTCACCCAATTTGCGTCAAAACCCTAACTTAATTAGTAAGGTGTTTTCAATTCTCATTGAATTGCCTAGCTTCCGTGGAGGAAGTCACAGATTAACACCTTACCCACAAAGCCTTAAGGTTTTTTAAACTGGAACCGAGCTGCCCAGCCAACCAAACAAGACCAAAGCTGCCGCTTTCCGATCGGCCGATGGCCCCGTCCCCGATATGCGGTGAAATGTGTTAAAAGAACTATTGCCCTCGCCACAATCCTCTACATTTTCAAAATATTTTCAATTCCGGCGCCGTCCCAGAGCTAGTTTTTGAGGGTGTCGGCCTGCAATGGATAGCCCTGACCATTCCGGTAATTTTTGGCTATTCAGAATCCACTCGGAAGCATTATTGCCCTCCCCAGCGGCCAATCAGGGCTTTACATTTTCAAACGACCCTATTCAAATATTAACACAATCCTATAAATTTTAGACGCGTGACCCTATTGCCCTCGCCGCAATCCTTCGCATTTTCAAATGCGTGACTCCATTATAAGATTGACACAATCCTTTGCATTTACCAACGTGTGAGCCTATCGCATTCGCCACAATTCTTTGCATTTTCAAACACCTTCAATGGCAGCGCCGTTCCAGAGCCTTTTTTTTTTTTTCGAAGCATCGACCCGCAATAGATAGTCCTGACCATTCCGGTCATTTTCGGCTCTTCAGATTCGTCTGGGATGCATTATTGACCTAGCTAGTGACTAATCAATGCTTTACATTTTAAACGCGTGACCCTATTGCCTTCGCTACAATCCTTTGCATTTCAAACGCGTGACTCCATTATAATATTAACACAATCCTTTACAAATGCGTGACCCTATTTGTTGACACAATCCTTTGTATGAGTCGTAAAATCTGTGCCTTCGTCACAGAGGCCTTTGGGTCAAATAAATGGAACGCGTACTCGTGGACTCTGTGTTTCACCCGCACACGACGGATTCCGAGTTCAGGGCAGATCCCAAGTTGACGGCGAAAGGTCCGATAATACCGACTGCACGTGAAGTCGTCGCTATAAGGGAATTTCCTGTGACCTGTCAACCGTCTTCTTTTCATGTATAGGATTTTCAAACACTTGACCCTCTTGCCCTCGCCACAATTTTTTGCATTTTCAAACACCTTCAATTCCAGTGCCGTCCCAGAGCCATTTTTTTGAGGTGTTGACCCGCAATGGTTGACCATTCCGGTCATTTTATGCTATTCAGATTCTCCTCTGAAGCATTATTGACCTCTCCAGCGGCCAATCAGTGGTTTACATTTTCAAATGCGTGACCCCATTGCATTCACCACACTCTTTCGAACACTTTCAATTCCAGCGCCGTCCCAGAGCCATTTTTTGAGGCGTCGACATGCGATAGATAGTGCATTGAACCTAGAGTAGTCCTAGACCGGGAATGGCGAGGCCCGTTGATCCGGCCTCGCCATTCTTGGTCTAGGACTACTTATCCCTTATCCCTCCTGCTCTTGGCTGAATTAAATCATTCAATGGTGAAGCACAGCATTCAAAATGCCATTACAAAGCATGTGATTCAAAATGCCATTCTGTGGCATGGTTAAAAATGCGAATTAAATCGTTCAATAGTGAGGCTGGCGGCGGAAATAATGCCTGCACCCGTTTGAGCTTAGTTCCATGACCCTTGAGCGATTTCAGCGGTTGTAAGTCCGAACCTATTACATGCGGTCTTTTTTCGCCAGTATTCCCCTCTATCATGTCTATGTCCACCTTACTATACACAAATGTCATCTATTCGAACTGGCAAAGAATGGTGAGTTGCGCGCACTGGACATGGTATCACACCTGGAAACTGTTGTAACTAGTGCGAATAATTAATCGTCTACCACCGCCATTGTGGTGCGAGACACCATTCAAACCTTAAATATGTTAACTGCTCAATCCACTTTAAAAACTTCATGAGTTATGTTTCTTCAGCCCTGATTTTTACTTACTTTCTTCTTCCCATTCTTGCGACTCCGCTGGATTCAGACCCGTAAACTGCCACTGTACCGTAAAGCTTTCCAAATTCGGCGAATTTAATCCATTCTCTGAGGGCTCGCGCGCTGCATTACGAGCAGCTTCCGCACGGTAGAGAAGTAGAGAAGGAAGCAGCGCTGCTTCCGGTTCACCTACGCCTGTTTACGCGTGCAGGCTTTGTTCCCACTCGGTGAGTATCTATGCTGATCCCTTTCCATTCATAACTTCTCCCCAGCCGCTTCCAACTTCGATGACATCCCATTGCCCGGGTATATGAACACTGATAAGCATCTCAGAGTTGACGCTGTCGTGCCAGTGACATCTTTCGTTCAACTTTCAGGATTTCGCGTTTACGAGTTGTCTTCGGCCTCCACTCATGGTTAGTCTCCTCAAATCAATCGATTTGATTTGAATTTCTAAGTTACGCTATACCTGGCCAGAAGGGATATGTAGCAGTACCGCCATGGGGCGTGGGTACGTGAGGTTTTTTAGCTAAACGTGGAGGTGGAGCGCCAGTGGCACAGCTGCTTTCATCTATATCCTCTTCAAATGTTGCAACACTGTCAATCTTGGGCTGCGCCGATCCAGGGCCTGAATGCCTTCCGTTGGTGGCAGCGATGCTACTGGAATGATTCTCAGCTCATTTTGCGGTCTATTTGGCGTGTCAGGGGTTGATTTTCACTCCCACGTGTTCGCCCAAGTCACCCACCTACCACTACTGAGAATGCATGGGGAGGCTGCGACGAAGAATTACCGATGAAGAATGTATGAAAATGGGGGGTAGCCAAAAATTTGGAGTCTTCCAGTGGGAGGATGAGGTCGTAATAAAAAGTCGAGCGTCGACCATCTCGTCTTGTCAGCAGTCTCTGGACGACAGACACTTCAACAATACGTGCCTCGTATCTTGTTCGACGTGGCTCAGGCACATCCACGTTCTCGTAAATGGCTCATGTTGTTTCTTGTCATATTGGGTCTCGTCTTGATTCCGTGCCTCGTTAATTCCTCCCATCTGTTCACGTTTTTTATTCCTCTTTCACGGAGTCCGTTTCCAATTTAAGCAAAAAGTACATAGTGGTTGGTGACCCGGATCGTTGCCCAAGTTCAACTCGACGTCCTGCAATTTATGTGAAAGTTGCTTGACATTTTGTTGAAGTGATCTATCTGTAAGTGAGAGAGCTCGAAGACAGTGATGCTTGTAGCACGCACGAGCTTGGCATGAACAACTGGTTGGTTGAGCTGAAGGTGGTCGTGTTTGGAGCATGCCAGTATCAAGCCGGGGATACGGCTTTGCCTGAGGTCTGATGTCAGAGTTTCTGTTTGGAACCTTCTGTGTCCGGGGGATTATAATATATAGTAGATATGCCGTCTCCGGCTGCTTCCCCGACCCCACCGCCTGTAGAGAATCTATTATCACACACCGATTAACCAATATGATCTATTTACTCCTCGATATCTGAGTCTATGAGTTCACTATCAACCAGTTCTGTCGCAGCTGCCAAAAGATCCCAGATCAAATTTGAGACCGCAAAATTTCAAACATTAGCATGTGGTGACCAGGTGACCTGCACCATAATGCTTTGTAAGTAACTGAGGAATCTCCAGGGCCAATGTCGCTTAGGGTTGAAGCTGAAGTGTCCTTCCCCACAAGCGGCGACACAATCGGACCGGAAAAATACCCCGAGGTTATGAGGGCTGGAATGACATCTCCAATGCTGGCCTATTTTGAAGTGTCAATTCACAGGCGGGTGAACGATCTGCTGCATCCAGCACCCTGCGGCTGCTTACAAGTATGCGTGTCATGATCCCCGCCTTCCCCACCGTTGTATTCCAACCCTACGAAGCCGTCTTTCGCGATCACGGGCACACCCACCGCACCCAGCTCGTCGCCCTTCCCAAGCCCTCCGCTCCTTCTTTCCGCTACGATGGGTCCGCTTCGATGGGGATATACTCGTAACCGCATAAAGTGTTGGCGTCGGGGGTTCTCGGTGTTCAGGCGTGCAACCAAGTCCAAATAACTTGTGGACTGAAAATATGAGGAGATAGAAGATAGTTCCATGGGTTGACATATTACCATATAAGGCAATTCCGAAGATATAGGGCATTTTTGGCCAGAATTTGGAATCGACTTTTTCTACAGGGACCGTGAGAACTTTTGATACTCATAGTCAAAAAGTGCTCCTTGAGTAGTGCAAAATAGCAGTTTGAATCATATTAGTACCTTATGATTTGAGCTCACAATCGTGGCTAGAAAATGGGGCTTTTTGGCAATTTTGACCATTTTTTGGCTAAATTTGCTGAAAATGGCCACTTTGTACCGATGTTTCAGGCTCAAATCATGACCTATTAATATGGTTCAAAATGCTATTCTGCACTACTCAATAAGTACTTTTTGACTATGAGTACCAAAATTTCCCACGGTCCTTGTAGAAAAAGTCGATTTCAAATTCTGGCCCGAAATGCCTTATATCTCAGGAATTGCCTTTTATAGTAATAAGTTAGCCATTGCAAATATCTTCTATTTCCTCATATTTTCGGTCTACAAGTTATTTGGAGTTGTTTGCAGGCCTGCACACCGAGAACCACCCGACGCCAACACTTTATGCGGCTACGAGTATAATTAAAGCAGATATTTAGCATGTCGAACCCAAGGTACGGTAACACGACAGAGGGAATGAATCGGGGAGTTAGCAGTTAGTGATACAGTACACGCACATAGCACTGCATATGCACCGCACTGTGGGTGTCAAAGTTAATGACTTTCACACCCTCACATATGTGAAATTCAAACTTCGAATCACTGACTTTCACACACTTTTTGTAAGATTTCATGCACTTTGCCATGAAATCCATGGACTAGGCGCGGATCGCAATCCCAAGAAACAGTTTTCATGCACTTGGGTCACATACTTTTTGAAAGATTTCATGCACTTTTTGTGAATTTCATGATTTTGCCTGTGAAATTCATTAGCTTTGACACCCACAGTGGGGTACCGATCCGACCATCGAAATTCATTCATCGGGTCCCCGTCTTTGCGGTGCTCTCAGAGTACCCCAAATTCCAATCCTGAATAGGTAGTGCTACGCTAGCAAAGGGAAGGAGTATCATTACACACTATTGAATGGTTTTAATTCACATTTTGAACCACATGCCCCGAAATGCCATTTTGAATCACATGCTTCATAATGGCATTGTGAACACTATTGAATGGTTTAATTTGCATTTTGAACCACATGCCCCAGAATGCCATTTTGAATCACATGCTTTGTAATGGTATTTTGAACACTATTGAATGGTTTAATATGCATTTTGAACCACATGCCCCGAAATGCCATTTTGAATCACATGCTTCGTAATGGCATTTTGAACACTATGAATGGTTTAATTCACATTTTGAACCACATGCCCTGAAATACCATTTTGAATCACATGCTTCATAATGGCATTTTGAACCATGTGCCTCCCTATCGAATGGTTTAATCCAGCCGAGAGGCAGGAGAGGAAGAGATTCCGTCGATGTTGTCGGTATAGACCCCAATAATAGACGTGCCGGCGCTTGTTGAACGAATGCGAATGGCTGGGTCGGCACACGAACGAATCCATCCCAGGGCTCCAAGTGAGACGTTCAGGTGCTCAGCCCAGTTGCGTCCAGATTGCATGAAGCCATAGAGGGATTTCTTCATGAGACAGACCTTATTCTCCTGACCTGGCACGAAAAATCCCTCTGGTTGGCGCATATACAGTGGTCGCACATAGCCTTGCGGGATTTGAGTGGCTCAGTGTTGTCTGTGTGGGCTGTGCATGCGTGAGAGAGCAGATCTTGGCCAGACCCAAACGGTGCTTGTCCTGTGTGAGAATAACCCATGGGAGTGTGTGGGGCTAGAGTGGACAACCAGGAATGGGTGGTTGGGAAAAAGAGGCCAAACTAAGGTGATGGCAAACAGGTGCAATCTGATTCGAGGCATCTGCTTAAGATACAAAGTATCCCGGGTAAATCGAGCCTCTGTTTGGGATTGTCAATTATTATCAGAACAATGATGCTACTACGGTAATCCTCCGTCCCGGGGAGTTCAATCCGGTTATTGAAGTCATGATCAAGACGGTAACCAATGCAGGGCAAGAAAGTGAGATACTGGACACTCACTTCAGTTCGGGATGGCGGGGTAGTGAGTTCACTTATTTCTGATATCAACCAAGCTCACCACCGTGTGTACAGACTATTATTCAGAGGCTTGAGAACCTCAAGGTTGTGTTCATCTGAATTATTTTGATGAAACTGATGTTTCCAACCCCTATTGTGTTAGGTCATGCTTTTCAAAATGCCCGCCATTTGAATGCACCTCTATTGTGTCAGGTCATGCTTTTCAAAATGCCAGCCCTTTGAATGTGGGGGACTGGCAACTCAGCCAAACAAAAGTCTTTTTGTTCCGTGTTTGTTCTGTGTCGGCCATGGCTGCAGCCTTGCACAGTAGCTCTAAAAATGTAGAATAAATCAGAGGTGACTTGTAAGATGACTCTCCCGGGAATTTCCTGCATAGAATTTTCATTTTTCACCCTGGAAAGGTTGAAAAGTGATGGTGATTTGGCAGTGAAATGGCTGCGTAAGCAAAGAAATAATCATTTCTGAAGGAACCAGGGAAAATTTAAAAAATCTGCGCAGGACATTCCCGGGAGAGTGCTAAACTGAACAGATGTCTCACTTGAAGTTTGGCCAGAATATGGACTGCTGGGGCCGTAGGCTTGGCCGAGTGTCAGCGGACATCAAATCCCTTTACGTTGCCAGCCCCCATTGAATGCAACTCTATTGCGCCAGGTCACGCTTTTCAAAATGGCAGCCATTTGAAATTGAACGCATCTCTATTGTGCCAGGTCATGCTTTTCAAAATGCCAGCCATTTGAATGCAGCTCTATTGCATCAAACCATGCTTTTCAAAATGGCAGCCATTTGAAATTGAATGCATCTCTATTGCATCAGGTCATGCTTTTCAAAATGCCAGCCACTTGAATGCATCTCTATTGTGTCTGGTCATGCTTCTCAAAATGCCTGCCATTTGAATGCACCTCTATTTCGCCAGGTCACACTTTTCAAAATGGCAGCCATGTGATTCAAAATGCCATTCTGGGGCATGGGGTTCAAAATGCGAATATCTTGCGGGATCCATTCAAACCTTAGTGCTCCCTTATCCCTATCGATTACTGGGACAGGGGCCTCAAAAAATACAAGGTTTGACTTACCGCTATCCCGGAAGTCTTCGGAATTCGATGGGTTTGATGACCGTCGGATTCCAATGGGCCGCTAGTGGTTACCAATGATTTGGCGAATCTTCGGATTCCAATGGGCAGGCTCCTTTGGATTCCGACGGGCTTTTTGATGATCATTTCGGCTGTTAGGCGCGCTAAAAGGAAGGGAAGCAGAACAATATAACGCAAACAACAAGACTCGAACTCGAGACCGCCTGAGGTTGAAAAATCTAGAGCCACAACGAGAACTATCCTGAGTCTTATCCAAGTAGGGCATCATGCCGATGCAAGGGCAAAAATGCTTTCGATATACAACGTCGCTTGCTCCCGCCTGCCAAACATCCCCCTTAACTTTGTTATCCATCTTCCACTTCACTATTAATTCATAGATAAAGGGCATTTGTTTGGCCTCTGGGACGGCACGCCATTAAGAGGAGTGTTATTCACCGAAACGGCTATACTTTCACTATTTCAAGTTGGCCAGAAAAAGACAAAAACTTACATGCATACGGGTGGACTTTATTCGCCGAGACTGCTTTACCTTGACTATTTTCAAGTCAGCAGAAAAGGCAAAAAAACTTCCAGGAACGAGATCTGCGCTCGCGAGGAGTGCATCGGATCATTGACATGGCACGGCAGGCCTCAGATGTTAAATGGCGGCCGGCAAACGGCGAATGGCATGGAACACTTATGTGATGTGGTGAGGTCATTGAGTCACATGGCATATCTACTGAATTCCAAGAGGCGTGTGCAAGTCTGGTGGGTACATCACCGGAATTTGATGAGCAAACCGAATGAATTCCACTAATCCGACTATTCAAATAACGGCGGTAATAATTCCTTCGATCGGCAAAGGAAATATCATCGGATTTCGACGAGCATCATTTCCTACCAAATTCCGAAGAATCCCGGGTTTGCCGTATAGACAAGGTACAGCTGTTTTTAAAAAGTATACACGTTGATCGAGTGGTGCTGCTTGTCTCTCTTGACAGACACTATACTAACAAAACACTTGTGCCTCGCTCGTTATGCAGTCTGTTAGTTACCGCGCTTGATTCGACGCGGCGTCCGAATCTTATTATGTAACAAGGGATTGATCGGCCGCTTCGCGGCCTCCCATCCCCTTCCGTACATTTAAAAGTCCCAGAGGGCAGATTGGGAACAACATATCATTTGGTTGAATTGAACTGAGTTGAGTTCAATATACACTTTAGCACTGACAGTGAAGGAGCGAGCTTGAGATACATTATAGGACCACAATCTAAGTTGATTGCCCTTCATCCCAGCTCTATTTTAATTCATCTTTTGAGCATACCATTGTCATTAGAAGACAATCTGCCTCTGGACTCTATATCTTCCTCTTTTCTCTCTACTTATAAAATTAAGCCTGTCTGTACGAAGCTTTTTAAACTCCGCTTTGGGGAGATCATCACTCTATCAGCTGACACTTTGCGGCATCAATTGGCTCTCCATATCAAGTCATGCTTTTCAATGGGCATGTGAAAACGGCTGTATAGGGCAGGCCTTTTTCTCATTTCGGCCTTCAGAGGAGTGCCTGATTGATTTTGCTGAGCTCATTGGTGACCATTCGGGCGATAGCATGGCGAATACTGTCTGGAAAGCACTCGAAAAGTACGGACTCAAAGGCAGGGTAAGTTGTTACTTCAGAACACAGTATAGTTCACCTCCATGCAATTAGATTGTTGCGTTTGTTATGGACAATGCAACCAATAATGACACAATGCTTGAGAGCATTGAGAAGAAGTGCTTTGCAGAAGGTATTTTGGACTTCTCGGCGCGCAAGTCACGGATGCGATGCATGCCACACACAGTGCATCTGGCGGCCATAAGGTAAATGACCTTTTATTCCGAGATCAATACTGTACGTCCTTGTAGGGAGGCGACGGGCCGTCGCCCGTGACAGGGCCCAATTGACGCCGGCGACGCGACGAGCGTCGGGGTGACCGTGACCGTCGCCAATTTTGGCGACCAACGGAGAAAATTTTGGAATTTTTTGGCCTATTTTGCAGCTGTCACGCCGGTTTTTTAGCGACGGGACTGGTCGTGACCGTTGACCCGCCCAGACGTCAGCGACGCGACGGGGCCCATCGTGACCGTGACCGTCGCCTCCCTACAAGGACGTACAGTATATTAACTGCTTGTCGTACATCAGCTTCTGGAGGTTATCGGCGCCTTGACGAAAGAGGAAAGCAAGAAAGCAAGATCTCAGACGTCGAAGCACGCATACCAGGAGACAGTCACGCAGGAGGACAACCAACACGCCGAGATGGTTGCACAAGTAACTTATGTAAACTAACTTGCCCTGCCCCAAGTAACTTGTAGCTAACTTGTGGCAGGGCAAGTTAAATTTACCCGCACCGTTCCACATAAGCACAAGTTCCGCACAAATAAGTTAACTTAAGTTCAGCACAGGTAAATAAGTTAATTGCATGTTAATGTTCACAGGCTCTGTGGCGCTGTTTCGTGCCACTCAGGTGCTTGATTTCACCGTAAATATGAGTTTCAAACATGTTCATTGTGCCTGGTCTGGATCTGAATCACCGTTTTAACAACCACAAGCGCTTGCCGGCGCTTCGCGCCGGCTCCCGCTTTTGATTTGGTTGATGTTACGACGCCCGAATGTAAGCCATTAATATATCTGTATGGGGATAAAGGCTTCAGACGGACAGGTCTTAATTTTATAAAGAGAGTGAAGTGCAGTGGAGGTGAGTTGAAATACTGTGGTCTGTTGACCTTGCACTGAACCATTGCGTGGCTGGGATGCCTGCACAAGTAACTTATGAAAATCAACTTAGCCTGCCAGAAGTAACTTTACTTTACTTATGGCTGGCTAAGTTAGTTTTGCAAGTAAAGTAAAGTAAGCAAAAGTAACTTTAAGTTCCATCAAAGTAAGTTTGGTTGTGTTTGGCCCCACCTCCATTTTTGGCACGTTCCCCAAAATGCAAAATCGTCGAACTGCCCATTACACACGTGTGCTGGAGCATTTCTCGTTGGGCCTGGGGTCCAAAACCATTTCACTTCTGGGCAAACAAGTGTACTTCAGCGGTGGCTTGCGTGTGCCGCAGCGGAAAATTGAAAAACTTTACCCCTCGCTAATCAAAGGCGTAAGCAAGAGTCCTTGGCATTAGGGAATCATCAAGCCGTCATCAAAGGAAGTGGCGGACTTTAAAAAGGCTTCAGACAGCCAGAATGCTTATTTTAAAAAGAGGGTGATGGGAACGTGCGTATTAGCATCCATATCAGTGCAGATAAAATGGGATAACCGTGCCGAGATCAACGGCGATCAACTGATTGACAATTTATTTAATTAAAAAGTGAACTGAACGGGTTCGAATTAAGAATTGAGCACCCCTATTGGTCCTTGCATTTTTGCACAAACAGGGCCGTGATCAGAGTCCCTACGCCTCTGGTTTAGATTGGCTTCAATCCTTTGTTGTGTCTGACTCGCTGCTAGTACTCTAGCATTATCCGCTGGGCTTGAAGAAACCTGACGGCTCCTTCTACCACTGATCACGAGGGTAGGAAAAGTCAGTGCTAGGTACATAAGGACTGGAACATCTCGACATGATTTTGGCTGATGCCGCTAAATTAGGTTTCGGACTTAGAATTTTCAGCCTCCCGGTGGCCTCGCGTACCTTCAGAACAAGTAGTCAAAAGGGACCCAAGTTGTATAGAAAAAGTTGCTGGCATTTTAAATTCTGAATTGGTTGAGCACGACTTCATTTTCGTTACTGCCATTGGCGGAACTTAGGACACGGCCGTTTTTTCTCTTGTTTTGAGCTGTTTCGGGCAGATTGGCTGCCCTGGGCTCAGTTTTGGCCGGACTCCCTCGGGAGTAGGGCCAACAATCCAGATTCAGAATGTTGGCTGAGCAGCCTCTGAAAATTACCTCAGCTGGATTTGGCATTTTCTCGGTATTTACCGCAGGATGGCCGAGGCATTAGTAGTACTGCTCCAAATGCCCTAGTTTTTGTATATGATATCGTTGGAGGTATTCCGAAAGGCATGGAACACCGGGATAGTGATTACACCCCATATTGCACATGTAGCATACATTTTGGCCGTCACGATTTCCCCCTGTTAACAAGTGATGAGTTGTATCTTGAGCAGTCATTTTCTATGCAATGTTTTGCCTTCATATGGCTTTGATTTTGAGGTAATTTAACTCCGAGGACTTACCGTTACCTGTCCCTGTCCTCAATTCTTTGGGGGCATCGCTCTCGGGCAGTTATTTGGGTGATATTTTCTTCCACTTGGGTTCCATTCAACCTGGAGCATCCAACATCTGGAAGATAGCCTGTTGGATCCGAGTGTGGGACTCATGAGCTTTGGGACCTTGTTTGTGTCCGCATCGGCGCCCTGAGCATGCTACAAAAATTGGACTTCAGACATCTTGCCATCCGTCACCTCGTGACTACCGCTTTGGGCGTAAACAAACCTAAACTTTGTAGCCTTTTCAGAGGTCGGGAAAAATCTTGTTTTTCCCTCAAAAACTGCGGGAATCAACTCAGTCTGATAGTAGCTATCCATCTTGTAAAGGGCTAAGATGTCGGATAAGTTTTCAACTTTCGGACCCAAAAAAAAATGACCGATTGCACAGCCACCGGCTGATAACCGCGCGCTCCAGGCCCGGGCCGGTCCAAAATCAAGATTGTCACAGTGCAGCACATATTTGGGCCATATTCAAGCGGCTGGACACCGTAAAAGGCCCCAAAAAAGAACGATAAAAGTGCATTTTGGCCGGAAAAAAAAAAAAAAAAAAAAATTGTAAGAAGACACATTCTCTATGTCAATATCGTTCAATATAGTGAAGCACAGGGTACAAAATGGCAGTATGAAGCATGTGATCCAAAATGGCATTCGGTGGCATGGGGTTCAAAATGCGAATTAAATCATTCAATAGTGGTTACGGCAAGAAGTGGCTGATCTTCTTACACGGCGATCTGACGGTGACCACAGGGCTACGGGCATGACGCAATAAGGCCGTCAAACTCACCGATGGCCAGAAGGCCACGCGCACCAAAGAAGCCGCAACTCGGCGTGTTGCTCGCGCGGACCTCGAAGATACCTCGACGCATTTTACAAAGCGCGGCGCGCCCTTTCTCTCTGCTGCGCGCTGGTCCACGACTTTCGTGAAAAGGAGAGGGACGGTAGGAGCACCCGTCCAACACTGGTATCCTTTACTGACATCTGCTGCAGAGGGTCAACAATAGGCTATGTAGGATTGGGTGAGTTCAATCCCACATTCAATGAATGATTCATACCTAATTGTCTGTACAGACAGCACTCAGTCATCGAAGCTCCATGAGATGATGGATCAGGATGATCCGTTGCCCCCGGGCATGGCCAATATTCAGGAGGAGATCATTGATGGCATGGTTCTCGTCGGACGAAGAACCTTCTGAGCAGGAGGACTAGTACTTTATGAGAGTTTTCTCATGTTATAATGGGCACGCGTCACACTTGTGATCGAGCGGAAATCTCCGCGCGGACATTCGTACACTCTCCTTATTCTCTGAGCGAGGCAGTACAGAGCATACATGCCTCAGGACCAGGAGTATTTAGCCGAGGGCGACTTCCAGCCTGGCGGATACCCCGCCTTCCACAACATCCTGGGCAGTCCCCCGTTCCCCCACACGCCCTCCTACAACGGCTCCTACCAAAACTCCCCCCACTCAAACCACTCCGAGCTCAGCTTCTCCGCCGATCCCACACAGGACTCATTTGCGCTGTTTGACGACGAGCCCCAGCAGCAGGCGCGCGACGGGTACGAGCCCACCGAGTACGACGGCCACCAGGCCGGCGGTGGGCTGCTGATGTTCAACGATAGCGACTACATGTCTGGGCCCGGCCCGTACGTTCCTTACGTCCCCGCGGGCCCCGCGCCCGACCGCCACCGGGTTTGTACGACTACAGCTCGCCCAACCCGACCGGCGGCGGCGAGGAGCAGCAGGCGCATCAGCAGCGGCACCAGAGCCGAAGCAGGGTGTCCTCGATCGCCTTCAACCACCAGCAACCCCAATCGTCGCCGCAGGCGTTCGACAACATGACCTTCCGCTCGCCCAACTGGGGCACCGAGCCGCTACCCCTCCCGCGCTCGCCGCGCGGCGCCTCCCCGCATATGCAGCACCAGCGCTTACTCATGCCCGAAGACAACTCGGGGCCAAGGCTGCACATCGTCCCTGCTACGCACGTCAGTGGAGGCGGCGCGGCGGGCGGCGCATGCGTGCCGAGGCTCCAGGAGACGTTGCATCGAGGTGAGTCTTTATTCTATTTTATTGTTTGGGGGAAAGCTTTTGCACCTTGCGTTCTGCGTTTTGCGTCTGGTTTTTTCCTCATCACCACATGGCGGATGCGCCTTGATAAGCTCGGATCGTATGCTAACACCCGTTTTTTTTGTTTAGTCACCGAGCAGCAAGACGAGTACCGTGCTGAGCAGCAACAATCAAACACATACGACCCCACGCAACCGGGCGGCCACAGACGCACTGGTTCCAACGCCTCCGTGCACTCCAACTCCCACTCCCCCTTCCTGTTTCCCTCAAACATGCTCCCCTGGCCCGGTCCGCGCCCGCGCAGCGCGTCGGACCACGCGTTGGAGCCCCCGAATAATTTTACTGGGCGGATGGTCAACATCGGGAGCGCACTGGACGACAGCATGGGGGACGTCATCCTCCCGCCGCAGGGGCAGTATAGGCGGTATGATTTGGGTGGGGGGAGCTTCAGCCCGAGTCTGCACCGGAACTCGTTTGGAGGAGCAGGGGGAGGGGGGTACGCGCAAGCACCTGGGTCGGTAGGGCTGGATAACGGGTTTTTGAGCCCGGATTTGTTCGGGCTTGGCGGTGGGGGCGAAACCGTTTTTGGCGGCGGGTTGGGGCTGGGGCTTGATCCGGGTGCCGTTGGGCTGCGGAGAGCAAAGTCGGACGCGGCGGGGCGGGGGCACGTGCGGCAGAGCCGGAGCGAGGATATCCGTGGCACGGGCAACTCGGCGGGGCCGATGTTCCTCAGCGAGGATTTCATATGCAGCGGTGGTGGGCACGGGCAGTTTTTGAGCCCCGTGGAGCCGCCGCCGGCGATTCGGAGCAGGGGCCAGGGCCGGCACGGGTACCATCATCGGAGTGCAAGCGGCGGGTCGGTGCGCAGTGAACGATGCGGGTCGGACGGGCACGGGCACGGGGAGTGGAGTGCGGCGAGCTCGACAAGGGTGTCGCCGTACCCGTCACCGAACGTCTCGCCCTCGCCGCGCAACACCGACCTGCATTTTGCGTCATATTTTGGCGCCATGTGACGCGCACGGCCAAAGCCGTGACTTCGCTCATATGGCTTTTGCGCAAACTCTACCTTTGAACCGAACAATTTTCGGGCGCCACGTCTTACATCTTCTTGCAGACATGTAGTATCTCCCACAACTTCAAGGCTGTGACCTCGACGGAATGCCCCGGGGCGTAGGCGAAGGTGCGTTGCATTATTGAACGGCGTGCGTATTTTCGACGACGGTAGACTCGGAGATCACCCTCTCCGTCTCCCCAAGTTCTGAACCACCCTCATATTCGCCTTCGCACCCTCTGTCTTGCACTGCACCTGGTGTACAGAAGCTCATCCGCTGCAGACGAAGGAACTTCGGACGGCGTCGATTTTTCCTACTCCGACGAAACTGGTAGCAGTAGCGCTCCTGACTTTTGCACCACGAGCATCCGCGCGATCTGCACCCTTCAATTCACCTTTAGGATTTTGCAGGCTGCACTGCCGCACATCACCAGACACATTGAGCTGTGATCACCGCGGTCAATCTTTCCTCTAATTCGGATAAATACGGGAAACTATAGTAAGTATGCTGATGCGATATGAACATAATGATCCGATGAGCATTCTGCAAAAAGTCGTAAAAAAGTTCCGGGGGTTGCCTAAAGTTTCGCGGACCGCCGACTAAAAGTTTCGCGGTGGTTCGACTAAATGTTTCGGGGAAATCAGTGATTTTCGCGCAACACAAACACACTGATGGACAGCTGTCTTTTTCGCGGGGATAATGGATGACTTTCCATAAGCATTATTTCGATTTTTTGAGCTCAAACTCCGCGCAATCAACGCACTGACACGACACCTGTCAGGACCCCATCGGGCGAAGATCTTGGTTAGAATATTTTGGACCCTCGTACAGAGCTTAAATATATTATAGTCTGTAGAGGGGTCCCTACCCCCTCTTCAGAATAATTTCTGCTCAAATACCTCTCCTTTATACAATTCCGCCCGGCTCTCAGCTACTTTCGTCTGAATCAACACAGCCATCTGTCAAGGGCGGATTCGGACCGCACCGCGCCTGCGAATCTGTGTCATGGCCGCTATGGATACAACCCTTGTTCGCCCCAATTTCAGCATCGAAACCTTCAGCTCGCTCTGCGGATCCAGTAGGACTGGTATCAACGGCTTGGTCTCTGTCGTTCTGTGCAAAGTCTCCGAGCCTCGACGCCACCTAGCAGTTGCCTAGCAGTATTATGGCGGTAACCAAGCCGGCAAACTGCTGTTGGTTGTGTATTTCGTTGCCTCCATGTCCTCGAACTGCTGATTGAGGAAGAACACGTTGATATATTTGCTAATAGCAGAGGCGGTAGCAAGTTGACGCGTTATTCATGTCTCACGTGTGATGTAAACATGCTAATGAAATTTGTGTTGCGAAATACTACTTTATGGCTTATGGGAGCTCATAAGCAATAGATTAATCCAAATCTCTCTTGTGACGGCACGATTGGCACCGCTCAAATGGGGCTTGAGATAAGAAAAGGCTTATGGAAAGTCATCCAATGTCAAAACGGCTATTTATATTGCGGAATGTCCAAATGTTTCGCGGAATATTACAGCTGTTTGCGGTACTTAGGGCGCGGGCCGATTTTTTTTTTTTTTGCAACATTTTGCTTAGAACACTCACTACGACCTCAATTCTGGTCAGAATCCTTTGGGAGTAGGTGCGTTCAACTCGCACTGAAAATCTGTAGGGGATGAAGTACCGGCTTTTTTGATGTAATTATGTAATGAAATTTCTTCCGAAAAATTGTGGTTTCTATTAGGACAGTTGTAGCACAATGAATACTGGACCAATTGACTTAGTTCTTGGATATGTTATGTATCACAACTAGTACCAGGGGATGGCATATCTCTTTTGGGTGTTATCCCAACTCATTGTGATTTGGCAGTCACTTTACCAAAGACCATATTTGCATGCTAACATAAGTAGTACCTACCATCAGATTTGGGTGGATTTATATCTGTAAACCTAACGGTCTCCTGCTACTAGTTCCTATACATAACATATCCAAGAACTAAGTCAATTGACCCAGTATTCATTGTGCTACAGCTGTCCTAATAGAAACCACAATTTTTCGGAAGAAATTTCATTACATAATTACATCAAAAAAGCTGGTACTTCATCCCCTACAGATTTTCAGTGCGAGTCAAACGCACCTACTCCCGAAAGATTCTGACCAGAATTGAGGTCGTAGTGAGTGTTCTAAGCAAAATGTTACAAAAAAAAAAAAATCGGCCTGCGCCCTAAGTTCTGCAAACAGCTGTAAATGTGCATTTTGACCGCCATAAACATTGACCAAACATTTGACCGAAAACATTTTCAGAACATTGATTTCAAACGACGGTGTAGTCCTTACGTATACGAACAATGTAATACTGTAAAGCTCTTGCACACAACAATATATCGCTTCAGAGTTTTCGTACAAAGCCACATCGTGCTTTAGAGTTCTTGCGCAAAGTAATATAGTTCTACATAGTTTGGACAGTAAACTATGTAGGCTACAGAGTACTCTTGTTGAAACTTTGTGGGACCTGACCTCCAGCTGAATATGCTGGAGTACGGGAGGAGCTCCCTCCTTCCTCTCCGGAGTCCACCAGTGCACAGATGCTGTCGTAAGGCTGTCCCTTTGCAGATGCATGCAGGACACTTCAACTAATATCTCATACCTCGATCTGTTGAATCATTCAACCGATCCAATCAAACTGGCACACTAAAGAAAAAGAAGCTTTTTTTTTGTGTATGTTCGGCTCTGTGGGTTATGTATGGACCGTGGTATGTATATATACGTCCGTAGAAGTTCATGTCCACTGTTGACTGGCTCAACAAATTGGTCCCCTGTTCATCTCACAGCAATGGTGAGCTTCTAGATCTTCCCCAAATGGAACCTTCAAACTGAAACCTCAAATGGGACATCTAGAGAACCAAGGACGGGCTAGCCGGAGACCGTTCAACACAACTATGGCCTTTTGACCTTCGCCGGGGCTATTCCCCGGCTGTCCTTCGATAGAGGCTTCGATTTACAGCTCTTTGCGGAACTTAGGGCGCGGCTCATTTTTTATCAAAATTTGATGTTTCCACTAGGATGGCTGCTGTGAGCTCAATTCCTAACTGTTTCCCTTGAAAATATGACCACTGAATTCGCATTTCCATTCCGGAGGGCATGGCCTCCTCAGACTTTCTGATGGCGAATCAAATTGCCTGATTGGGAAAATATACAGGTTTTGACTAGGACGGCTGTAACATGAGCTATATTTGTTCGATTAGGCTAATTTTTTGATACAATGAACTCACAGGTATACCAGAGGGCAGCAAATACCGGAATTTTTAATGTGACCCATATCTCAGATTCATTATCTATTTATGAGCACACCAAATTCTATTTTTGAAGTCTTGAGCCAAATACAAGTCATATAAAAAATCCCGGTATTTTCTGCCCTCCAGTATACCTGTGAGTTCATTGTATCAAAAGATTAGCCCAATCGAACAAATATAGCTCACGTTACAGCTGTCTGCTCAACACCAAAACCTGGCTGAGCAGGACAGCTGTAACATGAGCTATATTTGTTCGATTGGGCTGATTCTTTGATACAATGAGCTCACAGGTATACTGGAGGGCAGCAAATACCAGGATTTTTTATATGACTTGTATTTGGCTCAAGACTTCAAAAATAGAATTTGGTGTGCTCATAATAGATAATGAATCTGAGGTATGGGTCACATTAAAAATTCCGGTATTTGCTGCCCTCTGGTATACCTGTGAGTTCATTGTATCAAAAAATTAGCCCAATCGAACAAATATAGCTCATGTCACAGCCGTCCTAGTCCACACCTGGATATTTTCCCAATCAGGCAATTTGATTCGCCATCAGAAAGTCTGGGGAGGCCATGCCCTCCGGAATGGAAATGCGAATTCAATGGTCATATTTTCAAGGGAAACAGTTAGGAATTGAGCTCACAGCAGCCATCCTGGTGAAAACATCAAATTTTGATAAAAAATGAGCCGCGCCCTAAGTTCCGCAAACAGCTGTAAGCAAAAAAAAAATTGACCCCGAATGTGTGTTGGGAAAAATTTCTGACCTTGAATGTGCTGGGAATTTTGAACTACCTAATGAGTGTTGGGGAAATTTTGAATCCTGCAAATGAATATTGGGAAAATGGCCTCAACATACTCAGCTGAAAAAAGGCCTATATGTGTTGGGAAAAGATGAAATTTTGCTATGTGTGTTGGGAAATAATAAAAGTGCATTTGGAACGGCATACAAGTATTTCACATGCCTGCACACTGTGTCGAAGTACTGAGCCTTGAATAGTGCTCTAAATTTCGAATAAATTTTAGAAGGTTCGAAATACACACTAGGTCCGCCTGAGTGGTTGAAATGGGTAGCAAAAGTTCACGGTTGTTCCGTGGTTGGAGATTCAAAGGCCGGGCGGCTGTGCACATTATGTAACAAGGTCTTACCCCGATCGGACCCCGCCGCTTAACAACAGACTAGATACGAGCGCACCCTGCCCAGAATCTTGCCACATGAACCCCGGCTCTCGATGACGCACATCGATCCGTCGACGCTTGAGGCTTGCTTTTGGGAAGGAGGTGCTCTGAACTCACGGGATCTCTCCTCCTCGTTCGTATTTGGTTCTTTCTTAATTGGAGCTCAGGCTGATTTTGGCACCCAGGTGTTCCACTTCCCCGCCAGTCTCTGACGCGAGCGCCGCCCTGCCCAGAATTTTGCCACATGGACCCTGGCTCTCGATGACGCAGGTCATGCTCTTCAAAATGCAGTCCAGTGTATTGTACTGGTTAGATCGAGGTCATGCTCTTCAAAATGTAGTCCGGTGTATCATACTGTTTAGATCGAGGATTTTCATTCATCTGAAGGCGCTTTGAACAGGTTGAGATCTTGCTTTGGGTCAAAGCTTACGACCAAAGCTCCAGGAATTACAGCTAATTGCGGTACCGAAGGCGCGAACCAAAAAATCGTGTTTTGGGATATTTTCAAAGAATTCCTGATATCTCAGCCAGTTCCTCACCGATTCACATAAAAACTAGATAGATCTACTCAGCTAATTCATGTGCAATTAGTGATAGAAAGGAATTTGTGAAAGATATTGCGTATTAGGTAATTTTTGGTTTCAGGCTGTTTTCACACCAAAAGCTGTCTAGCATACCGATAACATGTCCCAGCGACCTAATATTGTAGGATGGACAACACTCATAGCTGAGGAAGCATGTGATAGAGCCAGAAATGTATGAAATTTGTAATCTTTACAATATCTCTCTCAATGCCAAAACTGGCAAATGTATCTGAGGCAGCTAGAGGGACTGTACATAATTTATCCGTGTTTCTGGCTCTATCGCATGTTCTCTAAGCTATATATATTGTCCATGCTAAAATACTAGGCTCCTGGGACATGTTCTCCGCATGCTAGATAGCTTTCGGTGTGAAAACAGCCTGAAACCAAAAATTACTTAATACATAATATTTTCACAAATTCCTTTTTATCACTAATTGTGCATGAATTAGCCGGGTAGATCTATCTAGTTTTTATGTGAATCGGTGAGGAACTGGCTGAGATATCGGGAATTCTTTGAAAATATCCCAAAACACAATTTTTTGGTTCACGCCTTCGGTACTGCAATTAGCTGTAACCATTCTTTAACGATATCCTACGAAACCTGTGCAAGATCCCCATATATCCTCGCTGTTTCTTTCTTTCTCTCGTTTTCTGCCATAATTATCCCCGTTTGTCCGACAAAAATATCCACGGTATACACATTCCATGACACGCACTGCGCCATTAATTAACCATTCTTTAATCAAACATCGCGTCGGCGGTTGTAATAACCCCATGCAGGATTAGCCCCGTTTCCTCTCCTCTCGCGATTTTATTCCCCATTTGCATCGGCAACTATCCTGCGCAAACTGTGCCGCAGAAACGATGGGGTATTCCTGCCACCACAGACGGCCCAAACTGTCCCTTTTAGGGGAGATCTCATGGGAGAATTTTTACTTTCACCAGGCGGCACTGTGCCCGACAACTCCTCAGATCTACCCAGATCCAGCCAGCTGCGTATCCCCCCGCAGGTAAAATCCATCAAGGTGATTATCCCCGTAGCATGTCGCGCAGGCAGTCGCAGTTGCTCGCAGTAATTCCTATTCAGTTCATTGTTAATAATCTAGCTGCGGCCATGTATCCTTCCGAGGATTTTCCAGCATAAATAGGCCCCATGACCCCGCTTCCCAGATAGCACCAACCCTTTCGATCTCCTCTCCGCTTTTCAATACCCCGAATTGTCTGTGGTCGCACCTGCGCTGTTCTCATCAAATTATAATTACTGCGCTCCAACTGGCTGAGCTTTATTCGGGCGGCTGTCATGTTCTCATTATCAGAATCTTCAAGGCCTTGCTGGCGGTCAACCCTCAAAGTGTTGTACCGGAAATCGGTGTTGCCCATTGGTGCTACTCCTTTTTCGGATGGTTGTCCTCAGGTTTCTAGGGCCAATTCCCAGCCTTCCAGGCCGTCACTCTGCCAGTACCCACTTTCGTTGGCACCGACCATTTCTGTCCTCATAGATTGACCATTGGTTCGCAATCTTTCTACAAATAGTATCAAACACTACTCTTCCACCTTCCCTCTCTTCTGTTGATCTGGATGTTATCTCTTCAATGATCGAATCTCATCCAGTACTCCATTTCTTTTCGCCTATTTCCTGCAATACTTTGGTGACGGCATTCTACTCTTTTTTTAGAGGATTGGACACCAATATTATTTGTGCCCCGAGTCTGTTTGGCTCTCATTTATTCTGTACGATGCTGTAACTTTTCTTCTCAGGAATTGGACCGATCGTACAAATGATAATAATGCTTCTGCATCACCAAGGCTCCTATCTGCCGGAGCGAAGCGAGGCTCATCTTGTCTTGGGTATCAGGTTTGGTCTTGATATCTTGAATGCCTTCAGTGTCGCTGGAATGGAGCGGTCAAGCTATTCCGAAACTTGCGGTCCAAGTTGAGGTTTCGAGCCTTCAAGAGAAGTTGAAATTGCACATAGCTACAGTGCCTGAGTTGTTTTGACGCTCTCCGGATCTTACGGCGCTTGATACAGAAAGCATTGACCATTCAGCATGCGTACGCTGATAGCGAACAGAAAGAATGTTGAAAGCTTGATTCAGGCTGCGATTGGCCGTGAAATGCACCTAGCAATGCAGAGGGACAGTTTAAAGATGATGGGTGGAAGGAAGGAAGGAAAATTACAGACGTGTGAATACCAAGTAGCGACGGACGAGCTCCGTTGTTACAGCATTGTCTTGGAGAGACCAGTAGACTCGGGCTGCGGAACACTGCGCACATTCCACAAAACCTTTTGGTTGCGCCGATCAATAAGTTCCCCGGCCGAGGTATTTATTTATGCTCCAGTGCTCGCAGCTCAGAATGTCTCTCTTTAGGACTGGTCCGCCAGTTTCTCGGTCTGTGTACTTCCTTCAACCTTCCCAGTAAGCCAGAAAAGCCATTGGATCGGCATCTTCCGTTATAGATAGCATATCCGTCTACCTACCGTAAGTGCTTGTTTAATCATACTACCGGTCTCACGCACCGGGGAGGGAAGCTTGGGCAACTTCGGCAAGTGCTTGGAATTGACTTGGTTATTTATAAACAGATACTTTGTGCTATCTGCGCCCCATTTCACTATTGTCCCTCCATGTCCAAAAAGAATTAACATCTCGTAATTCGACACTGACCGACTCAGCCCCGCATTTGACGATGACACACATCTGGCACTGCACTACGCCCCGCACCACAACCTCGGACGCAGAAAGTCCAAACGCCCGCACATCGCCGTGTGACATACGACAATCCAAAAGGAAATCCCCGCCACAGCGAGAAAGACCGATGCGAGAAACGACGCTGCCGCACACAGCAGTAAAAGAATGCTCGCCTGCTCGACGCGCAACGGCCCGCTGCGTACACATGTCAAGCCCAAGATGGAAATCCCCGCCAACAGACAAGAAAAAGATCGAGGCCGTGAGGAACGACGCCGCCGTGCACAACAAAGAGATGCCCGCCTGCGCGGCGCCGCGTACGTCAGCACGGGCATCCGCGACAAGAGCTCCGCGGGCCACAAAACGGCCCCACACACGCCCGAAAAACCATCGACTCTGCTCCCCAAATGTCTGCTCTCCTGCTCCACGCATCAGGGCGCGGCGTGAGCGGCTCGAATGGTGACGCACATCCCATAACCGCACGCCATGAGAAAACCTTAACCCTCCTCCGCCTTCCTCTTCAACAGCCTATCGAGGCGCCATTCGGGGTGGTACGCGGGCGGTAGAGCTCGGAGGTGAGCCAGCAATCCTGTGGGCGCGGGACGTGTCAGCATTCTGAGCGTATCAACGTTTTGAGACGATTCGTTAATAAGGATGAAGGGAAAGGAGATGGGCGGGGGAAGGTTGTGAAGGGATCGGGGACGAAGGGGGAGAAGGGATCGGGAACGAAGGGGGGAGGAGATGGGAGAGGTCTACTTTACATCATGTTCCTCCTCAGAACTGAGACTGTGCTTTCGGCATTTTACGGGGAGCCCTTGGCTGACGCGTCTGGTGTTTGGGTGATGCATCAGGCATTTCAACATCTTCAATATGATCCTTCTGCGTTTGCTATACTTTGGTCCCGGCCATAGCAACCCTTGCCAGACGGGCCCTCAAAGTTGTCACAAAGCTCGGTCCCCTGTCGTAGTGAACAGACCTGCGCCAGCAGTCGAAGGATTGAGTACGGGTCTGCGGATCCATGCAAAGAAATCATCATATGATAATGGAGTCTGTTCTTGCGGTATCGGGCGTGGATTAAGTGACGGTGACGGGGTGAATGGCAGAGCGCGGCTCTGGGCATCGGACGGAGTCGGTCGTGGAAATATTCCGCCGGGTATAGCGTGGCTATCGAGACCAACAGTGGGGGGAGCAGCGTGCGCAAGGGGTGGCTGCTGCTGCTGCATCGCCACCACTCTCAACGGATGAGAGATTCCGGTCGCTACGTTCAGCCCCGTGACCCCAGTCGCAAGGCTTGCGTCAAGCTTCTCGGCTTTGAGGTGCGCATCCGTAAGGAGCGAGGCAGCAGAAGTTGGCGGGGCTACGAAAGTGACATCGGGGACCTGCATCTTTGGCAGTGGTCTTGCCTGGACAACGTTGCCACCGTCCGCACCGACAAAGATCTCCGCGATGGGAGTGCACGTGCGACAGTCGTACATCGTCGCGTAATACACGGCGGGCTCTTGGATGGTCACTTGCTCGAGGTCCGGGTTGGCCGGGTAGCGCTCTTGGCAAGATGCCCGCTCCGGGTAGAAGCGAGTCTTTGTGCATTTGTCGCAGTTGCAACGGTCCTGGCATTTGAGGCATTCCGCCGCGGAAGCACGGAGTACAAACGGAACCGTCCCTGGCTCATATCTACTCGGATAAGGGCCGAAACGCAGAGATGGAACGAAAAACGTACTTCGTCATAATACACCTCACGCAGTACGCATGCTCACACTCCGTAAACGTCATGCACATCCCGCCCGACCTCCCCCGGCACTGGTGGCAATACATCGCGGCGCCTGCACCCTTGGGCCAGGGCGGGCCGGTGTAGCGAAAGAACTTGTCAGCGCTGAGCGTAGGATTGGCTGTTTGGAATACTGAGTTTTCGGTGCCATTCTTAGGTAACACAGTGTAAGGCTGGGATGCAGGTATGAGCCCGATGGAAGACGCTGTCGGCGGAGCTGCTGATTCCCCCTGGTTATTCCTGTGCGTCAGCTCCCGTCTTCGTGTAGGTGTACGGGTCAACTTCGCCGCGTCCCGGGTGCGGCCCGGCATCGACCACTCCCCCATCGCCACCGGGATCGTTCCTGCCAGCTCGTTCCGCGCCCACGCCTCGTTCAACACATCCTCCAAAGATGGCTCCTTATGGTCCGTATCCACCGCCGCCTCCGCGCGCATTGACCTGAGTTTATACGGCAGCGGGGGGAATAAGCACACAGTCCATCTTGCGCTTCTGGCCAGCCGATTGTGCTGATGAGGGTAAGTCCAGCATTTCAAGCATGAGGGGGAAGGGGTAACAAAGGGACAATTGTCACAAACTGGCATCAGAAGATGCCGTAATCTCGTGACTTTGACAGAGCCGATGATCGGATTTTTGATTTGGATTGGACCTGTCGGCCGAAGTCGAACAATGGTTCACTTCCATGAATCCGTAGAAAAAGGTCTAAGACAGACGCTATAGCCGAATCTAGCTCTTACCTCGCTGGTTCTTGAAGCGCAAGGTGATGGTTTCCAAAGTGTGCTGCGGCAAGTCGAGCCCGAAATTTTTTATGCTACTGATGCCGCAATGCGATCAAACCATCTTAATCGGACCTCACCAGGAGGTCTATTTGAGTCTCCCTACAGTAGAAGGTTTTCAATGCAATCTATCGAAGAAAATTTTCGGTTATGGTACAGTGATATGGTGTTTGTTGGATTCCCAAGCCTTCATTCATCTCCCGACACTCCTCTGGGGATCCCCACCGTAACCGTATAAAACCGTAATACGGTTACGGTTATACGGTTACGGTACCGTACCGTACAGGCTCTCAGAGAGACCTTTTACGGTACGGTGATGACCGTACCGTATACCGTAATGACCCGTAAAAATACGGCCGTATACGGGTTTTTTACGACCGTAAATTCACTTGATATGGTTCGATTTTGGAGCCAATTCGGCCTGCCACGGCCGAATTGCGTGATGATGCGTACACCACCCCCGGGCCGGTGACGCGTACACCAAGCCGGACCACCATGTGCTTTCCTCACCGCATCTGACGCGTCCCTGATTGAGACTCACGCATCCACGACCGTGACGCTTCAAGATGGCCGCTGCCTTGGCCTCAACCAGTACCATTCTTGGTGAAGACTTTCGGCGGAAACTCTTAAGTAATTGACTCTTGGAGCTCTCAGGTTAGACCATTGCACCGACTTGGGTTCAACACTGTCGGACATCGAACTGCGCCGCATCAAGGATCTCATGCGCCTCCCGATTTCACGCGCTTTTTTGTCGGCCAATGATTAAATTTATACACATATAAAAAGGACCAGTGCGCGAGACCCGGTAACTGTGGCTCATCCGCTCATGTCTCCGTATGCTCGCGAGCACATTAAAGCAGGTATGGACCATGGATATCTTGCACCTATGTCGATGAATTCACGTTCTACACCAGCTCATAATGGTCGGGAGACCCATGGTGTTCTGGCCTCGAGAATCTTGTCGATGATGCCAAGGCGGCTGAAGGAAGAGTAGATACGTAGATTTAGTGAATTATTACATTTTATGTCAATTCATACGACCGTATACGACCGTAATAACTGTACCGTAACCGTAACCGTACCGTACAAGGCCACGAGAGAGTGAATACGGTTACGGTTACGGCCGGTTAGGACCCGTAAGTACCCGTAATTCTTACGGTCGTAACCGTATACGGTACGGTGGGGATCCCTACACTCCTCAGAATATTTTCAGCTGCACTGCATGCGTTTTCAGGCTATTCATCGGCGGTATTTGGGTGGTAAGACACAGATAGCATGTGAGTCTTACACCAGAGTCCACATACACCCAAACGAGGTGGCAGGGCTCAAATCGGAGAGAATTTCAATCAGTGAAGTCGTACCCATTGAGTTTGCACTTTCCTTGCGTGATCAGACAACAAACAAGTGCAATCTACCGCCATCAGTGACTTAGCTAAAGCATTGTGTTGATTGATTTTACGCCACAGAAAGCATAAGGGCGACCTACAACACCCACCAACCTGTCTGAACCCAGTTTTAACCCTAAATTCAAAAAACAAATTGACGTCCCAATTTTTTTTTCCGGCCTGGCAGCCGGACTAACTAATCGACCCTAGGTCGCCGGTTAGAATGCCGGCGCACCCTTGGATTAACCGTTCTTTAACGAGATGCTCGAAATCCGGTGTCCAATCTCCATTTATCCGTGCTCCATTGCGCTTCTGTGCTTTTTGTCCACCCATAACTCCTTTGGTCTGCCATGTTTATCCTCAATTTCCCAAGGAAACTGACTCATGATCAATCCTATGCACCGCGCTGACTGCGCTCCATGTTCCTTCCGAACTGCGCACAGCTGCAATCTGTCGAACACAACCCCAATTGGGACTCTCGAGCCATAGAAACGAGTCTCGTGTCCCATCGTGTTCCAAAATGAAGTTGCGCAGCGCAACAAGAGCCGACGGGATTTTGGCTTGAACTTTCATGTCGTAGTGCGGTGGACGTGTGAGGATCGACCATCGGTGCTTGACAACACCGAATATCCGCTCAACAACGTTTCGGGCAGAGGCATGGCACAGATTGTAGAGCTCTGTGAAATTTGCAGGCCTGTCTTGCGTAAGAAAACGACCAACAAACAATCAGAAACATACCGCAAATTTGCCCTTGCCCACTCGGCGAATGATAGCGGGTTGATCGAAATGGAACAAGCAGGCTTTGCACATTCCAGACCCGGCATCGGCAAGGTAGTATTTGCCCTCTGGAATGAAAAAGTTTTTCAACGGAGCCGATGCGTACATGGCTGAGTCTGCAGCACATCCATCCCATCCGCTTGTAAAGAACAGGAAGCGCATGTCAAAAGACACAGCGGCAAGACAGTTCTGTGTTACACAACCCTTGCGGTTCCGTGCAGCATGAAGGTCAGCAGCCGACGGAGAACAATTAATGTGGGTGCCATCGATGACACCAAGCACATTTCGAAAATAGGGCCACCACTTTGGGTTGTTCCGGATGGCCGGTGGTGGTGGTGCATCCGCTTCGGGGAGGTATACATATTTCGAAAAAATTCTGGCCCGGATAGAATGTCGACAACTTTCCGAAAATGCCTAGCATTCAATTATGAGCGATGATCAGCCAGATAAAATCAAACTTACTCTGATATGGTGGTGAGTGTGCTGGAAGTGTTCTGCAACATGATCTATTGCAATTCCAGTCAGCTTGGACTGCACTCGCTGGCTGCCATCCCCGCGCTCGGAGGCATCGTGCTGCCGGCATGTGCCGCCTTAATACCTTACCGCAGTAGAGTAGGTTTCCTTGGCTAGCTCCATCCCCAGAGCCTAAATCCTCCAGCCACGGGTGCCGATCTCACGCTGGGCTTCGAACGCATGGTGCCGGTATACGCACCTCCGTGAGCCGTACCCCTGCCTTTAAACACTGCCATTCCGTCAAAAGAGAGGGTTGTGGCTGTCTTGAATCAATTTCTGGCGGATCCGGAATTTTCGGGCGCGACATTGTCACATGGTACACTGATGGATCTCGGCTCGCGGGTTCAGCTGGTGGCGCTGCGGTACACGTCGTGGATGGTTCAGAAGATAGTCTTATGGAGTCAGAACTGCCAAAACACAGAAACTTTTACACAACTTGAGTCGCCGGTGGTTGAATTTTTTATGGCTCTCGCTAAGCACTCATTCCATGGTAAAGAAACTAATTCGAGTGAGAAATCTGCACCCATTCCACTTTTGAATGCGGAAAGAAAAACACGCTTGTGGCGTCAGACTTGCATGCCCAAATACAGAAAAGCTTACACCGAGAAATTCGTGCCCATTCCACTTTTGAACGACAAAGCAAAATACTCTTGCGGAGTCAGAACTGCTCAAATACAGAAGATTTACAGAACTTGAGTCGCTGGTGGTTAAATTTGTTGTGGGTCTCTCAGTGGTAACCTGTTTTGAGTCCATAAATGACTTGGGAGGGTGTGGTTCTACGTCAATCCCGGACACATCACCCAAGCGCAGACAGATAAATGTCGATGACCCCGTCGCAGCCACTACTCCTTCCATATATTCAGAATTTGGACTGTATGTTTTAATATACCAAGAATTTGCTGCTAATTTTTTTGGGGCCAGAAACAACTTGGATAGTGTGGATGTAGCAGAGCTGGCTAAAAGTAATGAGCACGCTGGGGTGAAAACACATGGTGAATGTGCAATAGGGTGTATTATGCTCATATAAGTACACATGTGCAGTATGTAGACAGCCTAAGGTGCGATTTGTGAAGAAACATTGGTTTGTGGGCATCCCAAAAGTTCCTCACCACTGTTCTGCATAAAATCCCGGTACAAACGCAAGTCCCGCATCCTTCCTTAAGTCAATTCATGGGGGGGTATATCTAGTTCTTGGAGAGAATTCAAAAATTCGGGGTCAGAAAAACTGCTTCGTAAGAACCGTAATCATCCTCGATGGAGCCGCTAGCGGCTAATATAGCAATGTGTTTCCCCCGGCACTTTTTCAAGTATTGCTGCATTGAACTCGTCCACAGATGCATTGAAAGGGCTTAGGATTGCCCGTAAAATGCATACCGCAGGGTCGGCAAGGATGGCGTATGGAAAGACAAAGTTAATGAATTCTTCGATAGACTGTGTATGGCGCAGGCGAGTGAGGTCGACGGAGTTGTTCAGATAGTCATCTCCAATTGAATCAAGAAATGTTGAGAATGCGTGGTCAGTGCGCTGTCGCATCGATGTCCGAAGTTCTAAAATTTCGAAATGGTTGAAAACTGGCTGAGTGCGTAGAGATGCTTTGCAGATAGCAGTCCTGCCACCAAAACGGACAACTGGAGCGACCTAAGATTATTGTTTTCAGTGTGTTGTGAACAGACCAAAGGTATGTTCTCCTTCTCATCCTCCTCCATTCCCCCTTCCATGCCCTCCTCGCTGCGGACGACCATGCCCGCAACACCGTCATAGGATCCGTTGTGACGGAATGACTCCACAAAGGCAAGTGGCATATGCCTTATGAGGTTCGATCCTTATGCGGACGGATTTGGCCTGAAAAAAGGCAAACTTTCCGATCACTATGCGGACGGAATCGTCGAAAAAGACCGGCAGGTCCGATCCCGCGCAGCAACGGAAGTGAGGAATTGGGTTCGATGTCCGATCCCTATGCGGACGGTTTCGCAGAAATTTTGGAGGTTCCTCCGGGTTTTCAGCATAAAAAATGACTCCACGAGAGTATTTTGCTTTGGCCTCGTTCAAAAGTGGAATGAGTACGAATTTCTCGGTGGAATCAAGTCCGTGGGCATGAAATGAGTACTCTGAGAGACCCACAGAAAATTTAACCAACGGCGACTCAAGTTGTGTAAAATTTTCGGTATTTGGGCAGGGATACTCCCGAAGAACCAGTTCGGGGCTCGTCCCGGGAGATCCACGACAGACGCCCTCCACAAGGTCGTGAAGGTGATCAAGGACGCCTGGCGCGAAGGGAAGGTGGCGTCCGTTCTGTGTATGGACGTGAAAGGTGCCTTCCCGAGCGTCGACCTTGACCGCCTTTATCACGACATGCGGATGCGTGGAGTCCCAGTGCAACACACCGATTGGTTATGGCGGCGTTTCGCTGGGCGCAAAGGCCGCCTGACATTCGGGGACTTTGTCTCGGAGTCCTTCGATATTGAAGGAGGACTTGATCAGGGCGACCCTCATTCGGGGTTCGCCCACGGCATTTACAATGCTGGGCTCGCGGAAATCCCGCGTGGCCGGAAGAAGGGGGAGGACGGAGTTGTCTTTGTTGATGACAATACGCTCATCACGGTCGCTGACGACTTCAAAGGGACCCATAAGTGGTTCAGCGACCGGACCGCGTGGACGCCTGGGGCTTGGCCTACAATGGCAAGTTTGGCCCCGCGAAGTATCAGTTGACGGATCATTTTCGGAGGAGGGTAGCTCACCCTTTCCTGCGGGGAAGAAGGATCCCTGAACCCATCTTTGACCTTCGTTTGGGGGCACACACCGTCAAGTCGGCGCCATCAGCGAAGCTTTTAGGGTACACCTCGATCGCGAACTCAGGTAGCACCAGCAGCTCTGGCCAAAGACCACGCGTGGCTAATCCAGACCGCACGCATAGCGCGCGCTTCGCGTGGCATGAACACAGGCAACATCCGTAGGCTCTACCTCCCGGTTGGCGTGCCGCGCATGCTGTACAGCGCCGACGTCTTCCTGTCGCCACCACTAAGGAGGAAAAAGAGAGAGCGCGCTGTGGTAAAGAGCATCCGCTCGACACCACGGCGCGCGGCACTGGCTATCATGGGTGCGCTGCGCTCCTCGCCCACGGAGGTTCTGGACGTGTATGTGCATCTACTTCCCGTCGCGAAGTTAATCGAGAAAGTGCGGTTCGACGCTGCGCTCAGGCTAGCCACCTCTCGTCACAATGAAGATACAACCATCTCAAAGCTGGACCTATCCAATCCACAGGGATCCTACTGTATCTTTCCCTTCAAATCGGTAGTCACGCGTCACGCACCCCTCTGTCGATCACGAACTTTGGTCGAGGTCACGCATCACGCGAGCCTCTGTCGAATCTTTAAACCGTCACGCAGGCCCAAAAAATGCCCGACAATGCCAAAAAGGTGAAATTTCCGCAATTTTTCGTTTCGAATGCCGAAAATTTCGAGGTGTCACGCAGAAATTTGGCGGCTCTGCATCTGCTTTTGCTTCTCCTTTCTTCTGCAGACCATCGGGGTCAACAGGTTCTGGCCGGAACCCCCACCGAGGAACAAGACGTATGCAAGTCCCAAGGATGTTACGGCTCCGTCCAGTCTGGCCCCATCGCTGACCTAGCGGTGACAGCGATTCGGGCAGGGAACACAGAACTGTGTATATCAAATCTGCGACATTGCACCCCATTCCCGCGGCATCCGTCGCCCACAGAATTCGGATTTCCCCCTTTTTAAATCTTTCCCACACTAACTCTTTTTCAGGCTCCGATACCGTCGACTTGAAGGTCTGGACAAGAGAACGAAGATGTGCTGGAAGGCACTTCCGGAGGGTTTAACAGCAAGAGCACAATCCTCTCCACTAAGACTGGCGGTGTATCGACAGATTCCGACCTGGGAACGCTGCGATTGACATTGACGTGGTAGAGAACTTGTCACTGAAGAACGAAGCAAAATCACGACAAGGTCCGCGCTATCTTCGACAGGCATCAGCGCGACCTCGATCAACATGGCAAAGTTCTCGTTTACCTTGTTGCCAACCTCACGCGCTGGACGACCCACCTTGTCGCCGCTCTTCGATTCCAGCGTCTCAAAGCCCCCATCCATAAAGCGATCCTCAATGATCGTGAAGACATCATCAAGGCACAGGTTGGTCAGAGACGCGTACTCGCCAAAAGGAAGCGCTCCGTCGTGATGCAATTGCGCATTGCGAGTCCGTTGAGCTGAATTCTTGGTGGGATCGCCTCGACTCTGTCATCATTGACCTTGAGCATATTTGCTATCTCACAACATCGCCCAAAGTGACCATGTCCGCTCGGATCAGTCCCTTCTCGCATTTGCGGGATTATTCCGCCACTTCCTCAATCACGAGAAAGAACCCGTCATTGGCAAGCGCATGTGCAAGCACCTCGAGAAACGATGGAGCGAGCTCGCTCAAGCTGTATTTATTCTCGCACTAGTTTTGAATCCATTCGAAAAGCTGTCGCGCTTTGGGAGCAAGGCAAATATCGATGTGTTTATTTGGCTGCCGAAATAAGCAAGATGTCATTTTATTCAATGCTCCGGTGCTCTCACGCGTGCTACATGGGTTGTACCCACACGATTCAGATGGGCAAAGTGAAACTGACGCCAGTGACGCCCTTTGACGCCCTTTGCCGTGGGGGGCGTCAGTGGGGCGGCAATGCCATACATTATTTGGTGTGGGTTTCCCTGTAGAAGCTTTCCATGTTGTATAATGGACTCCTTACAGTACTTACCAGCAATGGAAATCCTCAACATGAGGTTAGTTGTGCCAAAATATATGTGGTGGGGGCGTCAGATGGCGACGGCGTCAAATTGGGGTGTCAAGGGGCGTCAAGGGGGTGTCAAAGGGCGGCAGTGGGGGCGGCACAGGGCGGCAAAGGGGCGTCACTGGGGGCATCACGTTTGAGGACAGGGGGCGGCAGTCCAAATGTGGGGGGCGTCAGTTCATGTGTGACAGGCATCAGTGTGACATGTTGGCGTTAATCTGGCGTCACTAAGGGCGTCGCCGACTCGCCGTGTCACTCACGATGAATAGTTTATGACTAAAATATTATGTTGCTTGCTCAAGGTCTTTTGCATGCCCTGGGTCAAATACATATGCATCCTTGTTGCTTTTCTAGCAACTAGAATTACCTTCAATAGTATCATCCAGATCCATGGATTCGGGATCAAATATGACGGGAAGACATAGGACTATTGTTCAGTTACCGGTTCACCATATCATGGTCAGTTTTGAATGTATAGAAAAATGTTTTATGGTCGGACAATATTTATTTGTGCTTCGATTGGCCGATTAATCTCCGCTCCCGGGCCTCAACCGTGACGTTGCCACGGTTCAAAACTGATAATTCAAGTTCATTCAACGGTACAACAAGATAATCTAGAGCATTTCCACCAACGCCGCCGGCAGATGCATCTGCCGCATTCCAGCATCAGAGCAGAGCTTACTTTCCAACTCTCAGTTGTTCAAAATGCACATCAGGCACAAGTTTTTCGCTGTATCGCTTGACGCACAACGGCACTTATAACATTGTTTAGAGAGGATAAAGGTCCATTACGGAGCGAGTCGTGAACATTGGAAGATGATTAAATGCTAAGTTTTCAACCAGCATTGTACTAACTATTATCCAAATCTCTCACTCAGTACATGCTGAGACTGTGTTTTCTCTCTGCGTAACAATATATAACACTTTCAGCAATGTATAGCGAGGCTCTGAAAATCTGCACCAAAATTAATGCTTGACTAAAATCTGTGGGGGCGGCACTCCATGCGTGACGTGACAGAATTGACGCCCACAAAACGGGTGGGGGCGTCAGTCAGGGGCGGCAGGGGGCATCACTTGGCGTTACTGGCGTCACTTTCACCGAGCCCGATTCAGATCTGCGCCGTCCCAGCATCACCATGAACTGATATGAATTTGCTGCAGGACAGAGGAGACAAGTGTTGCAAGAGGCGAGGTCGTGTCTGGATGAGCGACAAGAGTAAGGCTGCACTGCGTTGGCCGCGTACGTCGACTCCTGAGTTGCTGGCGCACGATGAGCTCGTTTGAGCGTGTTACGTGTACGGAACTTCGCACCGTGATCCGTTATTCCCATTTTTGGTCTGTGCAACAGAATTTCTGTCTGTTCAGGGGGTCCTGACCCCTCGAACAGATTCACAAGTATACGAGGGTCTGTGGAAGTATAAACGAGATCCAAGGCCGATGGGGTCCTGATGGGAGCCCCGGCATCTCGGCAAACCATGCATTTCGCACAGATTTGCACAGATCTTACGGAAAGTCACCCAGTGGGAGAAAGGGTGATATACATGTGGAAAAAAAGGTAGTGGAAGAATTCTCTATGTTACTGGCAAGTCTCAAGTCTTTTTATAGGGCCCCCGATCCGGCAATAATCAAATAAATAAATCAACAATTCCGCTTGGGTAGTGACCCAAATTCTACGACGCGACTATTCACCATTTCTCAAGTTGTGTACAGTCGAGCCCTGGTTGGCCCCAACTTTGAATGTCTTGCTACATTTGGGGCACTGAGCCGGTGCCGGTTGGCTGCTTGGAACCGAGGCAAAGGAAACAGCACCAGGATTAGGCTGATGTGGCAAGGGGAAGAAGAGGCAGATGGGGAAAGGTTGGGTTGAGGACATGTGGACGATAGTGTGAAGGAAGAGCTTCATTAGAGAGGTTGCACAAAAGCCGCATGGCGCGCAAGGTCTTTCCGTGCGGCTTTTTCTAAACTCTGCTGCGGAAATCCGGTGGGTGATATGAAGGGTTCTGGGGGCGGCTGGAGGCAAACGAGCGCACCGCACGCGGCAATGTGCAGCCCTGGGTATTTTTCGAAAAGACCAAGGGCGAGGGAGAGTGACGTTTTTGGCACAACCGCTTCAATAAGCCTGGATCTGGCGACGGGCTCGACCTCCGTCTTGGGTTCTGGCTTCGGGGGGTGTCGATTGCGCTTCTTGCTCTTGGAGTTGGACGGATTGAGGTCACCCTCGACCTGTGACTGGGCAAGTGAACGTACGAGTAAGTATGTGGAATGGATATAGCTATTCACGCACCTGCTTGTGGGATGGAATGCCTCAGCCGCAACGGCCCCATAGCGCTTGTCGGCTGCATCCCTGAATATCGACCTCGATCCCTTCAGCGTGGTCTCGGAGACCTTTGGGGCGGAGCTGCAGCATCGGAAGACTCTGCTGTCGACCCAGATCTGCCATGCTTTAACGTCGTGGAAACCGACAGAGCCTTCTTGGTGTTTTTTTGCTTTCTGGAGTGTCTGTAGCGTAGCACGCTGTGCCGTGGCCTCCGTCTTCACCGCCACTGATGCATGTGAACAGGGAAGTGTCCTGCCGTCCATGGAGCCCAAAATGTGTGTGATCCAGACTGTCTTCTCGCCCCATACAGAACCAGCGGCTTCGCACGCTGATAATAAATTGCTGAGCACAAAACAGCCCACGGTAACAGATTTAGCATTTACGTACCCAGGTCAAAGTCCACGGTGTCATTTGCGAGGCGTGTGGCAGGATCAGTAGGAAGGCTGCCAGCTTGATGCTCTTCCTTCAAGCGATTGACATGGTGCTGGACACAGGCTTTGCAGTAAGTCTTCCAGTGGCTACTATTCTGTGACACCAAGCTTTTTTCAAAGTACTTCTGGCCCAGCGCATTAGAAGTCCACGCGCCATCGCTGGCCATATTCGCGGGAGTGGAGACGTGGCAAAATGTCAATCAATTGATCCATGATCGGTAGCTTCTCAAGCTAGGTTTTTGGCCCGCATACTGCTCTAAGGCCTCTAAGGGTACCCAAAATCCCCACAAAACTTCTAAGGCTTACTCTAAGGCCCCTCTAAGCCTTAGAGCGGTTAAGGCCTTAGCACTTAGGAACAACACTGCGGCCAAAAGGCCATTGAATGGCTCCAATGGCTTCTGCGCAAGCCCTCTTTTTACAGCTATTTAGATCGCGCTCAGAGGCATTGTTGCTCTTTCCAGATCACAATTAGTGGTTTACATTTTGAACCTCGTGACCCTGTTGCCTTTTCGTCCACATTTTGAAACACGTGACTTGACATCCTGCAAACCATTTCAAACCACATTTTGAACCGCGTGACCCAGTTGCCTTTTCAACATGACAATTTAATTGTCAGCTGACTAACAAATAACTGTCAGTCAGTGACTGACAAGCAATTATTTAATTTTTTTGGAAATTTTCATCTGACAATCCTGACAATTCCCACCAACTTCTGAGTGCTATCATCCACTGGTCAGTCTCCCTTTGAGTACAGGTTCACTGGCACTGCAAATTTGACTAGTCTGAGTCGGCTGGAATACTCAAGTCCGTTATGGATCAATTCAAACCCAACGACATCGGGAAAAAAAGAGATTATATGTAAGGTATCCTCAAATGTGCCACCAAGTCTGTAGAGCCAGCAGAAATTCAAAAGTCGGATTTTGCTGAATTTTGATGGAAGTGATCCGGGGTGATCGCCTGCCAAATTCTTTGGCAGAGGTAGGTGATTTGGCCGATTTTGACGTGTGAGTGACATTCAGCTTCTCGTTCACCATGATGTCGCGCAGCGCCTGACAGTCGGTCTCTAGCTTGATCGGCTGCCCCCAGACTATGTCGGAGAACTTGTCGAGCGAATATTTCAGCGCGGCAAACTCCAACAGGTGCGGCTGGTAACGTTCCTCTGCCGGCGATGTGCGCTTCGACGCGAATGCGATTGGGTGACGCCGTACAACCGCCTTGCCTCCAGGCAAAACAGACCGCATCTGCTGAGATAGGACACCCGCAAATGCGTCCTTGCTCCCGTCTGTCGTGACAACAAACGGGAACTCGTTCACCGTATCGAACCGGGGCGCCTGCAAAACCGGTTCAGAAATCATGACGCGTTTGAGATTAATGAAGCATCGCCAGTGCTTCTCCGTCCACACTGGCGCTAGCTGGAAGTTCTTCATTGCCGTTCGGAAGACCTGTCTTTTTGCACCTGCCGGTACCTCGGCCAACCTGAGCAAGTCCCGCAACACCTTCTCGACCTTCGCGTATCCCTCGACCAGGTCGCGAAAGTACGATGTCAGCCCCAAAAATGCGTGCAAGTTGAGTGCATCCTGAGGCTGTTTCCACCGCACAATCGCCGTGAGCTTCGCCGCGTCCGGCGCAACTCCTCTCGGCCCCACTGTGGCCCCTGCAAACACTGTCTCCGTCATAAACAGCTTCGTTTTTGTCGCAGACAGCGACAAATTCTCGGCGCGGAAGCGGTCGAAAATGAGGGTGAGTTTACCCATCATCTCCCCGAAGCTGTCGGCTGCTGAACCACCGTCGTCCACAAAGAGTTCCATGACCGCCTTGACAAGCAGATCATGCAACTTCTGCGCGCACATGTGGCCATATTCCGTGGGCGCGTCAGTTAGCCCGAAAGGCATACGCATATATGCGTAGTACCCTTTCCCCGGCACGAACATGACAATATACGGCTGGACCGCCTCGGCGATTGGGATGGCAAAGAAACCCGAAGCAAAGTCGAATACGGAAATATACCGGTGCCCAGACAGCCGCCGCTGCTTGTCACGTATATCACCCTGCTGCACCGGGACCACCTTGAGCAGGTCATTGAGCTCGTGGAAGTTCTGGCAAATCCGCCACTTCTGAGTTACGGGCGCTTCCGGTTCCGTGCGTGAGGTCTCGCGCGGCGGTAAGTCATAAACTGGCTTCAAACCCGCCCGGACACACTCGTCGTTTAAGACGTGCTTCAGCTCGTCCTGCGTCAGCCCTCCCCCATCATGCTCCTTCTGCGCGAGCTTGATCGGGGACACACATTTGACGTCCCTCGGATGTATCGGACGTATGATGCCCGCCTTCTCCATGATCTCGACCTGCTGGTGCAAGTACACCGTCTGCGGCTGTGTCAGAGGTCGTTGGTGTACCTTGGTGCTAAACTTGTGGTCCACCGGAATCTTCGGTGTGTAAACAGCATCTTTCACCGGATTGACCTCACTGACGGCGAGTGCGAAGATGTCAGCATATCTGCCGACCAGTGCTTGTACCTCCGCACGCTGGCCGTCGGTGAGGTCCGAGCCCAATTGCACCAGCCGAAGCACCTCTGCTACCCGAGCTGGGTTAAACGGGTCCGTAGCTCTTGTGTACACCGATACCGGCGCAACTGGCATGTACGCATCCATGTCGTATATTTCCGCGTCGTATGCACCGCTGGGATCGTGGTCAGTCGCGACGTTCCCGACAAACACAGATGCGTCATCGAGGACTTCCCTGACGGGGGTTGCGCTACCCCCCGTTGAGATTGCGCGCGCGGACGGCGTCCCGTCCATTCCTTCTGCTCCATCTACCACTCGCTCCCCTGCCCACCGCGTGCTCTGCGCATTCGCCTCTGGAACAATAGCATCAGTACCCAGGAATGGCTCCTCCGAGACAACATTCGGTACTTCCCTCACGGGGGTTGCGCGAGCCCCCGGTGAGTTTGTGCGCGCGTGCTGCTCCTCAGGCAGCACGTTAACTTCTCCTCTCCTCGCTGGTGACGACACCATCGCACTTGCCACGCGCTCCACCTCCACCGCATCTCGCCCACTCTCCAACCCTGCCCCCTCCGCCACGTCGGTGCAAACACAATCTGAAACTTGGCCGGTGTCAAATACAACTTGCTTTGATGATTTTTTGGAAGGTACGTGCCCCGCGGGGGATTTCGCGAACGAAAGGACCCCCTTGAAGGCATCAGGCGCGCCGGCCACTGTAGCCGGCTTGGATTTTTTCCACCACGCCTCCCCCCGCTGATTGGCAAGCGTCGCCTTGGCGTCCCCAACTGCGATTTCGACGACGTCTCTTTTGTAGTCGTGCATCGCCCCGAATGCGCTCTGCAGCGGCTTCCCGAACAGGAACGACCACCCGCCGCCGCTGTCAAAGATCTCGAACGCGCCCTCACGGTGCACACCTTCGATGGTTATAGCTCCGACCCATGCCCCTTCTGAAGGCACTACGGTACCGTTCGCCATGTGCAACCTCCTGCGCGATGGCTGCCGGCTCCCCATCCTATGCTCGTTCTTCCTCCACACTCCGCTATCCATCGCGCCGACCATCGCGCCCCCGTCGAACAATGCTTTCACACGCACGTTCTCCCCTTTCGGCCCCTGGATGGTGATCCAGTGCTCGAACGGTTCGCACTTCTCCTCCCCGGTTCCCACTGCATACAGGTCAATCACCTCATATTGCTCGTTGAAGACAACATCTGTGTTCTGTACAGTAGGGCAACCGGGGCGCTCCTTCGACCCCGCTTCCCGGACCGTCCGATGGGTCTCTATACGGACGGCCCCTGAGGAAAATCCTCCTCCGGCGCTACAACAAAGTCCATCCAGCCGAGCGGGTCCTCCTCCTCTTCTTCCTCGTCGAGCACAGCGTTGACGGCGGCCTGGGGTACGTCCTCGCGGAGATGTTTGGCGCAGAGGCTGCGGAAGGTGGACTCCTTGGCAGGTACTGCCGGTCCCTGGCACTGGGCACGACGGTGAGTGGGTACGGTGAGCCTACCACACCCGTAGCACTCCCCCGAGCACGGCGGTACTGTCCCCGGGCTGAGCGGGTACCCAGTGCGTTCTAGGTACGCCGGCGGCTTGCCTGGCCCTGTGTGCACCCTGGCCCAAGCCGCCATGCGCCTGGTGTACTCCGCACGCCCCGCTACGTCGTCCCTCAGCATCGAACTGCGCAAACCCCGTTACGATCATGCGCAGGTGCGTGCGCCCCGCCTCCGTCATCTCCGGCGGCGCGAACGCGAACAAGTTCCCCCTTCCACCTCCACCCCCGAACGGGTTCACAGCTGCGGGCCCCTGAGCAGGGGGCTGCGTACGCGGCGTCCCGAGCGCCGCGCGCGACATCTGCCCTGCCATCTTGCTCACAGGCGTCAGCGGCGCGGCGCGGTTCCTGCTCAGGTCTGCCACAATGCGCTCCAACTCCTGCGCCTTCCTCGCCTTCGCTATGCCCTCCCGGATGTGCATGCGATCGACGGCTTTAATCGCACTGGTGTAGGTGGTCCAGTCCGTTTGCGCCTCCGACACCTTCTCGCGCAGGACCTCGGGCAGCGCGTCGCGCGACTGCCAGATGCCGCTAGCGGTACTCTCGATCCTCGCGAGCCGCGCGATCTCGAGCAAGCGGCTCGCGAAGTGGATGTGCGCGTAGACCTCCGTACCGCCGACGTCGACAGTGGTGCCAAGCTCGGCGAGGGTGAGCTTCATCCCCGCCAGCTCGCGGTCCCACTCCTGCGCAGTGCGCTCCGCCTTGACCGGCCCCGGGAAGCGAATCCGAAACGCCGCCTCCAGCGCCGCCCATGTCGTTGCCGGCGCGGCGCCACTCTGCAGGGCATTGAACCACTGTTCCGCTGGTGAGTCGTCGGTGAGGTAGTCCGCGAAGGCCTCTATTTTCATGGCGTCCGTCTGATTCCCCAGGTCGCGCATATGTACGCGGAACCTTTTGATAAAAGTGGTGGGTGTTACGGCAGTTGCTTCAGTGCCCGCGGGTTCGCCTGAGAAAAACGGTACGCCCTCTAGCTTCATGTTGTTGCGCGTTCTCGTGGTGCTTTGGATAGATGGTGCAGTCTCCGGTAACGGAATTGATGCAGCGATCAACAAGGCGACGTCGAATACAGGAAGCTCGTCGTCCGAGGTTTGTGTGAGAGATGACACTGTAGAAGGCGTCGGGGAAACGGTTCTGGGCGTTGGTGTACTGTAGCTCTGTAGGTAATCCAGCTCGGGGGGTTCTTCGCTGCTGCTTGTCGCACTCGCACTCGAAAATCTTCCTGCTGTGTCTCTAGGTCTCGTTCTCGTTTTCGGCGCCAGCGTGCTGCGTGCTTGCTTCGAATGCTACTCCAATCACCAAGATGGGGTAGTCCCACGAGATGCTTGCGAACGCGTGTGTTGGTGAGAACTTAGAGAATACACGCTTCTGTCTACTCTGTGGCTGTTCCCCTAAGCGCCTGCCAAACACGACCCAACCGGCCTCCGCCCCGAACCTCCTACCACAACGGCCTGCATGGAAGGATCTGCAGGAA
>JARKIC010001372.1:0-126241 GCA_029378375.1 Mycena olivaceomarginata | reverse complement strand
TTACACAGTTTAAGGTCACGTCCTAGTTATATCGCTGCTACGTCATATGGGGACACAAGAAGGCAATCATCTTGCCTGCACTGCTCTGCTATCAACTTTCGGTGAGTTGGCCACCGGAAATCTCTACACTGCTTATATCCCAGTTGCAGTCGTGGGAATCGTGGCCTGCGTAAACGACGTTACGGATAAACGAATACCATTAATTCTGGGCGCTGCAACAAATCTAGTTCTCACAGCTTTAACCGGAATTTTCTCAGTTTTTTCATGTTCAGTGCTCAGTGGTCGGCCAGCTGGTCGCATATTCTGGATCCGACGTGCAGCCTCGCATGTTTCCCTTGGCAGCACATTCCGCAGTCGTTACAAACAGGGCTATTGGGCTCATGTATGGCCTCAGAGGATAATTTGAACCTGCTGGTTCTTATACGATTTTCCTAGACTCGAGTCAGGCGCGGTCTATTGCGTTGTTGCAATATTTCTGGTTATTAGCAGCTCGCTGAATAGGAGATTTTCAGCATCGGGGTCGGTATCGGACAACAGTTGATGGTGGGTCAAGGTAATTATCAGACCGTCGCGTCCGTCTTATAGTCTTTTTTTATCAAGAACATAATACCAACGTTCACATTGGTGTATATCGGCCGCAACAATACGGGGGATAACACTTCTGCAGAAGGCAGCTGCAGAATTCCATCCAACCAACGCCCACCTCCGCGTTGAGTCGCACGTACAAAGGGAGAAAGGCGTCGAATGTGTTTAATGTGGGCTGCTATTCATTCCTTCGGTGTTCGACATCCGTTGTGTAAATACAGTTTTCCTTGTCCAAAGAAAATAGGGTATTCTTTCTATGGCACAAAATGCCTGTAACTTTCGTCGCTTTCAATATGTCCCTAACATGAACAAACAGTATTGAATCGTGAGAATGCACCAGCCTGGGCAGGCACACTCTAATATCTCATCTCCACCGTCTTTTTAATCAGCTTAAGCCCTTCTCTCCAAATCCGTTGCAGCGTGCAAACCAATATTGGATCAACCGATCCGGCCAGACATGGTGGTTGGAGGGTCTAGAAATAATGCATAGCGGCAAATGATCCACATTAGAGATAAAGTAGAATGATAGAACACAAGCAACCTTCAAGTTGGTTAACTGAGGCAACTACTCACCATCCTTGAACAATCAGCATTCACACTGCAGACTATCAAATTTCGGACAACCTGACGTGCAATTCTGAATGCAAAGCACAGAATCGAGCTTTACTGTAGTATTTCGACCAAATGTTCACAGGGTGTCACCTGTCACCTAAGATGTTCACTGGCATTGGTGTTCAAAATCAGTCCGACCGGGTCACCTACCTGGGAAATGTTCATTTTATCAGACAGCTTCTCCATAGCCTCAAAGAACCCATGCTGCCCAGCCATCCCAACAGGGCTCGAGAAGGCTATAAACTACTTTACAGTAGTAAAGGCTTGGGGATTAGATGCCGTGGACGACTTTGCGCTGGCTTACTGTCACTCTTGGACGGGGACAGCGCAAGAAGTTCCCGGCGCGGTGCTCTCAAGGCTCAGGGGAGGAGCATTGATTTTCTTGGCGCATATTTTACGATTGTTTTGTTGTTGACTTAGCATAGCTCAAAAATGATTTTGCGCTCTCTGACAGTATGAAAAATTAAGGTGTTCATTGCTCAACTGTCACCATTACATGCACCAAATTTGTTCAGTTCACGACCCCCTATCACCTGTCACCTGAACATTTGGTCGAAATGGTACAGTATATTGGCCTAAATCAAAGCTGAGCCCCATAGTTTTAGTCCCGCTGATATGATAATTTAAATTGGTTGAATACTGTGGATATTCGGGCCCCAGCGAAACCTATTCAAAATGTCAAGTATCAGATTCCGAACCAGCCCACCTAAAACACAAACTTAAACTACTATCACTGCTCATTTTAGTCCCCCAGAAATGGAGCTTCAGTTCAAATTCCCCCCCCAGCTGAAAGATAAACCGAACTAAATAATTTCTGTGCTGAAATCTGTTTGTTGGCAGGTGATCTCAGATTTCAGTCGGATTGGAATCAATTCTTTCGGGCGGCATTTCTGCTTGGCTGAAATTTAACTAATACATTAATGTCAGTTCAGTATCAGCCGGGAATCAGCTGCACTTTTATCAATGAGGAAACAAGCAGTTTGAATTCTGATTGGCCAACTCAGAATCTCATAATTTAAGTTTCACCCCACTATCGGTGAAGCCGAAATTCAACCCGATGTCTGGAGTTTCAGTCACCCCAATATTGTAACTTGTACTACTGGAATAAGTTTGCATAATGGCTCGACTGTTTTTGAATTCTGTACCTTACATTTCAAATTGCACCTCAGGTGGCCTGAAATCTGACAATGTCCACGGTGATTACCAGGGTTGTTGTCAGTTGAGCATCAAATCCTACCCGTATACCGTCGTGGCACAGTGCAGTACGTATGTAGGAGGTCTGGTAGAGCAATCACCACACGCATCAACACCAAATTACAAACCGTCATATGCGAAGCCAGATGCGACGCATCACAGCGCGGCACGCAGGTGACCGCGCGTGATTGTCAGGTACAGCCACAAATCACCTTTTGTCTTCAACGTTCAAGGCTTTCCTCCTTTCTCGTTTGCAATTTCATCATTTCCCTACATGCACCACTCCCGAGCAATCATCGAAATTGTGGAGAACATATGCCACCATCTTCAACAGATGTACTGAGGCCTGCGCTACCTCGCTGCCTGGTGCGCACATGCAGAAGCTTCATGGCCCTGTGCTCGACTGCTGGTGACAAAGCAGTATACAATGCTTAATCTCCTGCGTTGCATGCCATCGGACCTTTTCCATTTCCCAAGAAAGTTGTTTTCCCAACGTTTAGTACGTGATCCTTCGAACCTACAAAGAGTTGCTGTATGGCGGTCAAAGTGCACATTTAATCGGCCGCAAGATAAAGTGGTGATTCGGACTTACTGCAACAAAGATAAGTGATTTGATGCCTTCCCCGCAGAAAAGATAACGATAATCAAGTCGCATAGCTTGCGGGGAAATCGTGGCATCCCGCAAGATATATATAGTCGTCGGCCGCAAGATACAGAGTCGTCCGCAAGATAAAGATAAGTTGCACCCGCAACTTTTGGAACCTTCTGCAAAACTTTTCTCCAAGCCCCGCAATAAATACAGGTAAGTTCGCTGAAGCGAAGCAACAATTAATTGGCTGTACATAGGGCACAAAAACGAGTGATTGAGTCTGTGCGAGGATCTGTGATGAAGTACTGAGAAAAGATCATCCGAGGAGGTACATGAGGTAGGTAAGTAAACGAGTGATGATTCAATGGGATATGAGGCCACGAAGAGAGAAGCAACAACATAAGGACACCTGATAATACCAAAAATCACCTATAAGTGGAGGGTATCATCCCCCCCAATGTTACCCTCTACTTATAGGGAAACTGCATGTGCCACGGAAATGCCATGGCAGGGGTGCCATGGCAGTCACTCAGCGGGTGGCCAGGGAGGAGGGATTTTGGCCACCGTGATTTTGAAGGGTTTTGGCAAGGGGTCAGTAAAGTGTGATTTTGCGACAAAATAGTGCCATAGCTGCCACCAAACCTTTAGACCAGGATCAGTTCCAAAAATGTGACCCAAGTAGTGCCATGTATGCCATGGGTCAATTTTAGCAGGGTCAGTAAATTTTGTGACCGGGTTAAAAAGCCACGCATGCCATGGGTCAATTTTAGCAGGGTCAGTAAATTTTGTGACCGGGTTAAAAAGCCATGCATGCCATGGGTCAATTTTAGCAGGGTCAGTAAATTTTGTGACCGAGTTAAAAAGCCACGCATGCCACAGGTCAATTTTAGCAGGATCAGTAAATTTGTGACCGGGTTGAATAGCCACACATGCCATGGGTCAATGTCATCGTCGCTATTCTTGTCGTCCTTGTTGTCATGCTTGTCGCTGTCCTTGTCGCTGTCGCTGTTGTCATCGTAATCTTGGTGGTCCAGCTTCGCATCCGCACCTGCATCCCCGCTGTCGCCAGATGCTAAGCCCTTGTCAGTGGTGGTGGGGGATGGGGACTTGCCCCATTCTTCGGTGGCAGAGGTGGATGGTGATTTGGTGGCAGCAGTGGACGGGGACTTGGGGCGTAGGGGGGGCTGTGCTCGTTCTCAGGATGTGGGGACATGGTGTGCTCGTTCTCGGAATGTGGGGACACGGTGTGCTTGCTCTCGGAGCGCAGGGAGGTGGTGTGCTCATTCTCGGGATGCAGGGATGCAGTGTACTCGTTCTCGTGGGGCAGGGATGGGATGTTTCTCCCTCGGATGCTGCACCTGTGTCAGTGATAATGGGGGGTGGAGACAGGGTGTTCTCACTATGACTGTTGTGCTCCTCATCAGCTGTGGTGTCCTTGTTGGTGGTAGTGGGAGGCACAGATCGGGTGCGGTCGCCAGGCTTGTCATTTCCATTGTGGGGATCATGCTCCTCGTCTGGCTCAGCACCCTTGTTGGCAACCTCCTCCCCTTTGGGTATGGACATGAGCTTGTCAAGGGGGAGCTCCTCCTCTTGCTCAGTCTCGGGGTGGGTGGCTTTTTGGTGGTCGCTCTGTGCTTTGATGGACTTGAAAGTGTTGCCACTGGTGGGAGTGGGGATGGGGTGGCAGGCGTGGCGGCTTTGGCCCTGCCCCCCCTTTTTGGTTTGGCAGAGCTGCATGCGGTTGAGACGGCCTTGGACTGCGTGCTTCTGCGCAAGGGGCTGTTAATTGGCAGCCAGCCTTCCAGTTATCAGATATTTGGGGGGCATGAAAATAAATACTGGCCAGAATAACTGCTCCCAGCTCAAAACAAGACTTACTGTTCAAAATCCGACAGTATTTTCAACTTTGAGAAGGTGTGGCAGCAGTGGCACTCAGAGTCATGGATGGAGAAGACTTTGATTGCCGCAGCGCGGTCATGTGCTTGTTCTGATCAGTGGCACTGATGGCAATGTACTTATTTCCACAGAACAGCAGATGGCACCCATGGCAGCAAAAAGGTAATTTAGACGTTAAAAATTCGGTGTGGTGCCATTTAGCTACCACCTCAGCCTTGGACCCTCCTCTAACCTTCCCCAGCCCCGCTGCTGTGCTTCAAAATCCCGGCATCGCCAAATGAAAGGTTTTTGTGTTTTTTTGGCTTTCATGCTACCAAAGCCACCAAACGACTCTGAGGTCCTTCAGTCTTGCAAGGCTCTGCCATCCATGCCACTGGCTTCTCGACATCCGTGGCTGCCACCATGGCTTGCAGCAGCCACTGGCTGTGAAGATCTATCTGAGCCGGACAGTGGCACTGCCCTGACCACTCCTCTCTCCCGCATTCCACCATCTTCAGCCAACAACAGAGCTCAATGCTCTCTCTCCAGGGGCGACCCCTTCCAGGACCCTCGCCCCTCTGCACACCAACGTCAGACGAAAGTCGCTGCAGCAGCAGGGCCCATTGCTGCAAGATTCAAGGTCTGCAGAGTACACATTGCATCGACGAGCTGGATCGGGCTGCAGGACCACAGCATTCCGCCCGACACCACTGCTGGGAGTGCAACTCAGTTGGAATCCTTCACTCGTTGGAGACGTTCTTTTGACCGGATTGCAACAAAGCTGGGTTCACGTTGGTTAAAGCACCCAAGGATGCTGGGTGCACCCTTCTTTCTTTTTTCATCTCCTTTCTTTCTAGGGCTCACAACTCTTCAGGAATCCACACCCCATTGTCGACTCTGAAAAGCGCATCTGCGCTGTGTACAGAGGCATTCCAGACACCCCCAACTTCATGCGAGACATCCATGACCAGCAGTGTAGGCCATGGAAATTGCACAGGCTCAGGCTTCACTGTCTGAGTCTCCACCATGGGAGCCACCCATGGGACTGGTCGCGATGAGCACGGCGACTTTTTCAACAGGATTATCAACACTGCTGTCATTCTCACCCTGGTTAGCAACACCGCCTTCATTAACCTTGCAGAATTTGCCTCGGGTGTGTTCCTCCTCCTCTTTAAGCCCATGCTCATCCCCTCCATTCAGGCCTTTCCTCCATCTGGGTGCTGCACCTCTTCCAGTTTTATATTGACTACATGGTTCCTTCTATCACAAGAACCCCAATCTCCAGCAGCCCTTTGTCAACAGCATCTGGTCGGTGTGTACCTTCAACCTTGGCCCTCATACCTGCGCCTTTGGGCACCACAACTTTGCCAACCTCACATATGAATGGTGTGCAATTACGCTCTCGGCACATTCCACTATACGAAGGGCGGCCATCTCATTCTTTGGGACTGCAAGCTTATCCTGGAGTTCCCACCGGGATGCACAATTCTCATCCCAAGTGTGGCCATCTTCCACTCAAACACCCGGATCACCGAGCACGAGACACAGTATTCATTCACCCAATACACTGCGGGAGCACTCTTCCGATGGGTCAAGCATGGATTTCGATCTGAGAAGGACTATCTTGCTACACTGACAGCGGAGGAGATTGAGGAGGAGCACAAACTCGGACTGGAGAGGGCTGCAGTGGGGGCTGCTTTGTTCTCTACTTTGGATGAGCTGAACCTGGCTGGGTGCAGATTTACTTGTTTCCTGTGCAATTTCTTGGACATTTACTTGTTTTGCCACCAATGCCATGTATCTTGACCACATTGAGGTCACAAATTTTGTGATGAATGCCATGAGTGCCACCAAAAAATGTGATGAACTCAATCTTGCCACCCATGCCACCACCGGACTTGCCATAAAAAGTGCGTGATCTCCAACCCCAGACACACAACAACTCAATAACGGGTCTTCCTCAAGCCATAATTTAAAAATCTGAGGAAGCCAATTTGAAGTTTTAACACATATGTGGGTCCAGGAATATTTGTTGCATTACTTCTAATTTCTGCATCGAGATTTGTGTTTATACATGAAACGGTCCAAAATGTGCCATATCTGCATATATGCAACGGGGAAGAGGTGGATGAGGTCACCTGCTGCTGCACCTCTTACCGCTATAACTACCGCCGCAGCGGAGCAGGTACACAGTTTATCACTGGGGTTTGTTCAATAGATGGAGATTGCGCTTCGGGTTGCTGTGGAAACCAAGACCGGCATATGCAGCTGCACCTCCTGCGGCTGCATCTCCTGCTTCCGCCGTGCCCACTGCCGCTGTGCAGCCCACTCAATTCCTCACTGGGAAACACTCTGTGGACGGTGAATGTCAATCGGATGCTGCGGTGCCAAGACCGGTGTCTGCAATACTCGCGCCGTTGCTGAGGGCCCCGGCGGAGGAGGATGCGGAGGATCTGCCTGCCGCTGCTGCCCGCGCTGCTGCCGCACCGCCCGCCGCTGCACCTCCTGCGTCGACGGTCCACCCCAGGTACGCTCTTCAGAAATCGCCAAACGCTCGAGCCTCATTGAATCTCCTTAAACAGGCGCCCAATTTATCACAAGCCCTTGCACTCAGTGATTGCGCATCCACCTGCTGTGGCGCCAAGACCGGTGTCTGCAATGCCCGTGCAGTCGCTGAGGGCCCTGGTGGAGGAGGATGCGGTGGGAAGGCCGCCGCCGCTTAAATGATTCGGATATGACTTGTTTGATGTTGGAAGGGAGAGAGAGGAAGAGATGATAACCATGCCCATGCACACGTACAACCATAAGTAATGATCAGGAGTATCGGAATACAATACATGGATTTTAACAACACTACACATATGGTTAGTTCATTTGGGTGCCCAAATGAACCACATAGATAGCCAGCTATCGGTGGCTATTCCAGGACACAGCCATCTTTTTGTACCACAAAACGGAGCGGCAAATGTATAGTCGGTGACTAGTCAGTGACTAGCAAAATCGACTAGTCACTCCGGGTCACTGGGTGTGCCAACACTGCGTAAACAGGCTCGATGTATGCACCAAGCTAACCTCTACGATCCCGATGTGTGTCTGCACACGTGCCTGGATAGCCTCTTCCATTGTATTGGTATCTATCACAGATGAGAGGCAGTGCACGATGAAGCACAGCCACTCCAGCGCGGCGAACTGCGGGTAGCCCAGTGCGGTGTTCAGGAACACCCAGTCGAGGTTGATGATGAGGTCCAGCATGTCGATGGAAAGGACGAGCGTGAGGGTGCTGATGGGGGAATGTGGCAAGCCGAGGAGGGCCCACGGCGCGTGGAGCAAGGAGGGGCGTTGGAGGCGGCGGAGGCTCAGGTGGATGGTGATGTTGCGCAGATGGGTGTTCCGCGAGAGGTTGATGTGCGCCTGATGTTGTCTGGAAACATTGAGCAACTCGTGGAGAAACACATGAAGAGGATAGGTAAAGTAAATGTACCAAAGTTGACATGGTACATCAGCTTTAAATCAAGGTCATTCAGGCTGAGACCAAGTATGCGAAGGAGGTTCCCAACGGAGGGAAGACTTCAAGTGTCCAGGAAGCCGAGTTCGAGGACCTGGATAACTGGGGGCATCTCTTGGGCGCAAAGCCAAAGGGCTACATGGTCAAATGGAGGAGGAGAGAGCTGAGGAGAGTCGCTCAAGCATACTGTACTTTTTCGTTCAAATTGACAGGGGGTGTGACACGTGACCCGATTTACCTATTCGACATTTTGGCAGCCGCCGAATTTTTGCATGACACCTCGAAAATTTCGATATTTGAACCGAAAATTTTGTCTTTTTTGCACTTTTTGGGCAGTTTGGGGACCTGCGTGACCGCCTGGAGATTCAGCAGAGGCCCGAGTGATGCGTGACACCAACCAAAGTTCGTGATCGACAAGGGGGTGCGTGACGCGTGACTACCGATTTGAATGAAAAAGTACAGTAGTCGCAGACACTTGAGGGTGCACGGAGCCTCGGGGAAATGCGATACCGGGACCACGGACTGGTGTCGGAAGATTGGGCATAAGGATGCTTTCTGGAGTCATGGAAAACACGAGAAAAGCGGGGGCCATATCCAACGGGGAATAAAAAACCACTTTGTGTAGGTCAAGTTCCCGGTCTCATACCCATCCTCCAAGCGAAGACGTCCAAGACCAGAGAGTCCGCGCAGCAGGGATGCCAGCTCGTTGGAAAATCCCCAATCATCGACAATTGATATCGTCACAGCATTAACGGATTGGGCAAAAGTGGCGAGAGGGAACTCCAGAAACTGGACAAAGTCTTTCCATTTGTGAATGCGCACAGTAACGGATCCAAAGAGATGATGGCAGCTTGAAAGCAGCCAGGATTTATTGACCAAACCACAGGTGCCTAAGGTGCGTTTCTGACCGTGCATGTGGTCTATCACGAGATCTTGGAGCTCAGGAGGAAAATGAGTGAAGTTGTCACTCTAAAATATTTGTTCAACGAGCCCACACAGAACAGGGAGAGAATATGCACTGGGGAAGCGAGATCGAGAAGGGGCTGATCGTAAGCTCCGAAGCAACTGCCGACCTTTTAAAGAGTGTCAAAACGCTACGTGGCTGTGGGCAGTGCGGCGCCCGATGCTGCGATGACTTGGCGACGCCACCTGTTGATTAATATGCCCGGAGGTAACAAGTTTGTTGGCAGCCGCCGCTGGCCACCGGTGGATACCGGCGGCCGTCAGTTAGACAGTGCGAGACATCATCGGCTCCAAGACATTCTGGGTCCGTCCACGACGAATAATTCCTGCAACGGGTGAGCAAAGCTGTTGTCTGCAAAGGTTTCCCAATGTTGAATTTCTATTCCTCACAGACGCCCCCATGATGCTCTTGTTTTAGGTCCGTGGCCATTTTTATACATAACTTGTTCGATTTGTTATGGCTCGGTGGACTTATCACTGCCGCCTGATGATAATTCTGGTTTTGAGTCCGCGGCCAACTCTGCCGATTCTGCCTTGAATTAACGTTCTTTAAGCAAATGGCTTCTTGGCTGTGCTATTTCCCATATAACCATGCTCCTTTTGTTCTTTCTCTGCTCTTCGCCTCTGTTTAACACCTTCCATCTTTGATTTTCTGGGCTTTGCTGACACTGCCCCTTCATTTCAGTCGCCAGCTGACTCACACACAGTCCTTTCTTGACACTGTCGCAGGTCTGCACAGTTGCTACTGCCTCCGGCACAGCCTGATTCCTGTCTTGACCAGCTTGGCTCTTCCGCACACCTTTCCGTCCTCAAATCTGCCTCCACATTTCAAAATGTCTCAAATAATTATTTCTATGTCTAATGCCTCAACACTTCTGAAAAATGCAGCCGGAGACCCTCAAGTTCCGCAACTTCATTTCAACTGTGCTACAATTTCTCAGTTTTTTATACTGGCACCGGTTATTAAGTGTTCTTCAAGTTTAATGATTACCTTGGCAATTTTTGTATCTCTTTGGGCACATCCCCATCTAATCTATCCCCATTCTTTTGGCTCTCTCTTCGTCCTCCTTTCTCAAGTTCTTGCCGTCAAATCCACTCTGCGCAGTTAAATTTTATGCCCTGTGGCTCAACAGCTGATCAAAGCGCAGCCTTTCTTCACAGAGTGCTGTTCTTCGTAGCAGCTGTCGCCCAAGGCGCAGCTCAAAGATTATCGAGCCGGCAGGCCACGTAGTCTCTCTGCAAGATATAAGGAGGCAGAATTTCCTGTCCATTAGACTAATAATGTTTCACCCACTTCTCTCGCTCCCGCGGCGCTCAATCTACTACCTCAAATCAAGACCGCAACTACAATCGTTCTTTCTGGGATTCGAAGCTCCTCTGCCCAAGTTCTGGTGCTCTCTATTCTCATGGCTGCACTGTTGATTCCGTCGTAATCTGCATCGTCTCTTAATCCTCAATAAAATTGTTTCCTGATCAAAGATTCTCCCCTCTCCCTGATGCTGCTATGACATCTCTAGGGGCTGGAGGATCAATCACATTTAGCCCTTCAAATTTACTTGGTCTGGAATACTTCTTTGATGGCTGAAGTCCTCAACGGTCGTAATCATCAATTACCAATCAAGTTCTTCGATATGACCGTCCCTCAATATATTTGTCATGGTCTCAAATGCAGGGCACCGTTTCTCTTGGTTCCCGATCGACCAGAATCTCGATGTTATTTGTTCAGGTCTGCTTACCCTCTGTTTCTTCAGATGTTCTTCCTCGGCAGTGGTTTAATTATACAATTCGCTGAACACCGGAAAATTTCGCGTGAGTTCGTTCCCTTTGATATCTCTCACCCAACCCTTGATTGTTTATACATCGACTGTTTATCTCCCCAACATGTACTACCATGTTGTATTTGTTATGAAGCAATTCCTCTGTCATCTACCACACCTTCCGGAGCGAAGCAGAGGCAAGTCTTGTTTGTTATTGAGACCCAGCTTGAGATCTCCGCCTCATGTTGTTCTTCGGCTAGGTCTGCGGCCCGCCCTCAATTCATTCCTGGAATAAATCCTGCAACGTGTTGCACCTGGGCACTTTCAGGTCATATGTCTCGCCGAATTGAGCACAATGAACAAGGTTCATGGGAAATTACGAGTACTTTACATAGTAAAGTCTCGTCCTTTTGATCGATTGTTACACCGGATTTCTGGCGAGCTGAAAGAAAATCAGTCACACCAAATAAAGCAAAATTTCAGTCTGGACTGAAATGTGAATTTATTTGGTAAGAATCAATGCATGTATCAGCCACATCGGATTTGGCCCATATCTGAGGCGGCTGATTCTCAGATTTATTTTGTAAGAGTCAATACACATATCAGCCGCATCAAATACAGGCTGTATCTGATGCGGCTGATTCTCATAAAGAAACTCAAAGAATCAAAGTGAGTTTCTGTACCGCTGAAATCCCTGAGCTATTTATGCTACTGGCTGCTATTTTTTTCAACGAATAGCAAAAAATTGCTCAAAGATTTCAGCCCAGCAGAAACTCACATTGATTCTTTAAGTTTTTTTATGAGAATCAGCCACATCAGATACGGCCCGTATCTGATGCGGCTGATACGTGTATTGATTCTTACAAAATAACTATAAGAATCAGCCGCAGTAGACACTGGCCAAATCCGATGCGGCTGACATGTATATTGATTCTTACCACATTTCAGTCCAGACTGAAATTTTGCTTTATTTGGTGTGAGTGTGTCTATCCATGGAACGAAAATAGTGGCTGTGTTCATTAGCTTTTTGAAGTCTTTTTAAAACTCAATCTATTTCGTTGACATGAGGGCGAAGTCAGGCCGTGACCGTGACGCCGTGCACCGCCACATTCCCGTCTTCTTTCCACCACCTCCGCTTTCGGACTTCTTGCCGTTCGGCGGGATATCATCTTAAGGTTACTAACAACAACAACATCCTTGACACAAGCGGCATGCCCCTTGGCTTATCAATTGATAAGCCACAGTGGCTTATTGACGGCTTATGGCTGGCAGTTGGGCAGCTGTCAGCCGGCTTATTGGAGTTCGCTGGGGGTCTAGAGCCTACAAAGACAAAATCTGGCTAACAGCCGCCGGTACGCCATGTGTAAGCCGTCAATAAGCCACTGTGGCTTATTTTTTCATAAGTCACGGGGCATGCCGCTTGTGTGACCTACTTGTATGCTGCAGCACCTGCAACAAACTCAATTAAGGTGGAGAACCCAAACATGATCTCACCCGGCATGCATCTCCCAGATCAGATTCTGAGCCTTCGAACGTTGTAAATGCGGACTTGATTGCACCTGAGATGGGATAGAAGGGCATGAATATGGCCTGCCTCACTTGCCACCTGCGGAGCCTTTGAAGCAAGGTCCCGACCAGGGGGGGGGAGTGAACGCTTGAAGCCGTCATCTGGACTGGCAACAATCGGTGCTGCCTACTCGAATACTCAGTATATCAATGTAGATACATCAGATCTATACCTGAAGTATCGGGATGGATACTTGGTATCACGGAAACTAACCGGAAATTCGCGGAAATACGATTTTACGAGCAGATAACTAACATTTTCCTCATTCTTCTGGATATATAGTAACTTCAATCCCCAATGTGTTTAGCTCCGACTACAACACTTGAACAGGAGGTAGGCCCTCTCACACTGAGTACAACATTACATTTGTGAAATAATAACATTTTACTGTTTGTGGTAGTCTCCGTGGTATTTCTCCCGATTCTCGGGTCTCATAAACAGTGATTGACTTATTTCACACAAAGTATCAGAGGTTTTCTCGGCCTTCTGGAGCTCTGCCGTGGCATTGCCGGTAGTGATCGAGTTGTCCATGGCGCTACCGTAGGCTCGACATGAAGTGTGTTGACAAACGTGGTAGAAGCCAGATCACTGAAAGCTGAGACGAGCTCGGAGGGATGTCTCTTTGTTTACACCAATTTGTTCATAGGGCAGAGGGTGTGCATTTTTCCAAGATACAGACGAAATGAAATGAGGCCAGAGAATTTGGGCGGTGGCGTCTAGGCCTGGCGGCGAGGTTGAAGTCTAATACTTTAGCCGAGTAATGGCATTCAGATATATAGTTCCGGGCGATCCCGCATCAGAGGATCTTTTGGATGTCAATCTGACAACATTTTTTTTGCCTTTCTGAAAGCATACGAGTCAGCCCTCGACAAACGCGTGGTCGCCTGACGCAAATCATAGAACAGTGTATGTAATTCATTTTCTCTTCAATGTCTGACTCACGCCGATTCTGCATGGAGCACTTTTACCGGATCGGGACATCTCAGCTGTTCAATCTCATCGGTTCAAAGATGGGCCATTCGGCTGTGGTGAGCAAACGGTCCATATTTGAACTGTCGCCATCACACACACCACACGAACCGTGGATTTAAGCACGTTCGCGCGCCTGCCAGATCTCTTAAATCCGCGACACTATGTATGTAAAGGCAGAGTGGAATTGCCTATGTCCACCATGATAGTAAGGAAGATCCAAGAGCTATGTACACCGAATGAGGGAGACCACTTTCCGCGCTAACTCCCTTGACGCGGCGTCGCGCAAGAAAGTCAGGCATTCTCTACTTTGCGACCATCGACACTCTCCGTGACTCCGAAGGCAGCAAAGGCGCCTCGGAGTGGAGCGGAGGATGAGATGCAGTTCAGGTTTAAAAATGCTCCACAGCCCGCCTAGCCGCGGGACGCCGGGAGTAACCCCGACCGCCCGCGAGAATGGTATACCGGCTTCGGGGGAAAATGTATTCCGGGTTTCAGCCGACGCAGCTCAGATTCATAAGCTGCGAATCGTTCCTCTGCTGGATCGGAGGGCTCCGTGGGATGTACTGCACATTTCGCTAACTGACTGTCGGAAACAAACTACTTTTTCGGTTCAGCTGCCCTCCCGCCTCGAAGCTGTCTCGGTTGAGTGTTACCGGACTCGCCGGAAACCCTGGGAGCTTTCACACTACATGATGGGCACAACGCTCAAGCAGGTTTTTAGTTCGTTGTCAGTGTGCCGGTGCTGATATGGCTCTTTAGCATCGAATTTTCTCCACGTACTTCGCGCCGGGAAAGGGTGTGTATTGTGCACTACCCTGCGATCATTTCAACTCACATGATCTCCGGATAGGTTTCGCGTCGAGCATCGGTACAGCATCATCCAGAATCCCAACAAAATTGCTCTGATGCCCAATTACAACAGGGATAATCTGGTCGATCGCGAACCTGGCACAATACGCAGGTAAGAGGGCAGTAGTATATGAGTTGAAATGCCCACCACTCACGACATTGAAGGTCAAACCACGGCTAATGTAATCACCCAAAATCTGGGTTCATTCTCGTGGTCCTTGTGGATCAGCACCGGCATCAGTTTTTTCTCCTCGATTTGTGCCATCGGTGTGTTCTTCCTAGACAGGTACTTGCGCAAGATATACGACATAACCGATCAGACGAGTGGCCTACGTCATGTCGGTTCTTCGAAGACTGGAGTCTTCAAGCTCAATGCCATTCGCTATATGCCAGCTACATTCTGGTTCATAGTTCTCTTTGCGGTGCGGCCATATATTCTTCAAGTTGCTGCGGGTCTCTGATGTTGGTTTTCGCATATAGATATTCGAGAATGCTGGAGTTCAGTCATTCGTCTCAATTTCCACGTGAGTCCGCGAACCTTCTTTTGCACCACATTTTGTTCAGGTTCCTGTAGTCAGTTTGCACAACAACGCCTCAAAAAGGGCGCAGTCGTAGGAGGATGGGTCGCTTCCATGTACCTGCTTCTCCCTATCGGACTCACCCCGTTCATTGGTATATTCGTTGATCTCTTCGGACATCGCATCACTTTACGTGAGTCGGCTTCTCCAACTTGATTAGAAGGTGTAAATAAGTACCCGGTTTAGTCTTCATGTCGGGCCTGACGTTCCTCGTATCGATGCTGCTATTGAAGTTCTCGCACACTGTCCCCACATTTGTTGCTGCGTATGTGATGTATGCGTTGTCTCAGGTGAGCATGACGTATTTCAACCATGTAAAGTGCTCAAATTTGCTTCAGAGCATCACTCCAGCCCCACAGGTGACGACCGAATCTATCGGCGAGGATTCCTGCTGATCCCTGCGACTCAGGTCGAAATCATTCGGAGCGTTCTGCCCGATCCTCAGTACTTTGCCACCGCGTAAGTACTTCGACTCGGATATACATCGCTCCCTATGACCACGCATCTCACAGTTTTGCGATCAAGAGTAAGCAAACCTGCACTCCGACTCCATGCCTATACTAACGTCCGCGAATAGAATCAGTCGTCCAAGCGAGCATTGTGATAATCACCACAGCGGCAGGCAAGCTACAAGATCTCTCAGCGACGGACTCCCTCGATCCCGCCGTCACACTATGGCTTTCCTACGCTGCTGCATCTGTGACAGTTTCCGGGGGTCTTCTCGCGGTATCATACACGACGCTCCTCCCAGCAGCCCATCTATCTCAAGTCAAGCCTGCTCTCCTTGACCTCTCAATCCAGCGCCTCTGGAGCGAGAGACAGGCATCCCAGGGCGCTGATGAGACCGAGGATGTGGACCCGAAAAACCGGGAATGCATCCTGAAGTTGCCGGTGAATCCGCGCATGCCGTGGCACTGGGTGTATGCTGGTCTCTCGGTGGGCATCATCGTCCTGGGATGGATTATGTTCGGCTTGGGGGTGAACTGGGGGGTGCATGGATCTGTCATTGCTGGAACCACAGGAGAGTAGGAGTCACGACGGCTAATGCTACGAACTTCGCTTCAATACAACGTTTGCATTGATCCTTTCCCTTTTTGAACCACGTTGTGGTCTTTTTGACGATGTTTGAAATTCGAACCGATGCGAACAAAGGTTGGACCAAGCTTGAACAGCTATATATGATGTCGCCCACGCTCGCACGCTGAGGCCGTATTCGCGTATTTCCGAGAGACGAGCACGTTGCCATAGGCAGGCTGATACACTGGGGCTGTGGGAAACACTTGGGTGCGGAGTTTCATATGTTTTTCTTTCCCTCTGTTGTGGTGTGGAGGGGTCGTATGGCCGACGTGTGGAAATTCATCCACACGCGGGTTTCGGCTCTATCCCGTTTCTATTTTTATTTTACTTACAGCATTGTTTGTACTGTAAATAAGGCCAGATCATCACCTTTCTGCCGCAAACCACCACATTCGTGACCAGTGTAGGGCTCCACACCCAGGAGGGATTCAGTGTCCCTCCGTCCTCAGCCTTCTGAAGTCACCAGTGGGCATCCTAGCCACCCAAACCTCACGAATCGCACCTTACGACGCCGCCGTCTTCACAAGGCATTTTTCCCAAAATCATACTCTGTTTTATCACCATTTTATCACCATTTTCGCACCCTAAGGCTCGAGACCAGTTCCTTATTTTTATCCCTCGCATTCGCTCTACGGTTACACGGACTACCGACCCATTTCCAGAACCTACAGGCCGGGTAAAACCCCCTTCTTCAGTGGGCTCATTGATAGGGCATCAAACCGTAGATACGGGTAATTTTTGATGGCTCATTTTTCGGAGGCCCCGAATCTGGTGAGGTGTTGGTATGTCCCTGAAAATGGACCTATGTAATTGTGGATTGTGTGTACCAAAAATCTCGGGCAAAAGATTCACGGGTGCATCAAATCGACCGAAAAGCTTCGCTAATGGACCCAAATCCTCCACAGATGCAGTAAAATCAATGTTTTAATCTACACCACGGTTATTCGGCCGCAGTGAAAAAGCAATCAAGAGGCGTTGTGGTGCAGTGAGAGATGTTGCGGTGCAGCGAGAGAATCGCGGCGCAGTGAGAAAGATACTGCAAAAAGCTGCGGGATGTTCAGCAGAGGGATTAGGATTGAATGCCGCACGAATGGAATTAATACTCACAGGGGCATGTGACGGGATCCACAGGACAGGAGGAGAGGGAAATGCTGGACCGCTGAACGAGCAAAATCATCAAAGAACAATTAATGAAGAAAGCGACCAACGGCCACAAGAGAGAGCTAAAATTAATTAAACCCTATGGAGAAAGCAATCAACATGCACAAACTGATGAGCACCGCCGAATGAGCAAAATTAACCGTTCTTTAACGAAATCCCTCATAACCTGCGCTAAAGCCCTATATAGCGTAGCTCGTTCGCTCTTCCTCTGCTATTCTTAACTCCTTTAGTTTGTCGTGATTTCCCGCACTGCCCGACGATATTCAACCCATAACGGCCTACGCAGTTGATTTCCTCAACTGCGCAGCGACTGCAAACTTTCAACTGTTGGAAATTGGGCTATCGGATATACCACAGTGACCCTCTGCAAACGCGCAGAGGCCTCAAATAAACTCCTACGTACTTATACGCACAGGGGAGTCAGATGTACAGAAGGAGATAAATAAACATGACACAGGACCACAAGGAGAACAGCACGCAAATGAGTACGGCAGAGTCAGGACAACGGGAGCATGCGGAACAGCAGTGTACAGGAGTCGGAATGAGTCGGGATGAGTTGTGTAGTCGGCGGAAAGATTGTTCCACATCAGCGCTCGCATAGCCAAAATGCGGTGCGGCGGTGATTCGGTTGTTCCTCCAATATCAACCACAACCCAAATTGGGACCATAGAGTAGTAGAGACGAGTCTCATGGACAGTAACCCACCAGAAGACACTGATTTCAGTATCTAATTCTCACTGCGGCTTGCACGTTTGTCGTAATGTGGCTGCGTATGTTTCTCCTTTAAAGACTCCACATCCTTCATTCCCCCACAGCTTCCTTCCCGATGTCAATCCACTCAAAAGTCCCCTCTGCAATGCACTGAATCCTCCATATATGGCTTCAAAATCTCCCTACAGCAACATCATTCTTCAAACCAAGGGTTTGCTCTGTCATACAACACCTCACGATCATCTGTTGGCTCTCTGTGTCTTCAAGTAGTGCTGTGAAACGAAATAATTATTATGACCCAACGAATACCTTCGTTTACAGATCGATCTGTTGCCTTTCTGCACCATTGCTCACACGAGCCTCGAGACAAATATTCCATTTTCGGTGATACATGGTCCTCTGCAATGATCTCATTTTGTGCACGTTCCTTTCTCCTGTACTGTAGGTGGGGTAATCCCAGTCTCCAATCACACAATTATTACTGTGAGTCTCTATTTTTTGAACCTCGGACCTGAATAAATTCACTGAATGGTACTCATAGTTGTTCTTCTCTCGGATCACCCGCGAGAATGGTGCATTCAACGTGCATGCTGTCTAATCAGACACTTCAGCCATCTACCATTTTTTATCACAGCCTCAAGGATTGGGGATGTTGCTCGGTTCGTCCCCCCTGCTGCATGTTCTCGCGAGGCGGAAAGTCCAATATTAATTCGCAGACCCGTTTATTGTGGTTGCAGGGCTGAGCAAACACAAAATTGTCACTCTACTCCTGCGGTGCAAGTCAGCTCACAGTGTCAGCTCACAGTGTGATCAATCTCCCAGTCGGCGAACATTTCATTGTTGATTAATTGTCTGTGTAATTTCTATCCGTAATAATTCATTTTCCATTTCTCGGGCGCCAGAGCGAAGCGGAGGCGCGTCTTGTCTTAAAGAACGGTTAATCAACTGATTGATCTTGGATAATATTGATTGATCTGATGGTTATGCAGGTCGGTGGCGACGTCTTTGGTGATCCTGGGCTGGTGTCATCTGTCAATCAATTCTGCTGGCTTGTTTCTTCCTTGTATTCATGATGAGCCCAAATTTGTCGTGTGAGCTTGAAGGAGATGTGTGTACCAGCATAGACAAAGGTAGAGAGGCTCTCCACATTAGGTAGCCAGAGGTAGACAAAGGTAGACCGAAGGCGGCCAACCTGTGTCGACATACCCTTGTACACGTACGTGTACAAGGGTAGACATGGGTAGACAAAGGGTAGATGAAGGTACACCAAGGTAGCCCAAGGTCTGTCTACTCAGGGGGGGAACACAGTAGTTGGTGATATATGGCCATCTGCAATGTGAACACCATTCACAGCAGAATCCAATATCATTATAATTAAGTAAGCACTGAACACAACTGAATAGCAGTGTCATATTATCCATGCTTCGGAGTTTAATAGTTTGAGATCAAGATATGTTTTGGGTTAGCTGCACTGTCAACTCGCGCCAAAAGAAGGTAAATCTTGGATGAGACTCTCCAGCAAGCCAACAAATCTTATGTGCCGGAAGTTCGAGGAATGGTATCCACTGTAGACAGATTTATTGAGCACTCAAAACATAGATCTGAAACTAGTGGAGTAAATAATGTTTTTTAACATTTCCCCAAGTTTGGTGATCTGTGCCACTGTCGGTTCGGGTAAAAATACTCAGCTCACCAGTATGAACGGTGCAACTGATTTCAATGTCTACAGTAAATCTTTGGTAGTATGTTGGTAGTATGAATAAATTGAACTACAACAGAAACTATTGTCCAGTGAATGTTGGAATGCCAAGCTGATTCCCGCCATCACCGACACTTGATGATCCGCCCGCTTGGCTTAGTAATCCCCCGAGGTTCAGCTTACCAGGCCCGCACTTGTATTACTCATGTTGTTCAGAAGGTTTTAGATACATTTTAGAGTATAAAAGCTTAGTTCTTTCAGTAATAATACAGTTTATTTTTTCCTACTGTTGGCTGGATTGAATCTGGTCACAGTGAAGTATTGGGATTATTTTTTCTCAATGCCTCAAGATACCTTCCTAATCTGTCTCATAAGCTTTTTAATTTCCTTTGCCTGCGTGTGTTTGTTCAGACTGCGGTATGTTGATACCAGATTACTCATTGCCCGAAGAGTGGCTGGATGAGCATCACCTTGAACCTGTTTTTGCTTCTCCAACACAATAACTCCCAGCTCTTCTGCCCTGTGGAACTCCCCTAGCTTTTGATATGTTGATACCAGGTCACCCATAGCCCAAGGAGTGTCTGGATGGTCATGACCGAGAAGCTGTTGTCGCTTCTCCAACACAGTTACTGCCAGCTCTTCTGCCTTGTGGAACTGTCCTTGCCTTCGATATGTTGATGCCAGATCACCCATGGCCCAAAGAGTGTCTGGATGATCATGACCAAGAACCTGTTTTCGCTTCTCCAACACTTCAAAATGCAGCTTTTCTGTCTTGTGGAACATGTTTAGCTTTGCATATATCAATGCCAGTTCGCCCATCGCCAGCAGAGTGTCCGGATGAGCATCACCGAGAACCTGTTGTCGCTTCTCCAATGCAGTAACTCCCAGCTCTTCTGCCTTGTGATAGTTGTGCAGATTTCGATATGTTGCGGCCAGATTACTGATAGAACAAAGAGTCTCTGGATGATCATCACCGAGGACCTGCTTTCGCTTTGCCAGCACTACAGCTTCCAGCTGTTCCACCTGGTGGAACTTGCCTAGATGGAAATATATTGATGCTAGATTGCCCATGGCCCAAAGAGTGTCTGGATGATCAGTACCGAGAAGCTGTGTTTCCCTCTCTATCACAGCAACAGCAAGGTCCTTTGCTTCTTCATACCTTCCTACATGATACTCGTGATCGGAAAAAGTGTTGGCGTCGGTGGTTCTCGATGATGGGTGCATCAGATCACTCCAAACAACTTGTAGACCAAAAGTATAGATAAATAGAAGACATTTGGGTATGTTAAACGACTTCCATAAAAGGCAATTCTCGTAGAGTACGCGATTTTTGCTTAGATTTTGAAACCGACTTTTTGTAGAGGGTGCGTGGGAAAAATCTGTTACTACAGTCGAAAAGTACTCGTCGAGTAGTGTAGATTTCCACTTTGGATCATGTCAATACCATGTCATTTGAGCTCGCAATCGCTCTCAGAAAGTGGCCATTTTTATCTAAAACAGGCCAAAAACAGCAAAAATGAGCAAAAATGGCCACTTTCTGAGAGCGATTGCGAGCTCAAATGACGTGGTATTGACATGATCCAAAGTGGAAATCTACACTACTCGACGAGTAATTTTCGACTGTAGTAACAGATTTTTCCCACGCACCCTCTACAAAAAGTCGGTTTCAAAATCTAAGCAAAAATCGCGTACTCTACGAGAATTGCCTTTTATGGAAGTCGTTTAACATACCCAAATGTCTTCTATTTATCTATACTTTTGGTCTACAAGCTGTTTGGAGTGATCTGATGCACCCATCATCGAGAACCACCGACGCCAACACTTTTTCCGATCACGAGTAATATATTCTTGTATATTGTTTGCCAAAATCAATTGCCACCTGCTGGTTGACATGCCTCAGAGAGTCAACATGGGAAATTAATCTCAGGCTAGCCAGTTGCTGATCCTCGGATGGCAGTTCTGCAAAGGACATGCCTACTATGGCACCCATAATTGAATGGTGTGAATGCTGCTCTGTTATTGTTGTTTGACTCCAGCTATGCACCAGTGGATGGATTGAGAATAATTTTCTCTCAGCAGCAAAGGTGATGAGAGAATAGGCCCTGAGCTCATTTGTGACTTTCAAGAAGCGAAGAGAGTCCCATTCACCAGTAGAGCTCAGAAATTGCGAGAGGAATTCCAGTGGTTTTTGCAAGTCTTCTTTGGATGGAATGCACTGTCGGAATTTGTATGTGGCAGCCCTGCTGAAAATCTCCTCTGAAATTCCTTCTCGATGTAGAAAAGAACAAAGCTGCAAGAGCATTGCCGCTGATGGACTGAGTCGGTCAAAGCTCATTTGCCATGTGGTATACACTGTCCAGACATAGTCGTCATGGGTCTGAGCAGGTTTTTCACTAAGCAGCTGGGCCCGATTCCGCTTATAGAAATCCAAATAACTGTCAAGGGCTCCAGATTGAGAGATGAATCCTCCGGCCTGGACGATTGCGAGAGGCAGATAGCATAATACCTGGGAAGCAATCAATACACAACTGAGGGAATGAATAGAAACTAACCTTCACAATCTCAGCAGCAATTGGTTCATTGGCAGGTGAAATCTCTTGGGCAGCACTCTTCAATAACAGTGGCACAGCATCTGTTTCCTCCATATCAGACACCTGAGAATGAGAATGGAATCCAGCATAAACACAGAGCCCAGGGTTTCGAGATGTTATGACAATATTGCCGTGATTACACCGAGGCATAAAACTATGCAAGTTGACGTTTGGATCATCAGCATTGTCAATGAATAACAACCAGTCTTCATCTTGATTTGCAAGCCACTTCAGTGCATCTTGTGAGGAGTTCCCAATATTTTTCAGTGCTGCAACGTTCTTTAGACCTGTTTCAATGGTTTCTGCTGTGCTGGCATCCAGGAAAAAAATGTCCTTGAAGCTAAACCCATGATCATTCATACAAGTGTTTGTTCATTGAGTTTCAACTTACTGGGATGAATCCTCAATGAACTTCAGAGCAATCTGTGTCTTTCCAGCACCACCTAGTCCATGAAGCACATAAATGTATTGTTTCTTGAGACCTGCGTTGAAAAAAACGCCCATTTTATCAAGGATCACCTGTCTGCCTTGGAAGATTCTGGAAGACAGAGGGCAATTGTTAATCCATCGACCTTGCATCACAGTCACATCTGATTAAAACAAAGGTGAGATTGAATAAACATTATAAAAATGAGCATAATACTAGATGATGTTCCAGTTGCGAGGGCTGCTTTGATTTCGTGCACTTGGAAATTTGTATCAATGGCTGCCATGAGCTGTAATAAATGATGAATCCTGGGGTTTATCAAATGCAGTGTATCCACTGGTACCTTGAGCCGGGAGCATATTTCTTGAATGTTTCTCTGGTAGCTAGCAATCATATCGTGAATGCTACCAGACTTGAAAAATTCCGCAATATGCCCACGAATGCCTTCTGATTTCTTTTGCATTGTCTCAACTCCAATAATCACATCCCGGAGGAGCCTCCATGAAATCAGATGAGCAGTAGATCTGAAAACTGTGTCATTCACCTCTCAAAGTCCTCGCACAGACCCTTCAGCTTCACTGCAGCTGTATCCTTATGCATGGCTATCTGATCCTGCAGAATGGTCATGATTTCCATTGCAGTGCCACAGAGCTCCTTCAGATCATCACGATTATTGGTCACTTTCTGCAACGACAATCATTAGTCCCGAACTCGACAGCGACAATCGTGAAATGAACCTCAACGGTTTCAAGAAAGATTACCACGATTCCAAAGACACCTCATGTAGGGGAATGGAAGACATTCTCCAGCAGCTGTTATTGCCCTGGCAGCCAGGATCGTGGGACTAAGCCAGTCTGGCCCTGACGCAGAACTCCCAGCTTGAGAGTGTTTCTTGGATAACCGGAATGGTGTAGCCCTTGCCATTTGAGGTAGATTGGGTGCTGCCTTGGCGGAGTGGGGGGAGGACATGGTGGATCGAGATGAGTACTAGATAAGCGCCGAAGCTGTTGTGCAGTGCAGCCTCTGTACAGCCTGTGAGAGTTCCATTTGACGCCGTGAGATATGTCCATTTTTTTGCCGCAGAGTCAGCTGAGGTTCTAAAATAGTGCCCAACCAGAGGCTCCACGTGTTCAGCACTAGTTGCGATTTAAGTGCTAGTGGTCCTAATCTAAGTTTGGCAGTCAACATGCGGTCGCACTGTAAAACGCTATTGACCGCTTTCAACCACTGGTTGTGAATTTCTGAATTCGTAATGATCTTGTCTGGGTTTGTGATTACTCGGTCAACACGCGAGTTCCAAATCAAGTGCCATCCCACTAAGACCAGGATAGTGAAGAGTCTTCCCTTGCCCTGTAGAGATTTAATTTTCACAAGGTTGCAACCCGGGATCCCAATTTAGCTTGGGCTAGTCTCGATATTTTTTGGACCATAGCTGCTCTGTCAGAGTCCATATTAGTTTTTGACCCGGGCATCACATTCCAACGCGATGTGCTCCAAACTCTCTAGGATATTGCATGTCACCGGGCATGTCCCTCTTATCTCTGGTGTGTCAACATGCAAGCAGAAATCACTCACTCTAAATGTATATTGTGTATACATTTCCAGAAAAATGCTCGCAAAAGTCAGTCATATTACAGTCATGGCGCCTGATTCAGTCGACGAGGGAACATTTGACATTTTGGGTCGACAACTCGATGAGTTCACCTCGGCAAAGTCGATGTGATTCCGGCAGCGGGGAGTTTTATAATCGCGGATAGGTCAGCGCCAATCGTTTCCAAGCCGTATGAAATAGTCAAAAAGTTCTTCCCTTCATTATTTCATCTGTTCAACAATGAAGACCACTCAGCCCGTACTAACAACACCTCTTCCCGGGACGAAGGTGTCTCCGATACACCGATATTCGCTTGAACAGCATGCGCAGATTGATGCGCTGCGAGAAGTGCGTTCCGGTGACTTCTTTGTTCCTACCCGTGTTTGACCGATGATGTTCCAGTACACGAATAGTCTCCGTCTGTCCGCGACAGACGCCTACTACCCCCTGGAGCGTCGGCGGTTGGATCTGCCAGATACCTTACCAAGATACCTACGCCCCGCAAAGTGGCAGTTGGACGACGCCAAAAAGCGCATCAAATCAACCATCGAGTGGAGGTGGTCGTACCAGCCCGACCTAATAGCCCCAGAAGAAGTGCGCCTTGAGAGCGAGACAGGAAAACTGTACGCATTCTTTGACCTCCTCCTGCATTGTCCAATTCCAATTGATCCGGCACAGCATCCTCAACGGATTCGACAACGAAGGCCGCGCGATATTATACGTGCGGCCTGGGCGCGAAAATACGCACACGAGTCCGTGGCAAATCCGTCATCTTGTCTGGTGCCTGTACGTCGCTCGAGCGATCCCGCGTGAGACCGGCGGCTGATGCATTGCAGGGAGCGTGCCAGAGACCTCATGCCGCCCGGGCAGGAGTCGCTCGTCATCATCGTTGACTACAAGTCTATCCGCACAAACCCGTCCATCGTCGTCGCACGGAAGGTCAGATAGCATTTGGGATGTTCTGGGGATGAACCCGGAACTGAGTGTGTTTAGGTGGTGAACCACTGCGTTCAAGCCGGTTCTAGAACGGCCAAATTCTAGGCGCGCTGAGCCGATGGCTATGCGCGCCTATCTCCGTGGAGGCGTCTAGACTTGACTCGACTCGGCTAATTCTGGTTGCCTAGACACGCCGGAGTTGAGGCCCGCTTAGGTCCGCAACGACGGCCCAAGGGGCTTCGGAGATAAGCAATTTCCTTTTTGGGAGGGGGGGGGGGGGGCTCCCTGGGTTGCCGAAAAAAAAAATTGTATGGATTTTGGTTTTTCGTTCTGAGGGACACAGATGCTGTAATATGGCCAGAAAAGCTTCCCCAGCTTCTATCCCGGACTCCCAGACTGCTCAATACTCTCAGAGTTCTGGGAGCACAATGGAATAAGGTACTTATGTTGTGCGCGCTGACCTGCGCCGCAACTCTGCCATCAAAAAGTACAGTATGTAAGCAGATTGACAGCTGTCGAACTTTTTCTTCTCCTCTTCCTCGGACCAACCCGCAGATGTCAGAAGAACCTCCCACGTCTGCTGCCAATCCGGTGCAGCAAGCTCTGCTGCCGGTGGGTGGGTAAGTGGATTTCCTGATCCGCCATCAGCTGTTCTTACGATATTCATCCAGTCCACCATCCGAAAGCGGCACGGAAAATTCTGTTTCCAGTTCCCTCCCCCTGTCTCCCATGCTGTAAGTGTCCACTCAATTGTTGCATCAGTGTCCTCAATTATTTACATTAGTGCTACCTCCATTGCCGATGAGTCTGGGTCAGATCGGGTTATCATGTTAGACGAGATTGTGGTCAACCAGCGTGCACGGTGGGATTATAAGACCAATATGACCTTGGGGGCCCGCCGGGAGCATAGTGGCAGGAAGACTTCTATTGATGAGGGAGATCCAGTGTTTGTTCAGGACTAGGACAGTTGTGGTGGAGGGAAACGGCGGTAGTCGTAGTTCACGTGTGTTCGGATTTGTTTCCCGAAATGGAAATTGATGGAATCAATTCCCACGGGGGGAGGGGGGGGGGGTCCCCGAAGGCTCCGAAAAAAAAAATGGAAGGTATGTGCCGATTTTCGCGAAAGTGAAGCCCCTTGCGACGGCCTATACTCCTCAAGTCTAGGAGGATCGGCACACCTCAATACTTCTTTTGCTAGGTGGCCCCTGTGGTGGTGGTTAATTCACCAGAGGTTTTGTCAGTATTTGTTGGGTGCACTTTGCTCACAAATGGCCCTGGTGCCTGATTCTCATATCACTCTTCTGTACAAGACGGGCCTCCGCTCCGCTCCGGCAAACCGAGATCGAAGGACAACGTTTCGAGGAATATATTGTTGTGATAGACATACAGGACGAAGTTAGCTGAATCTGAACATGAGGGGCAAATCAATGAAACTTAAATAGTCGGAACTTACATGTTCGAATAGTGAACCGTGAGACTGAGACTTCGAATTTGAGTTGCAAGAAACGAGAGGCGGGAACATGATTTAAGCCCGCTGGCGGGCGCGGATCAAGAGCACTCGGAGTACAGAACCAATTGTGGCCAGAACGATGGGGTTATCCAAGAAAGATACCTCAAAACGACGAGCATAGAGACCTGAGCACTCGGTCAAGAGGATCAGAATGAAATTTATCGAGGAGCGAGAGTATCGATCGACAGCCAATATCTAACGGTCATCAGGAGGCAGTGGTAGCAAGACCAATGGAGCATAGGGGAAGTGACGGAAACGGCGAGTGGGGTGTTCTTTTATCTACGCCCCGGGGATACGGCCACGGTGAGAAACATTTAACAGCTTTGCGGCGCAGTGAGAGAAATACCGCGGCACAGTGAGGACTTGTGGTCAGCTGAGTGAATAGTGCAAGAGGACGCGAATGGGGTATGAAGGCAATGAAGGCAACTCGCAGGGCAAGAGGAGAGGAAGACAAAGAAATTGCAGACCTCAAATTGAGATTTTGAATGTTCTTGAGGGTTCGGTTTGTGTGCAGTGTATCTAGACCCAGAGAGAGATAGCAGCTCGAATTCCCGGCCTTCAGTGCGACAGAGGGATCTTGGCACAGAACCAGATCAGGAGACGATCCCGGGAAGGGTACGGCAGAGGAAAGGCATTGGGATCAAATGAGACGCAGAAGGCTCCAGTCAGGCGTGGATTTATACAGCAGGGGCATCCGGCGAGGTGGGAAACGTCCATGGGCTGTGTATTAAAGCTGTTCAATCATGAGACCTGGCTGTTCATCTAAAGAACCTCGGAATGGATTAGACTCAACAGCTTTTACCATTGCGGCGCAGTTGGAGGACTGTCAATTTCGGACATGGTGAGAATATGCATGGCAAAAGGAGCAAGATCAAGACGTTGGACTGCCGTGGTGGGTTTGAGTGTTGAAATGCGGCGGAGGAACTGAGAAGAACAGGAGGGGCTAACCCATATGTGGATGAAACCAAAGAAGTACAAAGAATCACGAAGGTAATCGTTAAAGAATAACCGCGGCACAGTGAGAATCTTGCTGCGAGAAGCTGTGTCCATCTGCGGACTGCGGTACTTAAGAATGGTTAATAATGGGGTTAAAAACAGACTGCGAGCAGATGAAGATGAAAGGAGTACGGACATATGGAGAAATAGCACAGCCGAGGAGCCATTTCGTTAAAGAACGGTTAATTAATTTTTCCATCATGTGTTGCAATTGAGTGCCGTAGAAAGTGATGCTGCCTAGCACCGCCTCGCCACGCCATGGCTAGCCGCCTAGCGAGTCCGTAAAAAGTAACTTGTGAAAAGTAACTTGTGCGGAACTTGCCCCTTTCGGCACACGTGCCGCAAGCTAACTGAAGTTTTCCCACGGGCTCGAAACTAACGGGTGCGGGTCACCCAAGTCCCGTTTTCATAGGATTCCTTTTAAACACCTCTAAATGCATTCATGTTTACCTCAACTGCATGTACTGTTGAATTAAGTGGTATATAGCTGCCGGAATCCTCGGACTTAACATAGAACTACTTTAGTCCGACTTGTTTGCAGTGCTGCAAGGAACGGTGATAACAAAGCCAGCAAGGGATGAGTCCTGTATGAATACGAGCCCAAATAGCTCCTGTATTCCGATGGTGTAGGATTTTTAAGCTCTGTTTGCAGTTGAACCCACCTCAGCACTGGCACAAACCCATCAGCATACTAGTAGTCCATGCGAGGCTCCATGTTGATGCTTCCCTCTCAATGTGATAGAAGCCAATGATGTTTTTACTTTGATGTTAACGGACAGTACACTAGCAAAATATAAAACATCATTGTTGCTTCGAACCAAAAATACTAACTGTGGGGAAAGCACCCGTTACATCGGCATCATTCAGCTCTAGGTTCTCGTTCTTGTGCTCATCCTTCAAGCTTCCTATTCATAGAATAAATACTCACCAAGTATCATTTCTCCCATGGTTCATTGCACATCCAAACTGATAAGTTGTCAGCACTGAGCTCACGGCTTGCTTGGCTTGGCTGGCACGGCTACCTGGGCATCTTTGCTAACCTAAACAGGGAGTCGAATGAACATCAAGATCACTGTCAAGCATTGTTCACTTGAAGTAACTTCAAGTAACTGCAAGTAACTTGGAGTAACTTGCACACCAAGTTAGATCAAAAAAACTAACTTGCGATCAGATCGCATCAATCCCCCCCGCCAACGTTAACTTTTACGATCAATTAGCACAAGTTGACATGTTGCAGGTCACTGGCGCACTCAGGTAACGAGGAATAAATTCTCTTGGACATTTATATGGTGCCTAATTTGAGCTTTCACACCTGCTAGGCCTGAGACATATACAATGAATCCTTTTACACTTGTTCAGGACAATCACACTGACACCGCCTCTAGAAGGTTGCAGGAGACAAAATTACAGATCAAGATCAGGTTTCTATGTCAAGTATGTCTCATGGACTTCCCTCCATACAATCAATTGCTCTCCCGGCCTGACATCATGTTCAAGTGACTGAGAAATAGGGGGCTCAACGGTTTTCATCAGTGGTGAGGCTGGATACTGGCCCAAGACCTCATATAAATGTGTCACTATATGAATTGAAGAATTTAAAGCCTATTTCCCCAGCACACACACACTAAATGCCCCTTCAATCGCCCCAAGTTAACTACCAGTTAGTTGGGCCAAACACAACCAAACTTACTTTGATCCAACTTGCCATCACCTTGCAAGTTACTTGTGCTAACTTGTGCGGAACTTACCTGGGAAAAACTAACTTGCTCTGCCACAAGTAACTTACAGTTACTTACAAGTTACTTGTGGCAGGGCAAGTTAGTTTTCACAAGTTACTTGTGGAACCATTGCCGCCTAGCAACCGCTCGCCGGCAGTTTCGGCTACGCCCTGCCGAGGCGTCTAGCTGTACGGGCTGTCTAGGGGGGGCTTGTACGCAGTGAACATTCTGCAGCGGCATTACCCCGAAACACTCAGTCAGGTGATCGTGGTCAACCTTCCTCCGTTGCTGAACGTCTTCTTTAAAAGCATATCGCCGTTCCTGGATCCAGTCACCCTAGACAAGGCATGTGGTTTGTGTATCATCATCGATGTGACCTTCTGTATGAGTTCGAAAAAGATAGTTACTATTGGGAGCAGATCGTGTGGTGCTTATGATCCCACGCACTTTTCGACATGTTGGTTGATGGAGCTCCCAGGGCCTGCGGTATCGCAGAAGACGGGACAAGAAACCGGAAAGATGATTAGCTTTCCGTCTCGTTGAAGACCCGATCTCATCGAAACATGCAGCGGGGTACAGAGGCTGAGTACAGAGAAGGCCTCCTTGTTAGCGGAGGGCACCCATGATTTCCTCCCGCCAGAACCGTTGAATGCGATCCCCGCCACATATTGTCGAGGTGGCGGCGGTTAACCTTTAATGAGATCAATGCATGTACCACCATATGTTCCGATTACTCTCTTTTTTTGTTACCGAACTTGTCCCTAATTGCGGAATTGGCTGAACATTACAAGTTTCCGGCTTCCTTGTCAGATCTAGAGTCCCTGAGCTCCACGCCAAAACACAACCAGGCTTTTAACCAAATCACGATAGAATGTTGTGGCGGAGGAGTTTCAAATGATCCCATCGCGTGTGCCATGCTTGGAGTTGAGGATTGGTCTGAGGTCAAATGCAGAGATCAGAGATTGAGCAAGTAGAATCATAATTGTTCCATTTGTTTGATTCCACTTCGTGAATAAACCCCGTACTCCGCTGAACGTGTGCTTTCAGGTTTGAACCAGCCTTTTGAGCCGGATTTTGCCACCCTAGTGTCTCGGGAGAATCGGCGGGTGTCGTTGAATCGCAGGGGCGAGTTCCAAATTCGCATGATCCACAGGGCGGCTTGCACATACCAAGATCTTTGAGGTTCCGAACACTAATAGTGTCACCAAACTTGAAGTGTCGATGTAGCGGCAGTGGCCAGCCTGAGGTTAGTTCAACTTGCAATGGGCATTGACCATTTGATTACCATTGGCTAATGACTTGTCAAAAAACGCGGCAAGCGTGAACCAGTGAGGGCGAGAGTCCTCACGTTGAAGCCGAAGTTGAGGGCTATAGAGCTTATAGAAATGCGGGATGCGCGCGGGGTCGAGAGCAAGGCCAAAAGCAAGCGAAAGAAAAGGGTTGACCGTCACCCATCAATGATTGCTAATCAACTGGCATGCAACGCGCCCACGTGAGCATCGGCACCGGAAGATCCCTTAAGTAAAATGATGGTAAGAGAGCCGGCAAGCGGCGGGTCACAAACAGGATGAGTAACAGTTGAAATTATGAGAATGTCTAGTGTAACTTATGGAGGATTTATCCACTGGATTTGCCGTGAAAATTGTTAACAATATAGTATAACATTTATGATGGCTTTGAACGTTGATGATAGTTTTGAATGTTTATGATAGTTTTGAACATTCACAGATGTGGGTATGTTTATTTAATGTTCACGAGGAGCCCTGAGGAGCTGTCAGAAGTTCCCTGATCCTTCAGTACATTCCAATTTCTGAACGACTTTAATGTGTATGTGATGTTCAACCATGTTGTCAGTATGTGGATGGTTGTCTCTTCCTTGCTCCTTCCTGTTGTTGTTGAAGATTGCTCCAAGAAGTCTCTGGGCTTTGTAGTGGAGCCATGATTTACAATGTTCTGATGTTGAGTTTGTGATCTAGCCGGACATGTGTGTCGCAGTGCAGCGCAACTTGATACACAATGGTGTGTGAACCTCATCTTTCATACCTCTTTTATCCACATTGTTTTCCTTAGTGCTGCCTCAACGCATATCAAGCCCCATGAAGTTCAGTGCTCAACATCCTTCTTGAAGCTGTGAATAACGGGAACTGGGTAGTGTGGGTGAATGCGAGGTTTCTGAATGGTTCATTGTATTCTTTTTCTTTGCTGGCGGTTTTGATGTCACCCATTAGGTTTGATGTTATTGCCCAGGTGCACAGTATGTGTTACGACCATGCACTTTCCGATCCATTCCGGTTCATTTCCAGCCGTTTACGGCCTTTCCGGTTACGGCCTACTTTACGGCCGTTACTTCCTATCCAACTTTCCCGTTGCATCCGGCTAGTTCCGTTGATGCACAACCCTTGGGGTTTTCGCAATGAAGGTTTTCTGAGTGTTCCCCAAATCAAACATATGACTTATGCAACTATGCTTCTCTCTTATTGTTCTTATTGTCTTTCTCTGTACTTATTGTCTTTTACATACTTCTTTCCGCATTAGACTTATCTCTGTATTTAGTATAAATACGTATTATGTTCTACTGTATCTTTAGTTGAAAATTAACGTGCTTTGCCTCTGCATTGCTCCGTGGTCTGACTTCTGCTTCCTTTGTCGTCGAGCCAAGTTAGTTGGTGTACCCGATCTCCTATGTGGTATCACTTACGGCCCTATCCGTCTTTCCGGCCTTTACGTCTTTCCGGTCTTCCGTCCTTCCGGCTTTTTCCGACACGGATATAACAGTATGTATTTGAGGATCCAGGAGTGAAAAATACAGAGAGAATACCACACGAGAAGTCTCAACCCTTGTCAAGAAACTGTAACAGACCTATATCCATGTCATTCACACAAGACTGTATAGTTTCGTAGACTTTGCGACATTTTTGAGGACACGCAGGAACGGTAATGAAGTTGTCTGTCCGATGTTTACACGACTCGGAGCTTGATGCTGTTGACATTGGTGCAGCGGTTACTATCATTGCCCCACCTTTGCAAAAAGATTTTGAGAAAATCGTTGTTTAAGCATTTGGGCTCAGATTGTTCTAAGATTTTTGCCGACTCAGGCCATAGGTATGATTTCCTTGTCTGAATATTTTGAGGTTTATTTGTGGCCCATGGAGGGAGCTGTGAAGATGCCGGTGAGAGGTACATTTATTTGATACTTTTACCCACCTTTGCAAAAATGTTGTCATCGTTGCTGGACTGCCGAACATTCAGCAATTCAGATTGAAGAACAAGGAAGCTTTAAAGAATCCACAAAATGGATGAGATTTATTATGCTGTAGGTAGTGTAAACTAATATAAAACCATAGTACTACTAGACTTATTAAATCTAATGTAGATGGTGTAAGATGCTGCAGACGTTGTGGGAAGAGGTAGTGCAAATAGCGTGAAGGAGCATAAAGACTGTTGAGAAGCGTAAGATGTAACTAAAAACAAGAGCAGGGAAGGGTTGTATGGATGCAAACAGAATAGTAATTGAATTGAGGAGGATTTCTGTAAGATTGAGGAAACGGAGGCAGGTGATGGTTGTATGGTGCCGGTCACCTAGCTGCCGCTACCAAAAATTAGTGGCCAATTTGGTCTGAGAAAAAAAAAAAATTAAGTGTACCTCTGACGCAATTTTTAGGTTACTTTATTCACTTGTGCGCTCGAAACAAATCATTGAAGCTTTGAGAAGCGAAATCAGCCCAAACTGAGACTTTGATCTGTAACCATGTGTCACGTACATACGCGCATATGCGACATTTTTTTCAAGAGACGCGTCACCGACACTCGTAAACTCCACGAATCCGTCGCTCTGAACCCTCATGGCGCCTGCTTACCTGAAAGCCCAGGCTGCCCTTGCTCGTGCAGCCCGCCAGGCCAGGATTGTCAGCTCCTCGGACCCAGATTCATCGGAATCCGACAACTGTCATTGGGATGGCACAGAGGGCGACAAAGTCCCTCAATTCTTTGAGCCATTTATACACCAGTGTCCCCGATCCTGGAAGTGACACAGAATGGCAGTGCGAAGATGGACCTCTCCCTTCGGACGACGAGTCCAGTGAATCTGATGAAGATCTGGTGGGCCAGAATTTATTAAGGAGTTTCGCACTTGCTGGCAACAATGATGGTGCTTCCATCGCAACTGCTTACGAGGCCATCATCGAATACAAGTCAAAAAAAGACTGGAAAGCGGCAGAAAAGAAGCTGAACGGCCCTTACACCAGTGGTTCTGAGCGGACGCAGAGGAGAAAGGACAAGAAATTGCGGGATAAGGAGGAACTGGATGTGATTTCCAGAGACAGGTATCAGTACTTCACGGCTCAACCTCATAATTTCTGATCGTCTTCAAGTGCCTCCGCCACTGCTTTCAAAAAGATGTTTGTTGTCCTGCCTCGGACCGTCATATCGAACACCCCTGTTATTTCGGCGCCAGACAGTGCTGTACCAGCGACCACACCGGCTCACACGAGTCTCCCTGTTCGTGAAATCGTGTCCCCTGCGCCTCAGATGTGCGACAGCCGTGTCAGCTCCTGCGGGTGAAATATTCACTTACATTTCGGACATTTCGGACATTTGCTCTGGAGAGTCGAGTGACAGCTGGAAAGAGGATCCAGGCGAAGCGCCTGGTGTGGGCAACGCAGACGAAAGTACCCCTGTTCAGGATGCAGAGACGCTTACATCCCCGCCATCCACTGGCTCTGCGGAAGAACCAAGGTACCACCGGGTCCAGCCAGTTCCCCCTCTCAGACGGACCAAATTTGCGGTTCCTCAAGCGGAACGTCGTCGCATTCATACAGCTCAGGCAACCGCCGCTCGCGCAAACATCCTCGCGTCGGCACTTACCGCGATTGACAAGCTCATCGCATCGAAGAAAACTGTGTTCCATGCTAGAAATGCCAGCCTGCAGTCATACCGTGCGCGCTCCATTCAAAGCCATCTTTGCATGGTGGTGAGGAATCAAAAGCCGTGGAAGCCGGCGTCCGAAGTCGCTGCCGAGGCGCAGGGGTTTGCAACGAAATGGGGTGGGCGCATGGTTCGCAAATGGACGCGGACTTGGATATCAGATCGTGTCATCCCTGAGTCGAAGATCGGAAACACGGCAAGTCATACTCGCTTTACGATGACCCCGTAATCCGTGCTGAGCTCCGGTCGTACGTTCGGAGCGAGAAGTGGGCGATGGATCCAGAGAAGCTTGTCCAATTCAGCCAGCAGAAGATGGTCCCTGCGGCCGCAGATAAATATTTGCGGAAAATTATCGAAGAAGAGATGCCCGCAGGCCTCAAGGAATACATGGAGGTCGAGCTTTTCCCTCGCATTTCTTTCAAGGTTGGCCGTGGGGTTTCTCTTCGCCCTGCACGTCGCTTGCTTCAACGCGAGGGCTTCTTATACACGGAGCACAAGAAGGGCCTCTATTACGATGGGCACGAGCGTCCGGATGTTGTCGACGACCGCCAGTGTGGAGGGGGCGGATGGCCGACGTGTGGAAACGTAGTGTTAGGGCACCTAGACCCCTACACTGCGACGTCGCCGTTTCCAGCATTTTTCTTGAAATAAACACGCATACCAAACATATATCCTGTTTTATATTCTCTTTTATTTTTCATTGGTTTTATATTTTACTGACGAACTCCTCATGCATTCAATTTTACAGTGACTTTACTCTTCGGGCGACAGGTGCTTAGCCGGCGCTATTCGGACTTCGAGTCCGAATAGCCTCGTATCATGTTTTACCCGCACAGTCACGGGCAAGATTTCAAGTACGCAAACACAAGGCAAGCCCCGAGTATTTTTCGGGCACCTACCATCCTCCTTTTTCGTTCAACATCCCCGGTGATATTCCTGGGCGTCGTCAGTTTAGATCGGTAAAAAGGGGTGATTTTATAATAGATTTAACTGATAGATATCTCGTACCTTTTCGTTGACAGGGAATCGAACGGCTGGCATATTCGAAAGCCTAGGGGTTGTAGGTCCCACAGAGAAGAGTGTCGTTGCGGGCCGGCACTGGGACCGTTGGCGGGCGGTCCCCTCGCTTCTCTTGCTATTCTTGGACTGAGCCATTGCGATGTCGCATACCCTGGGTGGACGGAGAAACTAGCTGGGAGAGACCCTGGCTTTTGCCTTGACATGGGCCATATATACTCTTTTATTTTTGTAGCGCAGCCCCGACGGCCTTTGAGTACGGGCGCGTCGGGTGTCAAACATTATGTACATTATTTACGGATCATTATGTCACCTTCTTGTTTGCCTCCTACCACCACATCGGGTGCCACGACACACGCAAGTCGAGTCAACAGGACGTCTTGCGTCTTGTTTAACCTCACGGAAACGCCTACGAATCTTTAGCAACACCCACGACACTACTTCAGCCGGATTCGTTCCAGCTGTCAAAGCTATTTTGAGTCGAGCTTCGCGCTGACTTATCCTCGTGCTTCGCGCGGGGTATCTGACTGGTTTCTATCCTGCCCTCGAAATCGAGTATATACAAAACCCGACACAGCGACACACCTGTCAAAAGTCAGTAAATCCGACACATCCAGGAAAACCCGCACGCGGGTCAGGAAATCCGACACATTCCACCGCAAGCGACACGGCGTTCAGGAAATCCGACATGATCTTCAGGAAATCCGACACGACTCCAGGAAACCCGACACAGCGCTCGGCTATCGTGGCTTGGCAGTGGATGCCGTTACTACTGATCTGGTCTGATCTGTCACTTGCATCCGCTCCCCCCCCAGTTCCCGCCGCCGCGACACCGCGCCATGGCGGAACTCGAAGCGCTTTTGATGCGCCTACCCGACACAGTTCTAGAGCAGTTTCGGGATGAGGCATGTCCCTCGATCTCACATTTTATGCAGGCTGATTTCCTGTAGTCGTTCTCCACGAACTTCAGGGCCAAGCACCCTCAGTTGTTTTCCGACACCGCGTGGGTCGACATTGAGGACCTCAAGAAATGGCTCCGCCAACGAGCAGATCTGAACCACCTCTTGGAACCAACCATCAGCGAGATGTATGTAATTCCGTCCAAATGATTCACACCGCGGGTTTTATCCGATGCCCAGGGCTGTCCGTCCAGTTGGCCTCGACCCACGGTTGTCCTCTGGGATGGATGCCAATTTTGGCAATGCTTCGTTTGATTTGTACCCTGTCGATGGTTATCTTCCCCGATCCGCCACGCCGTCATCTGGCTACAGCGTCGATGCTTCAAGTTATCTGCCCCGATCCGCCACGCCGTCATCTAGCTACAGCTTCAATCTATACGATGATTATCAGGCCTCAATCTACTCGGGCCCGGGTTCCGAAGGCGACTATTTTGGTGCCTCCGGTTTCTCGACTCCGTCGTCTGGTTTGGATCTCTTCGACGGGAATGCATACGACCCCAATTTGGACTGGGACTCGTCGCTGGCCTCATTTTTTGACTCGGTCGAGGCGACTGCTTCGGGGTCTGGATCCAACCCTTCATTTGAGTCGACCGGTATGATGCACGCCAAAGCTACGCTTCATTTATTGATTCTACCCGCAGGTTTCTCGCCTTCAGAGTCTTGGGGTGCTCGTGGCTCTGATCCCAACACCTGGTTTCTCCTGCCGGATATTATTCCCTCCAACGGGTCGGCACCGCAACTCACTGGTACAGATCGCGGTGAAAACTTTGATTCACTCCAACGTTCCGGTTTAATACTCGCGCAGAATTTTCTCCACCGATTGGGTCATCTGAATTCAATGCCGATGACCCAATTTTGATGACACAGGAGGAGATGGACGAAGCTAGCGAGGCGTGGGAGTGGTTACCCTCGGACACCATCTGGCTGGACAAGAACGTCTCATCCGACGTTTACATCCCACCTGAACCCTTTCCAGTCACCAAGAATCAAAAGGTAGTTCGACTTGAGCGCGTCCACGGTATCCCCTCGCAATTTCCCGTTCCTCGCGTGCCGACCGCTTATATCATCAACTTCTCTTCCGTTCGCGACGCCTACAAGAACGCGGATGGCGAGGTAATGAAACTTGAGACGATTTTGAAGGATAAGGTGCGCCTTATCTCTCTGTGATGTTAAGAACTCATCACCATTGCTAGGACTGCCACGCTTGGGATGGCACTCCGGGTGAGCGACAAGCAAACAGAGCTCCGAAGGTGAACGGGCAGCTGTTCGCAGCGCTCGGGCACTTCGGGCACGTTCAATGCCGCCGAGCACGACAGTTGTGCCAGGGTGTAATGTTCTGCCCTTTCATCGACCCAGTCTTGATCGATGTCGAGCGCTACGAGTTAGATCTGCATGCACGCGACACGGTTAATAACGCCCAGATTGTGCAGCGTCTCAACCAGGGCAGCATAATTCAGGACAAGGCCATCTGGTAAGCAATTTATCTCGCTTTCCCCCGAGGCGCTCATTCCGATCACTGGCAGCTATGTGAATGCCGTCAACGCGATGAAGTGCACCGGAACAGATACCGCGGGCGGCGCGTGTGGCGGTTACCAGGTTCTCAAACAAGCGGTGAAGGCCAGTGCGACACCATTCACTCGAATTTCGTCTCTCAATCAAATACAGGAGCTCCCGCGCGGCCGGAAATATTATTTTGCCTGCAGCAATCGTTCCAACTCATGGAAGAACCATTCTGGAATCCAGATTCCTCCAGATGTCGACGAAGATTGGTGTGTTCGCCTCTTTCGGGGGAAGTCGATCATCGACGGCACGTTGGAGTCAACTAGTGAGCCTTGCAGTCGCATTATTGGAAGCGGATCTGGAAAGAAGGGGAAATCTGAGTGCCGTATGTCTTCTTCCAAACATTCATCCACATGACTGATTTTCCTCAGCCTTTCCGCATCTCAAGGAGGGTAAAGTGTACACCCCGGCAATGTTAAAGCGCAATTGTGACGCTGCCACTGCTATACTCGTCCCTTTGGATGAGGAATCCATCCCTATTGCGATTGTAATTCCCAAACATCTCTGCCCCCATACACATCCGCCTCCGCCAGCCACCAGGGTTCCTACTGATGTCAGGCTGCTCTACGAGCGGGCAGTCCGTACGTATGGGATATCCATTGCAACAGTAAATAAAGTCGAGCAGGGCGAGTCGAATTTTGCCGCATGTGGGAGTCAAAGTACTGATCGTCGAGTCTAGCGCCTTCTACCATTGAAATCATGGGCGCGGCCCCGGGTTTGGTTCACCCTTCCCTTCTGAACGTCTCGACCAAACAAACGATCATCACGGCTCTGAAACGCCGCGAACCTGGCGGCGACAAATCTGGATGGGAAGGTAATAGTCCTTTTTTACGCCGTCTCTTTGCTGAAATCGGTACTCAATCCAGGTCTCTTTGATCTATACAAAGCTGATCAAGCAAAGGAGCCCAGACAACGTTATATTCATTCATTTGATTTTCTTCCGGGTCGCAGTCCACCCTCGGCCGTCATTACAACGTTCGAGGCTGTTCTCCTCGAGTGTGTTCAATGGGTGCGTAGCCTTGACCAGGATACGACGTTCAAGCGCATGAAGGCGGGTTTGTTGAATGAATACGAACTCACCGCTTTTCTCGCCCCACTCAATCGACGTTCGTACTTGTTCTTCTCGCCCTCAGATTCTCACCTGCTTTGCGCTTAGTTTTCACCTTTGGGCGTATCTACATGGACGCAAAGGATTCTGACGCGTTCGAGTTTGCGTGGGATAAAATCCACGAAGCTTTTTTTGCGGCAACAGGAAAACAGTTGGCCTTCAAGGCGTGGGACCCGGAGGGATGGCTGGTGACAGTCTCCGGTGATATGGAGGCGGCGCCGTGGATTGGAATGGCCCGCTCTTTTATCAAGCGTATGGATGCTGACAAGCGCCCAACTGTGGATGAGTTCTTGCCCAAGGTACTGCGTATATGCCGTCGGCATGCCCTCGAGTACGTCTTTCCGCTTGTTCCGCTCCAGTCTTATTCCCGAAATAATTCTGTGCTTCCAGCGGTCTACGGAAGAGCGTGAGACCTCATGTTGACGAGGACCAATGGCTACGCTTCGAGGGTCTTGTTGCACTCAAGACACGTGCAGACGTTGACACTTTCAGCGACTGGGTCTTTTCACTGAATATAAATCAAGTTACCGGTATGTGCTACTCGACGGATATAACACTTCTGAGTTTAAACGCTCCTAGCGTGGTGGAACCACAAACTGAATCACAAGTGGATTCTTCCTGGACTGCTTGAATGTCTCTCCGGTCTCTCTCACGAGGAATGGCTCACAACACCATTCACGTCAAACGGCAACGAAACTCAGCATCATTGGACAAACTCTCAGACCGGTATCGGTCTCAACGCACGAGAATGCATTCTGAGGTTCGACCCGACTCCTTTTCAATTTAGTTACTAATATTTCGTAGGGCAGCGAAGGCTGACCATGCCGTCAGCGAACAGTTTGAAGCGTCTCTTGCCAGTGGCGTCATGGCCAGTAATCGTAACGAGTTAAGCCATCGAACCGCACGTAACGCCAAGCGTCATACCAGTGCTATCGAGAAAGCTAAGAACGCGTCCTCGGGGAACAACAAGATCAAGGAGCTCAAGGCCGAGCTTGCTATGCTCATGGCGGAGGCAAAGGTAAGCCATTCCTTCATGTTTTGAATTGAACTAAGCAGAATCCAGACAAGCTCATCGGGTGTTGTTCGTGTAACCCAGAAGAGCAAGGCAAAATCACTCGGTAGTCGTCCTTGTTTCTGTTTCTGATCACGTATTGACCTTTATTCTTGACAGCTAAAGCCGTCAAGAGCCGTCCCAAGCGGTCGAAAACAACGACTACGGATGACATGGACCTAGATGGCATTGAAATGGCTTCGCTGCCAGAAGGTATGTGGTACATGCTAATACTCTCTTGTTGTGTTGATTTCATCAAAAGTACAAGTTGAAACCGCCATTCAAGCTGATCCGCTTGAGCCAGAGAACAGTCAGGTGTCAAACGAGGTATCAATGTCTGAACCAAACCTTGACGTCGACGGCAAGCAGGACGGCGAGATGATTTCCAAGGGGGACTTGGACGTGGCTGGCCCTCGGGCTGTCTCCGGTAAGCATTCTATTAACCCAGGTGCAACAAAGTTTAAAAATCGAAATCAGTTACCACATTCGCCCCGTCTCCGGTCGCTCCTCCCCAGTCCGAGCCCCGGGAACCACAACTTTCCACCCGACGATCGTCACGAAAGCGGGGGGCATCGAAAACACATGAAGATGCCCCCGTGCGGAAATCCAAGAAGGCAGAGGTTGCTGCTGCACCTGAGCCATCAGGCTCGGGAAAGAGACGGTCAGTAGCGCGCCTTCACCACCTCCTGATCTAACAACAACCCTTAGTACGACTCGGAAGCCTAAGGCATGGAGCGTCAGGCACACAGATGATCAAATTTACACATCGTTTGAATTTCTTGCCCAGTTTCCGGACGAGTATCGAACATTGTACGGGGATGCTGAGCCCGCGTAGTCGTATCTTTCGCTGTTCTTGATGTACCTGTCTTCGTATACAATACAATTTTCTCCGAATGATGGCTTACTCGTGAACGGAGAATTGATGAGAATGCGACTCAAAGCGGCCGAGCAGCCGCTTGTGTCCTTCAAAAAAATCAACTCACTCGCTATTTGGGTCTATACGCTCCGCGATTTCTACACGACACTCACATTTTCTCAGAACACTGAATCATACTTATACTGCAATGGCAGCGCGCCTTCTTCGGGTCAATATCTTAGCTCCGAGTACTGGTAGGTTTTCCGTCTCAACACCGGACTTGGACTGAATATTCCCCAGTACAAAGCACCATCGACGCTCGGCTCGATGTCGTGGAAGGCAAGGCGCCATGATCATCGTAACTCACACTCTGCTCACATGTCCCAGAGCTCGTTCAATCTGAAGAACGCTACACCGACGTTCGAGCGGGACTCAAACCCCTCAATAAAATGGATTTCGATAAATTAATTGGCTGCGTGCGTGTCCAAAACGATTCAGCCCTTACGACTAACAACCAGATTGCCTCCTAGCTCGCAGCATCCGAAACGAAGCCATATACCACAGCAAAATCTGCGGCGGCGCGCGTCTCTCAGATGCTTGACCTGCGAAATATTATCAAAAATTTACCCCCGTTACAAACAGCGCTGGAAGGCAGCCAATCCCGGCCATTGAGAATCATCCATGAGGTGATGGATCGCGAGTAAAAACACTTACAACTGCTGACTAAATTCCTCAGATGTTGTCAGACGAGAGACTGGCCAAGATCGAAAGTCTCGTGTGTACACACCTGAACGAAGATATCCTCCCTGCGAAGGTTTGTACACTTCAACATGACGTCCTCATAATTCATTCTCTTCAGGGAGGGATCTCAGCGGTGAACGCCCGAGTGTACGCCGTAAAGGTAAGCGGCTCAGACAATTATTGTGCGCTCAAAGTTGAACTTTCCGGTAGGCCAATTGCAACAGGCTGCTCGATGTCGCCCGTGAAACTTACAAGGAAAACGTCGGCGACATAGTCGCGTTGAACCGTTCTTTGTCCGAGGCGCACAGTCTTCCTCTCTCGCTACTGTATCAGGAAACGGGATTCGTATTCACGTTGCGAAAGGATGACTTGGGGGATGAACTGCCAAGAGGTTTCATCAACGCCACGCTCAAGAAGGGTAAATGGTCGTTCACTAGCATGGATTTGGTATGTTCCGCCCATTCATGTAACGAAAGAAGCTGACCGTTGACCTTTTTCAGGTAGAAAAAAATGAATGCGAAGATGAAGGATGCGTTGGACGAGACGCTCATTCTGAGCGAGAGGTATGTGCCTACCCCAAAAGGCTCAATTGTGTTTTGACCCGGAGGCAGGATAATACACGATCTCGTCGCTGATATCTTAGTTGACGTAGGGGCACTCTACAAGGCCTCTGAAGCGGTAGGTACTGTGTCAACCCGCGTTTTCATTTGTCAACTATTGCAGGTCGCTCTTCTGGATGTGCTGTGGTCTTTTGCTCATAGTTCACTCAGTGCGTATTCTGATTCAAATTTCGACCTCGTTTTGTTGAAGCTCATTTATGCAGTGCATAATTACGGTAAGCCTGGCTTTGAAACGGGACAGTCCCGACTGAGGTGTATCCCAAGTTCGTCCCAAATTCACGGGCACACTGGCAATCAAATCTGGGCGGCATCCCCTTTTTGGAGACAATTAAATCGGCGGGTACTCTAGTCCCGAACGACGTTTACTGCGACGATTCCTCGTCATTCCAAATCGTGCAGGGTCCGAAGGGAGTTGTCTCTCGGCGTTTTGATTGTCTTGTCAATATTCAAATGGCCTGAAGGGATCCTCCGACATCCAATATAGCCATCTATGAGCTCGGAATACTTTGGCTGATGAATCTCTCGAACACGAAACACGCAATCCGACAAATCCGAAGTTGACCAATTTGGGAAGTCAACCCAAAACTGCTTTTGTTCGAATTCCCATGCAATTCATCTCAAGCTAGATTAATGGGGCATAGAGAATAGGTTAGGCTGTATGTTTCCGACGGATATGTAAGTCTAACAGTGAAAATGTGAGTGATAATATCCATGCAACTCACGCTATTTTGGGTTCGAAGCAACTGTGATGCTTTGTGACTTGGCTGTTGGCGCCCAGAATCACAAAACGTCACCAGCTTCTATCTCTCATCGTTCGTTTCCGAGCCGTTCCCTTCCGGTACTCCAGTGAACCACCCTCGGCCAACTCGGAGATCATTGCATCAGCAATCAATTATCTCATCAGTTCAACCTGGAGGCATAAGAGGAAACAACGCCGGAGTGGAAAGCTTGGCATGTGTCGGAACTACTGAAAACACGGTGAGTGTGTCTTACTTGTTTAGCTGTGTCGGATTTGCTGAAGGTCTGCCGCCGTGTCGCTGTGTCGGGTTTTAGGGAGCCTCCTCGAAATCGGACGCCGTATACGCTTCTAGGTACCGAACGCCTACGTTTGGGACCTACGACTGCTACTGTCTCTTACTCCGTGATTTGCCTACAAATCAGCGGAAGCTTAACGTCATCTCGCTCAGGCGATTTACGACTACTACGTATTTTTCTATCCTAACGTACTGCTCGATCTTGCTCTACGAAACGTACGCTAGGGCACTCTACCTTTCCACAGTTTTCTTTTTCTACTCTATCCCCACATCGAACCACCTACCGGGTCTATCCCTCTTCCTCAGTGGTGACCACCGCAGGGGGAATTATTCTTGGAATAGTTCACCGGGGATTTAGTGGATCTTTCCGCTGGATTCGTTCGCCGATTGCTTTGCGCTCGGCGTCTATCAAGACTCGTCTACTCCGTCTTCTCCTTCCGAAATCTCTCTACATCCAGACGACTCGGATTACCTCCCCACATCCTTGATACCGTCTATCACAATTACCCCACCCGTACCTTCTCCATCCTCGTTACCTTCCGTATCAACCGTTTCCTCCCTTACGTCTACGCCTTCCTCATCATCTTCTCTTTCCCCGTTACCTTCTACCATTACCATGTCGACTAAAATCCAGGCACTCGTACCGTTGCCTATACCTCGCACTTCCGAGGCGCCGTCCTTCGATGGGACGGGTTTGACAGAATTCCTGTCGATCCTGAAACAGCACGGGGAGCGCGCTGGGATATCCGAGGATGATCTCGTACCGCACATCCTCCAGTATTGCACTGAGGATGTAAAGCGCGTTTTGAGACACTCCGCTGAGCTAAAGCCGTCTGCGAATGACTGGGCTGCAGCTGAGGAGGAGATGCGATCTCTATATGGATCTGAGGATCAGCCAGTTCGTTTTACGGTCGAGGACTTGCGCCAATTTTGCAACGAGACCAGCGCCAAGCCTCCGTTCGAGACTCGTGGTGAAATTGAGACGTACCAGAGACGTTTCAAGGAAATCGTGGGACTCTGTTGGACGAGAGCATGATTACCCAGCAGGAGTACGATCTCCATTTCGTGACGGGTCTTCCCAAGAAGACTTTCAAATACGTCGACAACAAGCTACCAGCAGCCAATCGAGTTATCACCAATCCGCCGAAGATGAGAGAGGTGCGTAAATTACTTGATGGGATGTTCGTTCCGAATTCGTTGCAAACTTTTGCACGAAACAATTTTGCGGTGGAACCCGAGGCGCAGACGGCGCCTGCGGCTACAAAACCGGCGCAACGAGTCGTGCGTTTTGAGCCAGAGCCGGTAGTCGTGCCTCCCCCAGCTCCAGTTCGGGAGCAGGTATCGATGGACGATATCGTGTCGCGTTTGGATAAGTTGTCGATATCCAACGCGGAGTTGTGTTCCTTGATCGAGAGTCGACCAGCGACGGCGACTGGAGGTGGACCCCCTCGTCCATTGACGCCTGACCAAAACAAGTGATGCTTCGTTTGCGGTCAAATGGCTGGGCAGGGTGGATCACACAAGTTGGGGTGGAAGAACTGCCCTACTACTTACGATTTATTCAAGGAGCACTTGGTTTCCACGGACAACAACGGACGTCTCTTGGCAGCGGATGGCACGGAGCTACCACCGGCTTCTCGTGAGGCCGGAGGTGTTGCTCAACTTCTTCGTGGACGGCGAGATGCGGCTGCAGGCGGTAATACCGCGGCGGTCGTGGCTCAGTTCGAGGGCCACAACGCGTTGGGCGGCAGCGTCCTGGCGGTATCTGCGGATGACGAGAACATGTACTACACAGACCCTGCGCTTCGCAGTGGACGTGATACGAGTACGCGGCACGACCCCTATGCTAGACCCAACCAAGCTAAGGGGAAGGAGACTGCATCGAAACCTCCGACGCAAAATCAAAACCCCCCGCAGCCGCCAGCGGCCGGACCTTCGAACGAGCAACGTCGTGATCCTCCTCCTCATATGAAGCCTCCCCCATCGATTCCTGTTCCGCCGATGCATCCGTTAAACACGGAAGAAGGCTGGCGCCAGCGTGAAAGGCAGCAGAAATCCGGTGAACGGCCGAAGAGTAAAGAGGATACGGAAATGACCGACGTGGCGAAGAAACAGTGGCACTTCACCTCCAACTTGCAGGAGAGCGTTAATATCGGCAGCGTTTACGACAAGACCATGGACGCCCAGGCTACTCTCTCGGTCCGGGAGATTTTCGCGATTTCCCAGTCCTTGCAGAAGAGACTCCAGGAGGACACTCACCGTCGACGCGAGTACGTGACCAACGTCGGGGAATATGAGATCTTCTCGCCCGAAGTTGCGTCTGCGGCAGCGGAGGGTACAATTGAAACAGGCGGATTCCAACCCAAGCTGGTACTTCATCTCGGAAACCAGGACGAGGAGAACGCGCTCCAGGACCACTTTACGAGCCTCCATGCGGTACCCCATCTCGCGTCTCGTTTCTTGGCATTCGCTACGGGCTTGGTGACGGTTAAAATCAAGGGTTACGAAGTCCGGGCCCTAATCGATACGGGATCTGAACTCAACCTAATTTCGAACGCATTGGTTAACTCCGTGGGTCTTCCGGTAGACATCGACGGGCACGCGTTGGTCGCTCTCTGGGGTCCATGGCGGCGCAGATCGTCTGATGGGACTTTGTCGAAACGTGGACATGGATATCGGAGGACACAACTTCAAACATCACCTTTTCATCTCCCGCAACAGTCCTGGGCGCCAGGAGATTATACTCGGCCAGCCTTGGATCCAATGGTTTGCAGGTCGCATCGACTTTGCGCGCGAGGGCTCGATGGATCTGCTGCTCTGGAAAGACGGAGATCGCACTCATCGCCCCACGATCACGGTCTGACTCCTGCGTCCGGGCAACGAACGTAACCAGGCCGATTTCAACAACACCCCCGAAGTGACGGCCGCCGATTACGACTACGGCGACGACTACGACGAGGATTTTTATTAGGCGATGCGCTAGGCCCTTCCGAAAGAGGCGTATCATGCGGAGTAGTGGGCCGATCTCTTGAGGCTCTACTCGGTAACCCCGATTTCGCAGAACATACTTCATTTTTGTCCGCATATCCTCCTTCTTCGTTTGATGATATTCTTTATCAAGTAGCAGCATCTTCTTGTGTTTTCAATCCCGTAGATACTCCATGGACGCGACGCGCCTTCCTACCAGACTGTACTACAGATACCCACTCATCCGCGGACTCACATGTTTCGTTTCCACAGGCGTTTTCATTCCCCGTGCGCAGGCGATACAAACCGGTGCATCGCAAGGTGCGCCCGGTACCAACGTATATGCCAAACCCCAGCGCGCAGGTATTCAAACCTGTCATCATCCCTACGCCCGAGCCACTTCCGGTGCATCCCCCACGACTGGCGGATTTCGTACCCACGGAACGTTTGACTCGGGAACGACTCGATATCATCCTCGCTGCCATCCCAGCTGGCTACCTGCTGCCAGCGGAGTTGGACCTCTTCGCGCACATCCTCTGGCGTCGACAGAAGGCGATCGCGTTCACCGACTTGGAACGCGGGTTCTTCTCGCGCGATTACTTTCCCGACTACGAAATCCCTATTATCGAACACACGCCATGGCAGGATCCCCCCATTCGCATCCCTCTAGCCATCGAGGCCGAGGTGCGGCGTTTTACTGGAACAGCAGATCGCAGCTGGGAAGTTCGAGCCATGTACGGCGAGCTACCGCTGCTCAATTTCGCAGTGGAGAAGGCTGGCGGCGGTGGACTTCGTCTGGTGACGAATTTGGGGTCCCTGAATCAATATGTGATACGGGACTCGTCCCTGCCTCCGCGCGTAGACGATTTCGCCGAGAGCTTTGCGGGGTATATTTGTTATGGTTGCGCTGATCTTTTTGCAGGATTCGATGGTCGAATTTTGGCAGTCGTGTCGAGACCTCTGACTGGGGCGCACTCGCTGGTATGGCGCGCTTCAGCAGACTTGTCTTCCACAAGGCTACTCGAACGCGGTGCCGGAATTCCAGAGGTGCACTACTCACGTCATCGAGCCGGAGATCCCGAAACATGCGAACGTCTTCATGGACGACGGCGCGATGAAGGGTCCTCGTACAGACTATAACGGCGAGCGGATTCCTGAAAATCCAGGGATTCGTAGGTTCGTGTTCGAGTACGCGCAGGTCTTTGACCGGTTTCTGTTACGTCTGGAGACAGCGGGAATTACGGCTTCAGGGAAGAAGTTGGTTCCCATCACACCTCGACTCAAGATCGTGGGTTCGATCGTCTCCCACGAGGGATGGCATCTAGCCCATGGTATTGTAGCGAAGGTTATGAAGTGGGGACCGCTTCGTAACACATCCGAAGTACGCCAGTTTCTTGGAACGGCTGGGGTGGGGCGCAAATGGATTCCTCATTTTTCGACGATCGCCAAACCTCTTACGATTTTACTCCACAAACGGACGCGGAATTCATATTCGGTTCGGACGCTCGGGAGGCGCAGGAGAAACTCAAGCGAGCGATCTCCTCTGCGCCGGTCCTGGTAACGGTTGACTACGATCTGGCGCGTCTCGCACATCCGAAACCCAGGGACTCCGACCACGGACTGGTTGTCGCCTCGGTAGACTCATCCATCCATGGTTCGGGTTGGGTCGTCTTCCAAATCCTCGTGGCGAAGTCGATTCAAAAGAAGCCGGCTATATTTGGGTCTTGCACATTCAACGACGTCGAATCGCGCTATTCCCAGCCCAAGGTCGAGTTGTACGGTGTCTTTCGGGCATTCAAAGATCTGCGCCATCGAATTTGGGGTATCTTCTTTCGTCTCGAGACCGACGCGAAATTCCTCGCGAAGATGATTCAAACTCCGGATCTTCCAAACGCGCCAATGACGCGATGGATCAGCTATATCAACCTCTTCGATTTCGAGGTCCAGCACGTTCCTGGCAAGGACCACCCAGCCGATGGCCTTTCGCGAAGGCAGCGAACGGACGAGGACTCAGACGAGTCGGACGCTGAAGAGTACCTATCTAAATTTCTTGGACATGCACCCCTCATCCGAAACACTTCCCACTATACCTCGGTTCTCGATACTGTAGATTTCTCGTCTCGTTTCTTGCTTTCCTCATCTCTGGTTAAATCGTTTCTCTGGTCTATTCACGATATCCATCTCCGCTTCCATATATCTCCCACCAGCTACGTTACAATGGACACATCCTCCTATTCGTTCTCAATCTCGTCTTATTCAATTCCCTCTTATCGCACACGTATACCCCCTCTTGCACCCCTATTTCCCAATCCCTCTTACGTCTGATCCCAGACGACGGCTCTCGTTCTGGACTCTAGGGTTCGGAAGGTCCCCAGCGAGCGTAGCGAATACGTCTTGCTGGGGGACGAGACAATTTTTTGCACCTTCGTCACGTATGTGAACGAGCGTGATTCGTCGAGCGAAATACCCACCTGCGTTATCCATGTGCACGCTGTGAAGGCGATCGAGTCGCTGGAGCAATGGGCTGAAATCCTGACTTTTCTTAAGTCAGGACGGATCCCAAATCGTATTCTTTCATCCCGGAGTCCTGTGAAGGCAGAACGCCAATTCGTCAAACGGGCGAAGCGGTATTTCTTGCTGAGCGGGTACCTATGGATGCATTCGACCAAGGGGCACCCACCACGACGCGTTATTACTGACGTTAACAGGCGCAAAGATATTTTAGCGGAGGCGCACAACCAAGTCGGGCACACGGGCCGCAACTCGATGTTCCGTTACCTATTCGACAGGTACTACTGGCCAAACCTGTACGATGACATCGCGATGTTCATCCGGTCGTGTCTGGTCTGCCAAATGCGCTCGAAGACGAAACCACTTATCCCCTATTCACCTTCATGGGTCTCAACGATCCTACGACATTTCCACCTCGACACGATCGAGATGTCGAAGGTCGGGGTAGGCGGCTTCAAATACATCATGCACGCCGTCGACGTCGCTTCCTGTCACCAGGAAGCGAAGCCTGCGATACACAACAACGCGGAAACGTGGGCAAAGTTCATCTACAACGAACTGATTTGTCGTTTTAGTTGTATCCCGTTCATTACGGTCGATGGGGGCGGCGAATTCAAGAGCGTCGTACGAATCCTGCTCGAGAAGTTCAACGTCACGGTTATTGTGTCTTCGGCGTATCATCCGCACAGTAACGGGCCGGTCGAGCGATCGCACAAGGACTTCGAGGAGAGTCTGGTACGGGTTTCGGCTCGGCATCCGGGTCGATGGCCGGAGTATATCCCAGCGGTACTCTTCGCGATGCGGGTTACGGCGCATCGAGTGCACGGCTACTCCCCGTACTTCCTGCTCTATGGTGTACATCCGGTTTTCGCATTCGATATCTACGACCATACCTGGCAAACGCTGGACTGGCACGACGTCAAGTCGTACGCCGACCTTATCACCCTTCGAGCTCAGCAAATCCTGCGACGAGACGAGCTTCTTACCCCAGCGCTGGAGGATCTTCGTCGTTCGCGTCTTCGTTCAATCGAACACATGAACAAGAAGATGCGTTATCATTCCTTCAAGGACTTCGAGCCGGGTATGTGGGTGTGGCGCCACGAAAACGCACCTGGAAAACCAGCACGGCCAGAAGGAAGAAATGCGATGGTCTGGACCGTATATCATTCACGAGAAGCATCCGAACGATGTCTTTACGTTGCGGGAACTCAACGGTGTTGTCATACGTGGGACAGTTACGGTTCATCGCCTGAAGCTGTTTACTACCGCCCAGATCGGCAAACACTGAAAAGTGTAGTCGGAGCGGCATCCATCGTCCCCTCGGCTCTTCCCTCGTCATCCTGGAATCGAGAACGTCCCAGCATCTTCGCACACCCACTTCGATAATCCTCATCTAGTTTCGTTCCCATTCCCAGACCCAAACGTTGCGTCGAATAGATGCGATTCCAGCGTCTACCATCCTGCCTCCTATCTATAGGCGATGCCGAGGTCGTCATCGAAACCCCCCGCACTGTGGAGGGGGCGGATGGCCGACGTGTGGAAACGTAGTGTTAGGGCACCTAGACCCCTACACTGCGACGTCGCCGTTTTCAGCATTTTTCTTGAAATAAACACGCATACCAAACATATATCCTGTTTTATATTCTCTTTTATTTTTCATTGGTTTTATATTTTACTGACGAACTCCTCATGCATTCAATTTTACAGTGACTTTACTCTTCGGGCGACAGGCGCTTAGCCGGCGCTATTCGGACTTCGAGTCCGAATAGCCTCGTATCATGTTTTACCCGCACAGTCACGGGCAAGATTTCAAGTACGCAAACACAAGGCAAGCCCCGAGTATTTTTCGGGCACCTACCATCCTCCTTTTTCGTTCAACATCCCCGGTGATATTCCTGGGCGTCGTCAGTTTAGATCGGTAAAAAGGGGGTGATTTTATAATAGATTTAACTGATAGATATCTCGTACCTTTTCGTTGACAGGGAATCGAACGGCTGGCATATTCGAAAGCCTAGGGGTTGTAGGTCCCACAGAGAAGAGTGTCGTTGCGGGCCGGCACTGGGACCGTTGGCGGGCGGTCCCCTCGCTTCTCTTGCTATTCTTGGACTGAGCCATTGCGATGTCGCATACCTGGGTGGACGGAGAAAACTAGCTGGGAGAGACCCTGGCTTTTGCCTTGACATGGGCCATATATACTCTTTTATTTTTGTAGCGCAGCCCCGACGGCCTTTGAGTACGGGCGCGTCGGGTGTCAAACATTATGTACATTATTTACGGATCATTATGTCACCTTCTTGTTTGCCTCCTACCACCACATCGGGTGCCACGACACACGCAAGTCGAGTCAACAGGACGTCTTGCGTCTTGTTTAACCTCACGGAAACGCCTACGAATCTTTAGCAACACCCACGACACTACTTCAGCCGGATTCGTTCCAGCTGTCAAAGCTATTTTGAGTCGAGCTTCGCGCTGACTTTATCCTCGTGCTTCGCGCGGGGTATCTGACTGGTTTCTATCTGCCCTCGAAATCGGACGCCCGTATACGCTTCTAGGTACGAACGCCTACGTTTGGGACCTACGACTGCTACTGTCTCTTACTCCGTGATTTGCCTACAAATCAGCGGAAGCTTAACGTCATCTCGCTCAGGCGATTTACGACTACTACGTATTTTTCTATCCTAACGTACTGCTCGATCTTGCTCTACGAAACGTACGCTAGGGCACTCTACCTTTCCACAGTTTTCTTTTTCTACTCTATCCCCACATCGAACCACCTACCGGGTCTATCCCTCTCCTCACCAGAACCACTTCTTGCCCGCCATGGCAGGACACCGCTATCAACTGGTTGAATATAAGGTTGGCATGTCGAGTGGAGCTCGCCAAGATGTACGACGGGTAAGTATGTGCTCCGGCGACTTGTTCTCGCTCCCCCACGATGAAATACCGCCCAATGAAATTGACGGCCCGACAAAAGCTGGGTGCTCGAGGGTGAGCAGCCGCTTCGCAAGAAAGGTGTTGGCCGAGGATTGCATCGTAGCGATGGTCATCTGTTCCACGGTTGGATATATCACAGATGCAGGGAGAGTTGGAGTACGGCAAAAAGCTATGAGGGGTACTGGGGATGGTACAAAATTCATGGTGCAGGTTCGTCACATTTCATTCACTCAATAACCTTGAATAACCGGTATTATTTTCCAGCTCAAGAATAAAATCATTCTCTGCATTCGAAGCCGCTCATGGACCGGGTACCAAATGCTCCTTATGGTTGACCACTCCCAAGGACATTGCAGTTATCTACTGGATGCTCTGCTTGTCAGCCGTATGAACCTCAATCCTGCGGCAAACAAGCACTTATGCGTGATGGATGGTGGATGGATGGGAATGTTCGGCGGGTTCAAAAAATGGTTTTCCCTGCCGATCATCCCGAGCATCCAGGCCAGCCGAAGGGAATGAAGGTTTCCTTCAGGAGCGTGGCCTGTGGCACAGAGTAAATTGGTCAAGGAGTGTAAGAAGGGGCATTCACACTGCCCCCGCGTGGTTGTTGTGCAGCTCGGGAGTGCTTGAACTGCAACCTGACTTCCTTGCGCAAACATTCCATGTTGCTGAAACAATTGAAGATGCCGGACATCTGGTGATATTCTGCCCAAATAACACTGCGAGCTGAACTTCATAGAGTTTTTCTGGGTTACCGTCAAAAAAATACCTGCGGGATCACTGTGATTACACTTTTGAAGGCCTCAAAGCAAACATCTGGCCGCTCTTGCCTCTGTCTCACACACAATAACTCACAAGTGGGAACACCGTATGATTTGGTGGATGGACGCTTATCGCAGTGACTTGGGTCCGAAAGAGGCTCAGCGGTTCGTTCGGGCATTCAGCTCGACTGGCATACAAATCTCATCGTCGTGTTTCTGAGACTATGGGACAGAGGCTCGACTAGTAAAACTCTGTACCATCATTTTGCGCCTATTTACAGCTTTAACGGTCAATTTTGAATATATTATGCACATGTGGCCAATTTGGCGAATAACTTTTTTTTTTTTTGCTCGCTCAGTTTTGAAGTAAATGAAAATTCCTCTTGCAGTTGTTCTTCTATCTTCAAACGGAGCACATTTGCAAGAGGCATAAGAAATTGGATTAAATTTGAGACTGCAGAATTTCAAACACAAGGGTGCGGCAGCTAGGTGACCGGCACCATAGAAGGTGCATTGGTGGAGGTGTCCCTGTATCAGAGAATGTGTACAGATCACTCAGAGGAAGGAGCAGTGGCAGGTGGTATGATTGCAAAGACGAACCTGAGCCGCTGGCAACACTTTAAATGTCTACTGGGACTGCTGCAGCTGCTTGGCATTGTCATTGGACAAGAATCCGGCAGCAGCCTGACAACGCCCATCATGCCACAAGTTACAAACTCACCATGGGGGTTTGTTGTGCCTGAGAACATCCCTCCTTCTTCTGCATCTGCACCCTTCCCCACTTCGCCCTTCCTCATGCCATGGACACCATCATTTGTGGAAAGAACATAGATTCTCAGAGACAGGATATCATTGAGAGTGGGCACATGCATGTACTAACCCAGGATAATATTTCCAGCCTTGTTCCAGCTCACCAAGTCACATATCACTACTCCAGCTACCGGTCAAGTCAAGAAACCAGAGAAAAGTGGAGAAAACTGAGCTGAGGATGGCCAGTTTTGGATAAGTAGTTAGTGATGGAATCTGAGGAGGGTAGTCAACAATGCACATTGGAACCCAATTTTGGTCTGCCCACAACAATTTTGGGCAGAGGGTTCCCAATTGGTCTGCTGGTCAGTTTCCCCTGAATCCCATGGCTGGAAGCGCAAAAGAGGAGTGGAGAGGTGCCTTGAGTACTCCAGGAGTCGAAGCACAGAAGGTAAGGAGCAGGAGTGTCATAGACAAGCTGAAACAATGCCGACTGGTGGTGGATGGCAGACCACACCATGTTATCTGAGTCCCGAGAAGTACCAAGCTTGTTTTGAAATTCTGAGTACATAGAAAGCTTCCATATTCTTTCTTACATCCCCTGTATTATTGACATGATTTTAGAGGATGTGGATATGAAGCTTCAAACAGCCGTGGCATGGTTGGAGCTGAAGCAGTGTTAATTTGCTGTACCTTATTTGGTTCATAGCTCCAAATGGTAATAATGCAAGTCATGTGATGAAAAGGTGGACATTCTCGGTCCTCCCCCTTGAAAACCCCCCAAATAGGCACATACAGAACAAGTTCTGTTTGTGAACAAAAGAAAAAGAAGTATTCAATTTGGCAGATGGAAAGTTGGTACGTGTTTGTTGAATTATAGAAATCCAATTTAATTGACTCGGGAATGCAGACCCTGTAGCCGTTTCTTCAAAGCTGAAGTTCAAACCGTCGACAACCAGTCTGTCCGGCATAAGGTTGGTCACGGGTACAACGACGGGGTACCACAAGGTCAACCCGCACCCGTGCGGGTACAAAACCCGTGCAGATAACCCGCGGTTACTCAACCACCCGTGGGTCGTCCAACCCGTCGGGTTTACCTGCCGTATTTTTGCAATGGCAAATTCAACATGACTACTTCTCCGCAATCTCAACCTCACTTCAGGCATCAACAAGTTCCTTGACGCGAGGAAGACCCTTTCCAGCCCCAGGAACCAGGGACATCTAATGCTAAAAAGAAGGGCTTGACATGTGGTGGGAGTGAAGTGGAGTAGGCAACGACCAGGCAAGAAGACATGTTCAACTGCAAGAGATATAGCTACGGCAATAAACCAGTTTTTGAGTTACACCTAAAGACTGGGCACTTACACGGTACTGGACAATTTCATTCAAATCGACATGGGGTGTGACGCGTGACCCATTTTACCTATCGACATTTCGGCAGCCGCCAAATTTTGCATGACACCTCGAAAATTTCGGCATTTGAACTGAATTTTTGTCTTTTTTGCCTTTTTTATTTTTTTGTTTTTAGGCAATTTGGGGCCTGTGTGGACCACTTGGAGGTTCAACAGAGGCCCGAGCGACGCGTGACCTCGACCAAAGTTCGTGATCGACAGGGGGGTGTGTGACGCGTGACTGCCGATTTGAACGAAATTGTCCAGTCCTGTACGAAGTTGTATGGAAGCAACGGTCACGGTCACGGCCGCTCCATTGCGTTGCCTCTTTACAGGTGGGTCACGGTCACGATGAAGTTCGTTGCTCAAGAAAATCGTGACATTGGAAAAAAATTGTAAAAAATCTAAAAAAAATGAAATGAGCTCCGCTGTGTCTACTCGTCGTCAGAGACAGCTCTGTTTGGTCCGTAGTCGTCCCCGCTGCCTGCATTCTCGCTTTCCGGGTCCGATTCTTCAGGTGGAATGCCGCCTTTTGGCCCACCAGTTCCCCCCGAGGATTATGGGCCCAAATACTGTGCAATTTCGTTCAATTCGGCGGTCACGCGTCACGCACCCCCTGTGCCGCGATGAATTTTGGGTTTCGGTCAACGGGTCACAGCACCCAGTGCCGAATGTAAAATGCGTGACACATCCGGGCCAAATCTCCCTCGGAGGTGCAAAAAAAGGCAGAATTTTTCGAAAATTTCCGTCTTGAATGCCGAATTTTTGGAGGTTGTCACGCCAAACTTCGTTGGTTGCCGAAGTGCCGAATCGGTATTTTGGGTCACGGGTCACAACCCGTGCCGAATTGAACGAAATTGCACAGTATCTTCTCCGCATCTCCCGCTGAAAGCCGCTCCTCACCCGCCACCCGCATTCCAGCCTTGGCCACCCAACGGCCTGACCTATCCTGAACACGAACCCGCAGCACTTGATCAACAACTACCGGAAGGGGGACCCCGGTGTCGTCGTCAATGTTGTCGTCCTCTGATCCTGTTCATCCTCAGGAACGTCAATCGCCGTCGGTAATATCCACTTCAGTATTGATCCCGACGTCGCCGGGAAGCGTGGGCTGGTGCGCGGACCGAGACGCGCCTTGATCTCGTCCGCTAGAATGCTAATCATGTTCCAGGTACTTTCGCAAAGCCTTTCGCGTCTCCCGGCTGGTCAGGGCACTCGTACGACAGGTTATACTGGGGCTTGTCTGGGGACAACAGACAGCTCCCAGGAGCGTTTGATGACATCACGGTCCATCTGGGCTGGACAGCCAGTCGTTACAGATCGACACATGCCGCGACACAGAGGCGTCGCGGAGGACGGGGTAGGAGGGCTTGAGTACTTGACGTTCTCAGGGAGGATTCCATCGGCGATCTGCTCCTGGTGGCAACGCACGAGATAGTTGAGTTGAGACTGTCGCAAATGGTGTTTAGCGACACGCTGATACCCACATCCTGCGGTTGAAAGATGCCTGTCAAATTAGCCGGAACGTAAATGAGGATGATGTTGGGAAACTTGTCGAAAACAAATTGGCGGAAGGGCTTCGAGGTATGAACGGGATAGATGTCGATGTAGAGAATGGCCTTCTGATCTTCATCTAGATCTGGGTCGTCCTGCGATGACTTGCTGGACGTACGGGTCGACGACGAGCTCGAGAAGTTCCTCCATTGTTTTTTCGGTGGAGAAATGACTGGTCCGTTTTGTGCTGTTCGCAAATGCGAAATGGAAGCCACGGTCTCGGGCTTCCTTGTAGCCGTTCGGCTTACTGGTAGGAAGAGACCCGGAAGACGCCCCTGACAGACCTGCTCCAGAGGCAGTGGTTCCCATGGGTGTAGTAGCGATACCGAGAGTGTAGGCGCGTTTCTCGTCGTTACCCGACACAGAGACCTGTTTCGATCCGCGGACTTCGAAGGTCTGACTAGAATTTTGGGCGGATATAAACCCCGGTCTGGTCGTAGTTGATCAAGAGCTGAATGGTACACATCAATCAATTGTCGTGCAACTTAACGAGTGAATGAAATTCCACCTTGGCAGGAATATCTTGGTGTTCGATCGCATGGGCCAAGCGGAAAAATGTCCGCTCGCACAGCTCTGAGGCATTCTCGGGAATCTTCTTAGCAGCCCGTGTAGCCTTACGCGTCGTCTAGTTGAGCGTGCTATCGAGGAACTGCCGGACATACGTCTCGGACAGGAGAAGACATCAAGGAGTTTGGGCTGGCGTCGACCAATAACGGCAATCATCACGGAGCGTGCAATGTGGGACATTGACCACGCATCCAGAAACTCGCAAGCCCTTCAACTTCTTCACAATCTCTTCCACAATCTCGGGGTGCGGCATAAGGATTCCAGTGCGACCACTGCCAGCGAGGGATCTCCGGTTGGCAATGCTGCGCAAGGTGGCGTCGGTGAATCGCTTTTCCCTTTCCACAATCCACTTCCAAAGAGTCGCGCGTGAAGCTTGTTGTTAGGGTCCCGTCGAAGAGAATAGGGTGGGAGCGATGAAGCTCTTTCACCGTGGCTTCCGCAGACCAGCCACACCGACGAACAGTCGGCTCGATGATCGCCCAAAGGAATGGGTCGAACCAAAAGACTCTCTGGGCTTGTTTCTGGACTGCACCGCCCTGAGTTCCAACGCGATGCTTCTTCCAGCCCTGGGTGGTAGGGCGGGAGAGGGATGCAACATCGGGAATGGCGCTACTCCCATGTGCAATGGTATCGGCACCTTGCATGAGCACTGTGGTGGCATTGCGCTTCGCCTTCGACCTTGGTTCTTTCGCCGCCTTCCCCTTCTGCTCCCTTTCACGCTGACGCTGCTTCCTGACTCGCGCAAGATCGCGTTCACGCTGCTGTTGGTTCTCCGCCTTCCTCTGCTTGGCGGCCAACTCTTTCTCTCGGCGTTCAGCCCCACCCTCCCTTGCCTTTGACCAATACGCCGAGACCTCGCCGGGTTTGGCCTTCTGCCACCCAAATGAACCCAGCGTGCGCTGCTTGGGGTTCCCGACAACAGTTTGCACTAAATGTCGAGGGACGGGCCGACATCGATGGGGTGGCAGTGGGTGGCAGAGTTTTGGGTGATAGACGGGACATCTTCTGGCTCGGAATCGTCGTCGACATCAATCACCGCGACTGTTGTGGGCTTCTTGGCCACGGTACGTCGTCTACATTCTCCGAGGGAGCCTGCGCTGCAGCCCTTCCGCTTTTTACCAGATTTGGCTCCCGAATCGACAGTCGCAGTGATGAGGCGCTCAAGCCATGCCTCCTGGAATGTGGTCCGCTCCCCAGGCGACATGTGCTGACCCGGTCTTCAGGAATTTGACCAGGGTCTCGAGTCGGTTGCCGCGCTCCGTGGAAGATGATCGTCCGCGTTTTGGAAGCGTAGAAGGTGAGTCTCGAAAGACACTTCCGAGAGCATGGGATACGGCTGAAAAGTGGCCACCGTCCTTCAGAATTTCGGGATCAATGGAGAAGTTGTACATGGAAGTGACGTCGGATTCTTCAGGCAGAGCTGAAGGGAGGTTGCACAGGAGATCACGGAGGTGATCTATACGAAGATACGAGAGCCTGCGGAGGGCCAGTGACTGGTTTAGGAGCCTGTAGTAACTTTGCGATGCATGAATGCGAAGGAGCTCTAGTTTTTTTACGAGTTTGCTACTTATAATTTGAGGTCACAATGTTATTCATCGTTGTACAATTACTGTTCTGAGGCGGCATAATGGCGGCGGTGGCCCAGGGCCACTTGGTTGCCTCTTCGGGCAACGGTCACGCTCACGCTTATGCCCGTTGCTCAAAAATAGGCAACGGCCATGTCACGGTCCTCGGGTCGTTGCGTCCCTACAAACTTCGTACAGTACACTCAAGCAATCCAACTTGGGAGAGGACATTGGGAGAGGAAAAGATACTCACGCCGATGGTTCCACCACCACTTCAGCGGGGCATCAGTCTTGACGGCACGGGACAGTAAGGTAGTCAAAGAGCTCGTCACGGGCCTCATCCTCAATGGCGCCGAGGTTCTGGAATGAGTTGAAGAAGTTGGGTGGAGCAGTAGCGTCGCGGGATGAGCTGGAAGCTGGAACCTTTAGAGTTAAGATGTGTGAAGATACAATGAAAAAAACAGATAAGAACATTCACCTCCAAGGATACTCCACGCGTGAGGTCACAATCACGTATACTTAAATCACAGTGACTGGTCTGGAAATAGGCCCAAGTTTCGGCCCAAAAAGCGCGGGTTTACGGGTCGGGTAGACGGGTTTTGCGGGTTCAACACTCTCTCAACCCGCACCCGTACCCCGGGTACAAACCCGCGGTTGAACCCGCATACCCGTGACCAACCTTAGTCCGGCATATTCTCCAGGTTCGAACACCTTGTACTTTGTATCGCATGGAAGGCAAGCTTCTGCATGATGGCAACAAGAAACTCGGAGCTGGAATTGGACTGTCGGTAAAAACAAATAGCGGAGGACATTGTTGCTCAAGCTCCACTGTCCAGTGACAATGATCGAGCGGGAGTAAGACGCGGCAGGAAAGAAGTATTTCAATGCTGAGAACTTTGGTAGGCTGTCTCGACGATCAAGTCCAATCCAGCAAGCCGAGTTACGGTGAAACTTTGGTGGGGAGAGAATGAACATTGTTTACAGTCTATTGAGAATATTGGTGGTACAAGTCATAGCATAGAATACAACACGCAAAGTCTAATCAAAGATATCGGTCGCATACCGCCCTTTCGTTATCCGCTCAAACACCTCTGTAGCTTTAGCAGCGTCAACCTTCTCTCTCTCCATGATAATCTCAACCAGGGTAGTCTTGACGCCTTTTGCAACATCGGCGGACCCACAAGTGAAGAACTACGCCAGTACCAATGAGTATACAGGGGTGATGAAGAAAGACAAAACAAGCGCACCGATGCTCCCTTGCTGTACGCCGCCACAATATCAGCCGTATCTTTCCGGACACGACTGGAAACTCATAAGAACACTCAACGAAGCAAAAGGGAGACGTTACTGACTGTTGTACATATTTGCAGCCCTCAGAGCTTTCGGGTTGGCGAGAGAATGCCGGGCGCACGTCGACTACGCCCTGCTGAATCCACTGGGCGAGGTCGCTGTCGGAATAGAGGAAATCTGATTCTGGAGTGCGGCATCCGAAGAAAAGGAGCATCGGTCCGACCATCGCGCCCCGATTCCTTCTGGGCCGCGCGCTCCTGGATGAACCCGCGCATGGGTGCAATTCCGGAGCCGCTGCAGAGAACATGACAACAGGCGTTGCGGGATTCTCGGGCGGATGGAATGCAGCGGCGGATGGACGCACGGCCATCTGGACGCGGTCTCCTGGTATCAAACTTGCCAGGTAGTTCGAGCCCACCCCGAGGAATGGCGGGGAGGCTGTCCCGGACAAGGCTGGCGCGTCAAGAACGCTGACGGTGACGGTGATATTGGCGGGATTCCAGAGAGGAGAGGACGAAATCGAGTATTGGCGGACACGCATGGAAGGGAGCATCTGGAGGAATGCTGCGATCGACAGGTCGATGTCGGCATGGCTTTCGAGAATCTCAAAAACGCTGAGCCTCTTCGCCTGGACCGCGGCGTTGTAGTTGGCTTTCAGGTCCTCGAGATAAGCACGCGTAGAGTCCGATCCGGCCGCCCGGGTAAGCACCGCGAGATCTTTCGTGGTTGCTGGCTGCGATAGCTCAACATAGCCCACCAAATCTCCGACAACTTGACGGGTTTCCCAACAGGAAGGGAAGTTGGCCCGACGGAAGAAAGCACAACCTGTAAACGATTGAGTTCGACTTTCACAGTTGAAAGTGAATTCTACCTCTTCCTCGTTGGATAAGCTGAACCGCGCCAGAACTCGGTGGACATCTCGGATGGGATTTTGTGGCAAGCTATAGGACAAGTTTAGCAACAATTAAAGATTCGCGGCTCGAACTCACATTGCAACATAATCGCCCGCTGCACCACCTGTCAGCTTCCTCGCAGCGCAACATATATATGATTCTCACCTTGGGCATTCACGCCTTCCGGAAGTTCAAATTCTGGGTAGAGATCAGTTATCGGGGTCATGGTCAGTAGAGATGAACCCACCGATATGTCTCTTGACCGGCCCATTCTTCGTCAAGACCCGGTTCTCAACCACCCGCCCAAGGAGCGCATCCTCCTGCCTCAGCACCGTCGCGCGTTCCTTTCCGGCATCAACAGTCTTGACCTGCAGCGTCGGCACAAGCGACTCCGACCGCGACGTCGAATATTCCTAACGCAACCGCATCAACGATCAGTTCAGTTCAACCAGCCATGCCTTCGAAAGGATGGCAGAAATTTAAACCAACGCACTTTCGATAGCATCGCCCACAGCGCCGCTTCAAACTCGTCAAACTTCTGGAAGAAATCGCCCGCGCCGGCGTCGCCCGAGCCACGCGGAATGAGCCTGCTCCCTCCGTGCTTCTCAAACAGCTCGTCGCACAGGGCCGGGATCTTCTGGAATGTCGCCGTCCAGTCCGAGTTTCCACACCCAAAGACTGCGAAGCGGACGTTGTTGAGTTGGTTGCTTTCTTCTTCAATATGGCGCAGCCAGTCCACGAAGCGCGCGGCGTTGTCGGCGGGCTCGCCTGCAGTGGCGTAGTTGATCAGTCAGTTTCATGCGAAATAACAATAAATGCGCACCTTCGTAGGAGGCGGTGATAATAATTACGGGTCCATCCGTGGGGACCTTCCCCAGCGCAGAATCCAGCGTGCCGATCGATGGACAGAATCCTGTGGGGAATCAACATATACCTTCCATTAAAGCCAAACGACACACCATACGACGGCGCCTCATTCGCCACGCGCTGCGCAAACGCTTCCGACGTGCCGGTGTTCGAGCCATACAGCACATAGAGCGGCAACCCCACCCCCGTGCCGGCGCTCTCCGCCTGCGCCGAGTCACTGCTAGCTCCCAACTCATCATGGCGGCTGGCGATCAGCGCCGACGAAGGCGTCGCCAGCAGGGAAACTTTGCCAGCGCGGGGCGCCGCGTGGATGTAGAGCCCTTTCGGCTTGACGGTGAGGGTCTGCTTGATCTGCAACGTATAGGACGGGTCGACGAGGGACAGGTCGAATTTCTGGATTACGGAAGCCATGACGAGGCTGGTGAATTAGATTAGGGTCGAGGAGCGGACGACTACGTTGTGATACGGCGACTAACCTGACTTCCTGCCATGCAAACGCCCGCCCAATACATCCGCGAGCGCCGAATCCGAACTGGAGAGCAGATAAGCTGGATTCGCATTTATCGAGCATTCGACTTGAACACGTACCGGCTGCCACGCATCGGCGGGAGCGCCTCAAACTTCCCGTCGAGCATCCGCTCAGGTCGGAACTCGTCGGCCTGTATCGATGTGTAAATTCCTCATCAGCATCACGAACGAAAGCGAATTCGAAAACGAGGAGGAACGTACATCATCCCCCCAAACCGCGGGGTCCCGATGCAGCTCCCACGTCTGGATAACGATCGCCGTGCCCTTCTTGACCGCGTACTTGCCCCCGCCGAGCGTGGTGTCCGCGATCGGCGTGGTGGAGCGCATGGGCGCGGTCGCGGCGAGGCGGAGCGTTCTCGCGCATCACGGCTGCGTGGGGAATTGAGTTAGTTTTAGAATTGACGATGTGAATGAAATAACGGTGGAAAAAAGAAAGGAAGGGAAACAAGGGAAGCAAGTAAGGAAAACGGAGAAGGAATAGCGTACCAATCAAATAAGGCAACTTCGCAAAGTCTTCATACTGCACCTCCCTCTCGCCGAGTACCTCGTCGATCTGCGCCCGCAGCCTTGCGCAGCTTTTCGGGGTCTTGAGGAGGAAGTACACCATGAAGGTCATCATGCCTGCGAGTTAGGTAGATAAAGAAATAAATACATCGAAAGGTATCATGGTAGCTGCATAGGGAACGCACCGGAAGACGTCTCGTGCCCTATAATGCGTATCATCAACACAATTGAACGGCAGGGAGAAGGGCAAGACGTACCGGCGATCAGGAACGTTAAGAGCTGCGTGCGCAAATTTGTTCAGCAAGCCCGAAAGGAATGTGATCAGAAGGACAAAAAGCAACGCACATTCTCAGAAATCGACTCCTCGCTCATCCCCTGCCCCGTCTTCGGGTCGCGCGAGTTTAGCATGATGTGCAGGAGGTCCTTCTTTTCTATCGGGTGCGCTTTGCGCGTCGCGACGACTAAGGTAAGTTAATATCACCATCCAGCTCGAAAAGTGTGGAAGGCGACGCACTCTCATCCGCAAGCCCGCGCATCATCTTGATGTCCGCCTCGTACTTGGCATTCGCGGCGCGCATCACGGCCTGCAGCACGCGCGGGGCGATTCGCGCGCGCGCCGCTCTCGCCGAGGAAGTCGCCCATCGCGATGGTGAATTCGGGCTGGTGCTCGGTGTAGAAGGAGTTTAGGCTAATGGGCGAGCGAAGTGAGTCGAAGTTGAGGTCAAGTGCGTCGAGGATAAGGTGGAGTTAAGTGACGAAGAAGGGAGAACGAGTTAGTTAATAATGAAAATCTGTTGGCGAAAGAAAAGGAAAACCCACCGATACGACATGGAGCAGTAGGCGATCGCGTCAAGGGCGACGCGTGTAAAGTCCTCGGAGGGGTCGATGATTGCCTCTGGGCCGAATCTGCATACATTCCAAGAGTTAGTCGCGGAGATTCGGTGGAAGTAAGGGAATTGCTGACCGTTGCCACTGAAAATCAAACGAATTACACTGATGGATAACTTGAACACGGGAGAGCCAAGCGCACCTTAAGCAGCAGCTGATTCGAGATATCGCGCATCTCTTCCATCATGCCTTTCACGGCTTAGCGTCCCGAACGCGGGCATGAGCAGGCGGTCTATATCCGGACAATCAGCTTCAGTGCCAGCACATCGAGAGCCTAGCGTACGCGCAATGCCCCAGTTTGGCTCCTCGGGTTGGGCCTGTCGAGCTGCCAGTGAGAATCCATGCTGAGATAGAAGCCAGTAGCAGCACACACCGTGAAGAGCCCGTCGCCGACGAGGTTGCGGACCTGGTGCAGGCCGCCGCTGACGCGTTTTTGAAACCGCGTGTCGTCGGACACCTCGTTCACCAGCGCGTACGAGGAGACAGACACGACGGTGCGCCCTGCCAGAGTAAGTTCCCGCTTCATCAGAGGAGCAAAGTGGCGGACCTAGAATATTCAGCTGAAAGATCTCGCCATAGGTTTTGCGAGGAGACGGAAAGAATACAGCGGGACGTCCTTCTCGAGCGAGGTGACGTTCCCGATGAAGGGGATCGATGGGGGCTGGGGGATCGGGGTGGTCATATTGGTAGTAGTTATGGCCACTTCAGCTCAGCGAGGGTACTTATACCTGCGGGCTTTGGCAGGACAAAGCAACGAGTCGAAGATTCCGTGATTACGGAAATAGGTGATCCGGAGATCGCCGTCCCGTTTTGGCATGCAGCTGCCTTGCCGGTTTACCCGGAAGCCGGATGGCGGTCATTTTGGCTTAGTACCACGGTTACCGGCGGACGTGAGTGCGGCCCATCCACCGGGGGATCGCACCCAGGCCCGTACAGCTGAAAAAAACATGACCGTATCGTCCGACACTGGCGATAACCTCACGGCATTCTCTGGATCAGAGAAGCAACTTTCTTTAATTTCGAACGGCCAACTTCGGTGCGTGGGTGTGTTAGCTGATTCATCTTTGGAAGGTTCAGGTTGAATTTCATGCACGCGCAATCCTTCAGCACGTAATGCTCGCCGCTTTGTTTTCATTTTCTTTCGTCCCACTGGCATTGTGTCCAACCTTCCTTCCCCAAACCTCGTGCATCGGCGTTGGCCCGAGGTGATACATATCTTCAATGACAAACCTCAGGTGCGGCAGATATGCTTCCATGGAAGCTCGGATACGCGGTACAGAGGTATGCTTCCACGGAAACGCGGATACGTAGTACGGAAATACTACAGCACCGACCAACGGAGACTGAACCTATCCAAGGAGACGCTGGGAACACCGGCGACTGCGATTCGGCCTTGGGCTCGGTCTAAAGTTCGTAATACGGGTGGGAATCGATGGGTCTTGAGATTCTAGCCATCGCCCCCGCTGTCAGAATGTCTGGTGGTAGGCTGAGCTCGAAAAGGGGCTGGAAATCCGGGCATAATTCCTTTGACCCCTACTTTCGCTCTTCCGATCATCTGCGCCATCAGCGCAGAATGATGCGGATCAGTGTCATGTTGGTTCTGACAGTTGAACTTTCGTGGTGGGTCCTGGCGAGTCAACAGTAATACGACGGAGTCTTCGAGGTAAACGGCCATACCGGTCAAACTTGTTGAGTTCTGGGTGACATATCACGAAATCAGTCAACTTTCGGAGTGCTGCCGAGGTTTGCGGCGCGGGCTTCCCCAACAATAGCAAACCAAATTCCGAAGTCCCTTTGCGTTGGTAGAAGGTAGACTCTGCGGTAGTTGTGGAGCAGAAACACGATGCTGAGTGTGGCAAAGTCATGAGTGGCAGCGGAGCGGCGAGAATTTGGACAAGAGTCGATGAGTCTGAGGGCGGGTTAAGCGTTGAAAGGCACAATGAGGCGGAATTTGAAGAGACTCACCGCCAAAAATATCCATTAATAACAGTAGAGTTAATTTATCGAGCGAGCTGCCATAGAACGCACGGTGTGTCACTGGGAGTCGGAGACACGAGTTGGTGCCGGGAATAGATACTGTGTGGTGCCGAATCTGCGGGTCAGGGATGTGATGGAATGAAGAGCCACTACGACAATCTTGACTTATTCAATTGTAATTTGAAAAGTGAACAGGCTCAGCTTGTTTCTTTCCAGTGACGAGTTGGCAATGACAATGAAAGAAAGCATGGACATACGGCAGAGCTCATCATGTCACCTAATTTCTCATCCACAGAACGTACACAGTACACCAGTAAAATAAGATATTGTCTTCACTTTCCTTCTTGCCAGCGTGAGTCATACCCGCTGATTGCCATTGCGCTCCAGAAGAGGAGCAATTGGGTCTGCCTCCAGCTGATTCAAATTATCGGCGAATTCAAGATCACCTAGACTTCAGAGAAATTCGGCACCCTCGCGCCATATTCGATGCATTCGTAAAGGTCAAGGAGGAGATGTGTCGCCATTGCCACGGACATGCTACAATTAAATAATGAGTCCCGTGCACAACGGAGAGGGATACCAATTGCTGTACCACGTCGCAAAGGTAGCCAGAGACCCAGGTAGAAGGCGCTGAGGCCAGTCAGTCTCGTGGTTATGAGCAAACTTTGGCGTAGCGTACTCCGTTGATCTGCCGGGACTCGTCAATATTGGCTGAGACGAATCATGCCAGTAATGCAACTGACGAAAAAGGTGATGATATTCGCAAGATTCGCGAAAGCCATCGCGCTGCAGAGTCATAGTTTACTGTTTGAGGCGCTATCTCTAAACGAAACACGCAGTGCTCACGCAAAATACATGGCACCTTGGAGGTTTTTCGGGTGGTCAGACATTTAGTTCGCCAATAAAACGGATAGACCCACCATCTCGCACCATCAGCCTGTGGATTGGCATCGCCTGACCACGACCGACGGCACGACGAGTCAAATACCCGTTGTAAACCGTCAGGCTGAAAATACTGGGTAGCGTTCAAGTCGCGTCAGGGGTCGTAGATACGGGCGCGACGCACATTGAGTCGAATGCGAACAAACACTCCCACGCGATGGCTAGATCTGAAGACCATGACTTTTTGAACCGAGAATCAAGTGAGAGGTTACAGACGATATGAGCTGTGTGGTTTGTCAGCTGAGGCGGCGGCGAGTAGGGGCTGGGCTGGGCTTACGCGGATCGAGCGATGGACAAATGACATCCCGAGAATACGGTGATGGAATGTCCATGCTGGCCGACCGCCACGCCCCACTGAAAAACGATTAATCTTGTCAGATCGGGGGATTGCTTCGACACCTACCACAGCAAGAGCCGTCAGACATGTCGCGATTCCGATCAACCACCACAACACACGCGCACTGCGCCCATACAGAGCATATACTCGAATGATCATGACCACTGAATGCGGGTCAGAATTACGCTGCTAGGGCGAGGGATTGCGAACCTGATACTACAAGCTCGGTAGCTAGCATGAACACTTGATGCACGAGGTCATAGCTAAAGCATCTGAAAGGAGCATGAACGAAGACCGTTAGAGAGTACACTGCTCACGCACAGCTGTAGATGATAAGCAGGACTCTGTTGAAGTTTGGAGACTCACTTTGTGAGAAGGCAGGCCTACGAAAGAGAAAACAACAACAGGAAGGTTGGTCATCAGTGCACCGTAGCGGAGGGCCAGGAACCAGTAAGAGCTCGGTGTTTTGGTGCGCATCCAGACGAAGTCAACTTCCTTATCTTTAGAAAGTAAATGTGAATCAAGAGATGAATGACAAGACAGAAGTACCGAGAGTTATGATCTGGCCAGAGCGTCAAACAGGGCTTCCCATACCATCATGTAGCTGACCTGGTCATAAACGAGAAAGCCTGAAACATGGAGTCAGACCGCTACTCTGTCGGCACTGTGGAAGGTACGGCTTACAGACGGGAAACAAATGACAATAAGTTTGGAGATATCTGCGGAATATATTGTCAGACTGTGTATATGACCGCAAGCCTGCTAATCATGACATCGTTTGAGGATCGGATTCGCTGTTCATAGCACCGAAATGGCTCATTTCAGGAACGGAGGATGAAGGTAATAAAGGTGAGAGGCGGAGGACATGCTAACTTGACCAGTGTGGTTACAGCCGAGGCGCCGACTGTGGGGTGAACGATCACTTAGTGGGCTGAAAACTACTTATCGTAGCTGTTGCACGTTTCTCGTTCTCATTCGCGGTAGAAGCGTCATGGCATGTGCAAGGGATGCCAGAGATTCCCGCCATCAGCCCGACCTTCCCCCCGGTGACTTGTCTGTGTGAATCAACGATAACAATTAGAAGTGAGCCACGGAATGATAAGCACTCAGAAGATCATAATTGAAGCAGGATGGGAGATCTCCGAAGGCTAATTGACGACGCCGACGAGCCTGAGATGTAAGAATGCGGCACCGCATGTCGAGACAAACCGGTGAACCTGAAGTACGATTCGGCTGTGGGGTGAACCGCATGCACGGCACATCTGGAGACACTTTGTGGCTGGAGTATTACAATAATCAAAGAACGAATCGTGGTAAACGAGAATGCTGGCGGCGTCGGTCGTAGCCTGAGTAAGTTCGAAGAAGTTTCGACAAATGAGGTGATCTATGGAAAGCCGGAGCACCACGCTCGTTTGATCCCCGTCGCTTACCCTATAAGGAAGTCGGACCATGGCCACCCCATCTCCATCGCTAAGATTATTTACCAGGCTATATTGATCTACCTACTCGCCGGCTGCCAGCCAGGTGGAATATTAATTAGAGCACTATATGAAGTCAGTTATTCCATAGCAGGCATAGTCCCGTTGGGATTTGCGTTGGGATGAACATCAGTTGATTCAGTTTTTCCGGTTTCTATTCTGGCACATCCCGAATGTCGATTGGATGGTAGTAACCATGTATTAGTACTCATAATTAATCCCGGTGAGTGACCTTGCCATCCTATAGTGCACGGCAGCCGGGTTAAATCATGTTCCAAATTTGGTCAACCTCCAGTGTCGTTTGATTGCAAAGGTATTATCATTCGGATTTCTATTCTGCCACATCCCAAATGTCGATTGGATGGTAGTAATCATGGATTAGCAGTATGATTAATCCCGGTGAGGGACTTTACTTTCCTATGGTGCACGGCAGCCGGGTTAAGTTATGTTCCAAATTGGTCAATCTCCGGTGGTATGATGTCGCTTTTTGCCAATGGAATCAGGCCTCTGCGATACACTATGATTTATTCCGACCGAAAACATCCACAATACAAGTTTTAAGCTCTTTGGGAACACCAAAATACAATTACGGAGTGGCACAATCAAGTCACTCCACCCCGAGACTAATCAAGGTTCCTTGCAAGGTACTCATGCAAGGCTTGTCTCAGAGATCCACATAGATTGAGCATATTTCATAGGGCCATAGGCATATGATTTACATGTAGAGGCATATTCTAAAAGTGGGATCATGCCGCGGCATTGTTGGCATCTGGTTGCGGTAGTTTAAACCATGCACAGAATTTGTTGCAAGCATGCTCTGCAGGGAAGGCTGCAAATGCAGCTGGCACATTTCCATCTCCAAAAAGGTCAATACCATCGCCGATTGAACTGTGAAGACTGTGAATTTGGTGCCAAAATCGAGATCAGAATAGTACTTACGGTGGGGTCATAAGTTGGGGATCGGTCAACCTTTCAAGAGTACCTGGCCAAGAAGTAAGTAAAATTAATTGTGTCAGTGTGAGATTACCTTGAAGGTCGGAGAGATAGACCATACCAGCGGTTTTGTAGTATTGTACGTGTTGTGTGAATGACAAGAAATCCGCCATCTCATGAAGTGACTCGCCTTCAGAATCAGAAAGTGCAGAGACGGCATTCCCATTGTGGATGAATTTGTGGAAGCCATCCAGCTTTTCGTCAATGAGCTCCTCCCCTAGATATGAGCGGCAGATTGTTGACTTGGTACTAGCTGTGCGACCCGAGGGCTGCTCATGGACAATGGCCACAGCTGTATGCACAAAGCGGATATCAGGGATATTGAATGGTGGAGGATGGATGAAATGGTCAATGAATGAGAAAGTAAATGTCATAAGTGACACGGCCCACTGCAGAATATTGGCCTCCATAAGAATTTTGCAATATTCGTCCGCTGGAGTCAGCCGAGCAACAACCCAACCATCAGGGTCTATACTTGTTGCCTTGGCTCGACGCACATACATGCGCTTGACCGCCACTGCTTCATTCGGCTTGGTGCTGAGACCCTCAGATGTGAGATGCATCAGGGTCAAGTACGCTGGATGTGCGGTTTTGAATGTTCCGATCCCGAGATAATTGTCCTCTTCCATGACGATAGACCCTTGTGCAGCTTTTCCTAGATCACAGGTAAAGCCCTGAAATTTGCCTCCACCCACAGCGGCAATGAGCTCGTTGAGAGGACGATAGGAAATTGGGAAGAACTCGACACGATCTGAGATAGTGAGAGCTATATCTGCATTCGGCTTACCGGTGAGGCAACGCGCATAAAAGTATGGAACGTGGGGAGGCTCGCGTGAAAGGTCCACTGAGCTCGAGATTTCACGTAGAACAATGCGATCCCAGTTGATTGGGAAGCCCTCAAGTGCACTGAAGATCTTGGTTTCCATCGTTTTGATACCGGAGACCCATAGCGATAGAGGAGTCGTATCTGCTTTGATATTGGGATTCCCCTCAACGAGATTCTGCGGAATGTAGTTGGAATATCGGATCAGAACCGAGCGTCAAAGCTAACTTACCCGGACCAGTACACCCTTATCCTTCCCTGGGACCCTCGCGAAGAACTTTGTATTTGACTGTGATGAAGTCTTCAAGAACACTCTGATATGCTCTGGAACCCCACAACTGGTGATTTGTGCGATACTGAGAATGAGCTGAGCTGTATCCGTACATTTGCGGTGGATATGCAGGCTGATTCAGAGTCGGTTGCTGAGAGAACCCTGTGTACGGCCATGTGGGTAGGTACCGAGACATGCGGCTGAGACGGTGGAGGAGGCAACATGAACCCCCCAGAGTGGGACTGCAGTGGAGGGTAACATGAACTGGGGGTGACCTTGAATGTTCAGTGGTTAAATTTTATTTTTAAAAGACGTTGAAGTATCAAACACACCGGTTGATCCATCTATGTTTCCAATGGCTGTAACTTGACGCACAAATAAAGGAGCACCTGAAGGATCTTTGAGAGCTAGTTCACAGAAAATGAAGAGTTCACTGACCTTTTTTACGACCAGCATTGACATCCCTTCGAATATCTTGAACTTGTGACTCGGAGATGCTCGCTCCAGCCTCATTCCCTGTGTATTTTGTTAGTAAACACAGAGCACAGAATGAGTGGGAGGAATTTTACTAGACATGGTGGCCGGTTGTATTTATACCGTTCAATACATTTGTCACAGACAAACTTGCCCTCTTCCGAGTTGTAGCCTGTGATATAATGTCGCTTCTCTCCAGGAGCGATCGGAGCTTTGCAACGCAAACGATCACATAAGGTTACCACGTTTGACGGCTGGTCCTCTGTGAACTGAGTTATCAATCCACTGTCCCTGTTCATAGCACAGAACGATAAATCGAGAAGATGCAAAATCCAAAGCAAATTATTGCTGCTAAATAGGTGCCAGGAAATTACTCAAGCACGGTGCATTGATAAGCTGAACCACAGCCTCAAGCATTGCCATACCTGTGCTCAAACATAAGGAAGAATCACCTGTCGGAAGGGCAGCCGCAGGAGGCTGTGGGTTGTTATGTATGAGAAGGAAGCTGTGCGTCGGAAAGGCAGGTCCGATTTCTCCGAAAGTTCAGTGTCAAGTTCAATATTCACTGAAACAGGTCCGAAATTCTTTTAGTACTGCAGGGGCAATGCAACACAGGTATAATCCTGTTCCACTGCCTCAGTTTAATGCCGGCTTTCCCGCCGCTGTGAATAACCTGTGCGAATTCGGAAATTTAAAATCGAACTTGTGTTGGCCACTTGATATCCAAACACCTCTAGACACCTCCACACTTGCTTCAGTGACAATTTCAAACCACCACCATGAAGCGAAATAACCAGTATAAACCTCTGCGTATAATTCTCATCTCTCTTGTACTTGAAAGTCAGAATTCTGACATCCTTCCGATAATTAGCACCACTTGAAATGGTTGAGTTGCATATTCTACATTACTGGAAGATGCGCAAAACAGACACAAACAAATCGTCGAGCTCCTAAACACCAAGCACATTGACACCAGCAGGTATGGCATTGGGTGGGTGGCTGTCTGGCTGTAAGGTCCACGTACTCATTTGTGAAATAGACTCACACGCTTCCGAGAATTGCGCGAGTCCATGGGTCTTTTTCGCGCTCGGAAACAAGCCCACACTCCTGAGACTATCCAGCCTGCGATGATTCGATTGCGAGCCCAATACCCCAAGGCTGGACAACACAAAGTTTGCAGCCTACTCTTCCACGAAGAAAATATGAATGTCCCAAAGTCAGCTCTTGTTTCATTTCCGTGCAGTGCACTGAGATATTCCGGCCAATTTAGGAGTGTGATAACAGCGTATTTTGCTCAATATGAGCCGGATCTACTGAGGCAGAGAAGAGCCGACCGTCTCAAACGCAAACACTTCTGGTCCGCAGGTGTCAACAATATTTGGACCCTTGATCAACACGATAAGTGGAAATACAAGTTCAGATTGGCACTTCATTCCTGTCTGGAGCCCTTTGTTGGCCGTATCCAATGACTCAAGATCTGGTAGACCAACAGTAATCCTCGTCTCATCCTGAGCTATTACTTGGATACGGTGGAGGAATCCGGACGTAAGGCTAACTGATTCCATTGATAAAACACTCATCTTTCTTGTCAGACATGCCTCTTGTATCACAGAGCGATCCAGGTGTTGAAAATTTTGGCGTTGCCAATGGCCACACCCTGCTCCGCCATTGGCACGATCCGAGTTTGGAGGGCACCTTGCAGCATCGCTGGATGAATGAAAGAAAAATGTAATTCCCGAGATTGGCTGGTCTCAGTTGCGCCGCCGTTGGACACCTGGCTTTGAAGATATTCTTGACATTGGCGTAAACAATGGCTGGTACAATCCGAGTGATTTGCTGCAAGCGTATGTTTTCCCGGTTCACCTTTTTGTTGCTTTCTAAGATCATCCCCATAGTCTTATTTTTCGATGGGTCTTCATCCCGTGGCTTCAAAAGGAGCTTGACTTGTATCGGGATCGGGTCAATAACACTGCAAAACGTGCAGATCGTAATAAGGTACTTCCCCACGGAGTTCCCAACCATATGTACGAAGCACCGGAGGATTACGGTGCGTTGGACTTTAAGGTAAATCTTTTACTTTTTGCATTCTGGTTCTGCTATTTTAATTGCTTAGATTTGTGTCAATCCCATTGCCATTGCCGAGGTTCGGAATCTGTATGCACCTCCGGACCACGACGTGTTTGAATTGGTGCCAAGAGACTTTGCAATAATAGTCGGTCAAATCTATCAGCAACTTGGACAACTGTCGGTCACACGCACAAATTGTTGGGACATATACATGGACATTCTAACTCGGTTCCAACACCTGGACAGCCTCCATGGTGTTCCTGCGGAGAAGGATGAACAGTGGGGCTATGCTCTAACAATGGCGCGGGATGGTTACAAGGATGATATTGAATTGATCCCTAATCTGCGGCCCCTCTACAATGGCGCAGATGTGATTGGACCGGATGGGACATATTATATGGGTGGTGTGCGCAACGGACTGGGATTAGGTCAGTTTCACCCTCCGATGCATGGGCTGTCTTCTGAATACATCTCTCTCGACAGAACTCTGTTCAATCTTCCCAATTAGATGCCATGATTGAGAGAGATGAGCCATTGCCTGTGGGGCTGGTGGATTTAGAAGAGGCGGATCCACTGATCACCTGGTTCTCTGAGGATGAGGGTGGTCAGGATTCTGACCACGATGAGTGGTAGTTGGCATCTGTAACAACCCAGTGTGCTTGATGATTGATGCACTTGAGTAGAATACATATTTGGAAGTGATAAACAATATTTGATTGACTTGTCTTATCTCTATCTTGACGTTGTGATGGGCGCCGGAGTGACCATGGTCCGAGTTCCTTATCGGGTAAGCGACGGGGATCAAACGAGCGTGGTGCTCCGGCTTTCCATAGTGATCATTGATCGTCGGGATAGCCGGGCACCAAGAGGATGGCGGAGTCGATGGGTGAGAAAGAGTTGTATTCAGCACAGCGGTACCACCGCTGTGCCTTAATAGCTCGGTTGAGCTCGAGGTTGGATCGCGAGTGCCACGTCAGTGGGCTGCGACGTGGAGAAATGGCGTGGCGGTGCACAATAGTGATCCAATCAATCTGATGATCGTGGTGCCGCGGCTCGGCCAGCCAATCGGCCTACTGTACGTCCGTGTATGAAGGCAACCGTCACGGTAACGGACAGGTTGGTTGCGTTGCCCAATCCCAGTCTGGTAACGGTAACGGTCAGGCTGGTTGCTTGCAAAAACTCCGTTACATCCAGAAATTCAGAAAAAATTGAAAAAAATCAAATTAAATTCATTTGTCTATTTCGGACCTCCGTCTAAGCTTCCTCAACCTCCTCGCCCTCAGCCCCCTCCATCACCTCGCCATCATGAGCGGCAGGGGCTCCGATATCAGCCCATTTCCGGCCTTGGTCGTCAAACACCCAGATGTCCTCAACATTTATGGCGCTCATTCCTGCACCGTCATGTGTGGCGGTCGACACGGGAAGCGTAGTTGACGGGCAGTTCAGTCCATCTCCGAGGGCATCACGAAGAACACTGATGAGGGGGACATCTGAATCGTCGTGATTGTCATCATCTAGGTTGCTCTCGGGAAGACTGTCTTCGGGGCCCTCTGGGAGATCGAGTGGAAGTCGGTCAAGGTGAGTAGCCCCACATCGTTCCTTGATTTCATTAGCGAGTGTTGGATCCCTCTTCAAGTATTCGTGAAGGGCCTTTCGGGATTCGCGGCTCGTGAGGCATTCATAAGAGAGATTGTATTGCGGTTTCCCCGGGACGACACTTTTTCTCCCAAGACTAGCATTGACAATTAGTGATTGCAAAGAAATGCAATAAATAGACGTACCCGCTTGATGACCGCCTCCCCCATCTTGTGACTCTAGCCAGCCGTAGAGGTCGACACATGCGCGAACCGAAGCATCACGGAGGACAGGATAAGAACTTGAGAACACCACTTTATCCGGAGTGATCCCAGCAGTGATCTGTTCTTCGTAGCAAAGAACAAGATATTCAAGCATCGACTGCTTCAACTTGTGCTTGGCGACGCGCTGAAGGCCGACATCCTGGGGCTGGAAAATGCCCGTACAATTCCCAGGGACGAAAATCAATATGATATTACCGAGCTTGAAAAACAAGGTCTCGGAACTCCTGAGACGTGTGGACAGGGTAGATGTCGATGTAAAGGATAATTTTTTGATCCTCATCGAGGTCTGGATCTGCCTCGATGACTGCCTTGGTGTATGGAATGAGGACATTTGTAATCCAGTCTCGCATCGTTGACTGAGTACTGAAGTGGCTGGTTTTTTTCTCGCTGGCAGCAAATGAAAATTGAAAGCCATAGGCTTTCGCCTCCTTGTAGCCATCCGCGGTCTCTTTGGGGAGGCAGAGTTTTGATTTACCTGACCAAATTTGTTCAGTTGGTAGCGGTTTGCCACCGACACACGTGGCCATGCTGATCGTGTACGCACGCTTTTCATCTTTTGCTGTCACTGCAACCTGCTTCGCTCCCCTCTGCTCAAATGTATGGCTGCCATTTGGGGAGGATGTAGTTCCCGGTCTGGTCGTAGTCAACGACCAAACTCGCAGGTACATGCTCGCTTTTCGATAGCATGGACCGGTCGAAAAAATGTGCGCTCAGTGAGCTCCCCAGCGTTGTCAGGAATATGCTTGGCTGCTCGAGTTGCCTTCCTCGAGCTCAAATCCAGCACACTCTCAAGGAATGACAGCACAAATTTTTCGGAGCATTTGAATCCATCAAGAATGGAGGGATTGCGTTTTTGAATGATTGCGAGCATCAGGGAAACGGGCAATGGGTACGTTACAACACATCCTGCAAGACCCCGGAGCGTTGTGACAATCTCGTTGGAGACGTCGGGATACTTGGCTAGGACCCCGGCACGTCCACTCCCACCAAGGATTCTCCGATTTCGGATTCACAACATTCTTGAGTGCGTCGTCGGTGAATCTCTTCTCGCCTTGACAGTCCATTTCCACAGGGTCGCACGATGTAGAGTGCTTCCAGGAGTGGCAAAGAGCTGAGGATGGGAGGCGCTGGAGGTCTTTAACAGTGTCTCCTGGAGACCAGCCGTGTCGAACCACAGCAGCAGAGATGAGAGCCCACAGGAAGGGGTGGAACCAAAACACGTGCTGCAACGGTACGTTCTTCACCACTCCACCCTTGGTCCCATTCCTAGTATTCCTCCACTCCTGTGTCGCAGGCCGCAAGACACTCGCAGTATCTTCAATGGTCGAGACACCTGCGACAGCACCTGCGACGGCAGCGGCTCTGTTCATGAGCACTTTATTGGTGTTCTGCTTGTCAGGGATGATGTTGGTGTCCTTGGCCGCATTCTCTCTGTCCCGCTGGTGTTTCCTTTGCTGTCACTCTCGACCTTGGTCCCGCTCGCGCTCCTTTTTCTTTTCAGCATCTCGCTCTTTCTGCTCTGCCTTCTCCTTTCGTTTATCTGCGCCCTGCTCAACGACATTCTTCCAATAGCGCTGCACATCGCCCTTCGTAGCTTTGGGGAACTGGAGCATCGTCTGTTTCGGATTTGCAATTGGCGTAGGGCAGGTGGAAGATTGAATGGGATGGGGTGGTTGGTGGGCAGATGTGGACCGCAGCCGGAGCAGGTGGCATGGATGGAGCGGCCATTGGTGCATCTGAATCCGTATCAGAGTCGACGTTGATGATGACTGATTTCGATTTTTTAGCAGATTGTTCCTCTGCACCGGCAGGTGCTGCCACCACCTTTCGTTTGTCTCCACGGATAGGAACCTTGGCGCCGGCAGCAACAGCAGCGCCAATCAGGTGTTCCAACCATGCTTTACGGAAAACCTCTCGGTCGGAGTCGGACATGCTCTTCACCGCAATTTTGAGCAGTGCAGGTAACGCATCCAAGCTCAATCCCCTCTGGAGGAATTGGAGCGGCTGCAGGTGCGTCACGAATGAAACCTCCAGCGCATGGCTGAGTTCCCCCAGATACCCGCGGTCTTCGAGTGCATCGGGATCAAGATAGAATCAGCATGGTGAATCCGCAGGATTTTCGGGAAGGGATTCAGGGAGATTTTTCACGAGAGAGCGAAGATGCTCAATGCGCGAGATGAGCTGCTGAGGTGGGCCCGTCACCGGCTTGGGTTTGGAATTACACTTGGGTGGCATGTCCATTGTAGTAAGTAGATGAAGGCTCTGCCGTCCCTATTTTGGTTGTCACAAATTTCTGATAAGCTATTAATTTTTTTTACGTTTTCGTGCTTTCGGGTCTTTTAGGGAGCTGCGAATACGCTCTAATCAATTATGTACAGTCTATGAACAATGCAATAAAGACAATGGAGCCGCCGGTGTTCTCGGCACTGGCGCCAACTGACGCGCCTCCGTAACGCGTGGTTGCCCAGTTGGGCAACGGTCACGGTAACGGCCAGTCCGGTTGCGTTGCTGAAAGTCGTTCGGGGTGTCACGGTCTGGAGGCTCGTTGCCTTCATACACGGACGTACAGTATACCCCTCGGCGTGAATTTGGCATGGCGCGGCATCGATATCGTGGCTACGCGGAGGTAGCAGCCGGCCGATCGGGAGTGCTCGGCATTAGCCGATGGCAGCACCTGGGCACTGGTGCGCCGGTGGAAACGACCGGCGGACGCTGGATTCCACCGAAAGCCGGTGTGGTGTGGGGGAGCTCCACTGGATACCATCGTAATTCAGTGGTTTCCGGTGGTTCTCGGGGACCTCAAAAATAGCAGTTGTATAGTATACCACCGCAAGTTTGGACCGGTTTATATCCATTAACTTGTGGATAGGCAGAGCCCATTTGTATGAATTGTTCCTTCATACACAACTAGCAAAAAAGTAGCTGTTGGGGCGGAGTCAACGAGCAAAGTGCTTCAACTCGGCGGTTCAAGTTCAGATGACGGTTCAAAACTTGAACCAAGCTTGAAATACTCAATTGGTCCTCTGTTGATAGAATTGTTCCATATGTAGATATATTTATAAATTCACCGCCAGTCAAAGAGGAGTGCATGCATTATTTAGGCAGTCAAGTTCGTCGAAATATCACCTACGTTTTCGGTTGGTGAATTGTGGGTGAAGTTGAGATTTCTTTCAAGTTCTCCTTACATGCGTTCCTCAAACGCAAATGCGGGCGATTGGGGTCAGGTTCAATGTTTCGGGAAATCGGTCGGACCTCCAGTGATACTGCCTGATATACGGAGTAGATGCTAGGCCGAATTAAATTGGGAGACACGGAACTCGGATTTATTGGTATATGGCGGCTGAGTGAGCGTTGGGCCAACCGTGGGAAGCCGGATCAGTTGCGGCGCGCGCGGGGTATTCGATAGATAAAAACTTGGTACTTGGACTCAACCTACCTATCAGTTTGTATCCCATCCTCCGCTGGGGTCGCTGGAATTGGGGCCCCTCCTGGGGATGAACCCCGGATTTCTACATTTCTTTCAAGTTTGCCTGAAATGTGCACGGTGCGCGGCTGGGCGAGTCCGCGCCATCTTCGTCACTTCGTACTTCGCTTAGCCCTCGCTTAGTGTTGTGGAAATGCGTGAGTTTGATCACTTTCTGTGAAAGTTCGCAACTTTAACTGGATTCTGTAAAACTTCGTTACTTCCTCAGTGCACCGTGAAAGCTCGTTTACTTGGGCCGCACCGACGACACCACATGACCGCGGCCCTTGCACGTGGAGTGTGCATGGTCAATCGCAACGTGGAAGTTTGCCGCCAAGTCGCGGCACTTTCGCGCACACTTTCCCGAAGTGCGGCATACCCTGGCAACTCCCAAGATTGTAAATCGTCGAGGTATTTCGTGTTGCAGAATGCCGGTACAAGTCATCTTTAGCATCTAATTATTTAAGCATGTAGGCAGCTATCAGGACGAATGAGCTTCATGTAAAGAATTTATAACTAGATAACGACGTCGATACGAAAGAAAAAGAGACAATCAAAATTTTGTATGAATATACAGTGAACGAGAGTTGGAAAAATGAACTGGAAGAGCATGGATAGTTTCTATAGATCTAGTCCGCACGCCATGGGGCTTTACGAGGCCGAGTGGTACGGACCACATTGACAAGACCAACTTCGTCTGACTGCGCTTTCTAGACTGCTTCATCACCACTCAACCCAGCACAACAACCGCCGTGTTGACTTAGCGTCCGCACTCTCTCGTGGCCGGGGCCCGGACATCTATGTATTACCAAGAACTTCAAGGGTTCATCGGTCACTTACCGTTGATTTCGCTGTGGACATCGCACACAATTAAATTGGCGGTCAGCAATCTCAGGGTATTCCTCTCGAAACTTGTTCCAGGCTTCTGAACATACGGAGATGGTGAGATTTGATGCTGCGAAAATTTCAGCTCATGGTACGCCTTCAGTAAATATCCCAGGTTAGTAGTCACACCTGGTATTGTTTCTTCCGGAACATTCCCATTGTCAACAGACGTCGATGCATTCAGGGGAACTAAGTTACGAGTTCGAGTTGAATTTTTTTTGTGCACTACTAGTAACAAAACAAAACCTTGAGTGGTAGAGCATCCATTCATCACTTCCAGAAAACCATGCGTTATCCGAGAACGCGGTGTAGTCCATAACGGGCAGGCACGCGACTGCGAGGCAAGAAGGGTGTGGATGGTGGGTGGTAACAAAGAATGGGATCTGTTGGCGTCGTTCTCTAATTCCGGTAATCAAACAATAGACTTACCACGCAGGCGCCCGGAAGTGACGAGCTTTCACCAAAATTTAGTCGAGGGTGACGAGCTTTCCTAGATATCCATCGAAATGACGAACTTTCATGGTTTTCCATCAAACTCACGAACTTTCTCATTCCTAAGCGAAACTAAACGAAGTAACGAAGTGACGAAGGTGGGTACTACTCCGGCTGGGCTGAGCCATTCCTCAGTAAGTGATCCAGTCAAGATAATTGCAACGTTGTTTGGCGAGACTGAGGTGCCGCAAGATCTCTTCGGACATGTTGAGCAGCAGGTCTTGGTAAAGACGTATTATTAGAGCTCAGAGTTCGAAGACCCGGTGTGGAACATGCCCAGTTATCATTGACGGGGGCGGAGTTCAGGTGGTGGTCGGATAAGTTGTTGATAACGGCAGATATGTAAGTAGATGAGTAGCTTTGAGATGTACTTATAGGCGGCAGTGGAGTCGGCTGGAGGTGCTTGGAATTGCACGTGGAAGACATTGGGCCTGGGCGGGGGTTGAGTCCCTGGACACGATTGATTGACTCCCCTGTAGGTTCGCTGCTCAAGTGCACCACGGGCGACCAAGTTGCAATTGCGCATGCATGCATTGTAGATTGGATTAGATTAGATTGATATATACATTCAGTGGGATTTGAAATCGGAAATCGAATATTACAGTACAGGACTTTGCAGGTTTGACGTTTATGGGCGGGTACATAGGTAGGAGATTCAGAGGGTAGGAGGATCCAGAGCCTGTTCAGGTACATATTAATAACGGCAGTTTACACACACACCGAGGCCAGACCGTGGGCGAATGAAAGAAAGTGCGAGACGTCTGTTGTTCTGACTTGAGTAAGTATCAGTTGGAATCAGAGGAACGTGCACACAGTTCGGGTACAGTGGGTGACGGTGGCGGTGACGGACACAGTGAGGACGGAGAGTGGGTTTTGAGAATGAGAATGAGACTCTGATGCGAGAAGAGAAGAGAAGAGACGAGATGTTGATGGTCGTCGAGAGACTCGATGAGAAGAGAGAAAGTTCCCGAGGACACGCCGCGTGAGAATACTTTTCGATACATAGATAGGTTGGAAATGAAATGAATGAAAGCGCCAAAGTGTCCAGTTTTTCGAGAAGAATTCCAGGACGGAGAGATGAAAGTGCGAGCGAGATGTCAGTCAGTAGTGAGTCAGCACGAGTCCCAGTCTAGGCCAGGGCCCCTGGGTGCCTTTCTGTCTTGCTGTCTCTCAAAGGCTGATTCTTGGGTCGACTGGCGAGTGGGCAGTAGTTTGACAATGCTGTTCCGAGTGCAGCCCAACTGAGATGAGATGAGTCGAACGTGGATCTTCCCGTAAATAGTCGTAAATCGTAAATAGTCGTAACAGATCAACAGACGGCAGACGGCGTCCGTCCATCACGTAGGCGGAGGCGAGGCGGGGCCAGAGCGGTTAGGTCGGGTGCAGACGGCGGATGCAGAGAACACGGAGACAGGGAGGAAGCGGAGGCGAGGGAGAGAGAGAGCGGGTGATGAACATGAACGGGGGGAGGGGTCTTGAAACGCAGCAGAGCAGGGCGCTGCGAATCGAGCCTGGACCATTCCATTCAAAATCAATTCCACGCAAAAAAATTGGGGTGCTGCCAAGACAAGACGGAGTTTGGGTAGAGTGTACATGTGTGGGCAGCGGAAGGAACGTGGCTGCCACCAAGCGGAAATTGCACGGCTCGGCGTTGAGGATTTGTTGCAGGGCACGGAACGGACGTCGGAGGCTTGGCGGTCAGGATGGTGGACACGGAGGCACGGAGGGACGGAAGTTGTTGCGCGTCGTCCTTTTGAATTCAGATCTAGAATGGGCGCAGGCCACGTCTCCTCCGCTGATAATGAATCTGATTGACAGGAGGAGGAGCGGGCGCCGATGGAGATGGGATGTGTGGATGGGATCAATGACGTCTACGTCGGCTGATGAAAAACGTGTTTTTTCTCGCGTAGTGTACGGGGTGAAGGTTGGGAACAGTCAGTTCCTAGATGGGAGAGTTACAATTGTGAATCCAGGTCTTTGAAGTCTTGGAAGGGAAGGGAAGGAAAGGAAAGGGATTGAAGGAACGCCAAGAAGATCTAAGCGACGGCCTGGGCTGCCGGCAACATGTGCTAATGGCGCGCTCTGACGTCGACGCCGCCAAAACATAACAACTGTCAATATTCCCGCCTTCACCTCCCTTGTGCGTACACTGCACCAGGCGACTAATCGGGCAACTCGGAACACGCGGTGTTCTGTGTACGTCCCTCGAAGCTTCGCCCCGAGTTTACTGATTCCCCGTGTCAGCTTGCTTTCCGAGACCTGGATTCGATTCTTGCGGGTCGTGCGTTTTGTGCTGCCGCCACGTCGACTCTCGTTGCGCGTTTGGATTGCTGAAGTGTGGCGTGTCTGTGTAGTGGGACTAGGCAGGAGGTATGTCTTATTTATAGCCATGCGGACATTGACATTGACTGGCGTTTCGCCTTAATTTTTCTGTGTCATGCATTACAGTGTGTTTCCGCACTTCCCTCTCCCCCTATCAAAGGAGCGTTTCTATACTGCACCCCCACGCAGTAGCGTATACAACTCGCAAGGTGTGTTCCTCTTCGCATCAATGAGCCGACCACGCCACTCACTGACGGACTGATGAATTCTGCTCGCTCCCTCTTGTATTTTATTCCCTGCGTGCAGTCTGCCTACCGACAACGGTTCCTCGCAAAAATACCCATCAAAATAGACCCTAGACGCAGAATCGCCCCATGTCCTTCCTCGGCGGCATCTTCGCGCGCAACAACCCCGGCGCCTCCAAATCCAACTCCTCCAAAACAGACCTCTCGCACTCATCTTCCCCTTCAAATTCGCACTCAGGTTCCCCCCACCTCGGCCCGCCCGCCTCCCCGTCCAACTCCGGCTCGTACTACGCCAACCCCAACGGCTCCAACGCGGGCAACTCCTCGTACGCAGCGAGCTCCCAGGCGTCCTCGCCGACGGCCGAGTACGTCTCCTTCAGCGCCGCGGGCCCGTCGAGCCCGAATGGGAGGGGCTTCGCGTATGCGGGCGAATCACCGCTTAACAACGCCAACGCGAGGCAGAGGGACGGAAAAGACGGCAAGAAGAGCGGGCTGGGCTTCTTTGGACGGAAGCGGAGCCGGAATGACTTGACACCCCCTGCGTCGTCGTTATCACCGGGATACGACGGCGAGCTGGACCCCCCGCCGAACCCAGGCAGGCCGTCGTACCTCTCGCGCCTGAGCACCTCTTCCGAACTACCTCCCACCACCGCCAACCTTTCGCCGACGGGGTCGCAGTCCCTGAGACCCGGGTACTGGGGCACGGGGAGCCCGAGCACGCGGAGCCTCCCCCCGCCGTCGACGTCGCACTCGTCGTCCTCCTTGGCACCCGGCGGCAGCGGCAGCCACGCGTACACGGGGAGCCCGCTCGCGCCCTCCGTCAGCCCCACAAAGTCCACCGCGACCGCGAAGTCGGCGAAGAGCGCGGGCGCGAAGAGCGGGCGGCGGTTCGCGTTTTGGACGCGCGGCAAGGGGACGCCGCCGGAGAGCCCGAGCCCGACGAAGCAGGGTGGGGGTGGGAAGGGCGGGGAGGAGAGCGAGTTCAATCTGCGGAGCTTCCGGCACGTTTCTCCCGCTGCCGCCGCCAACGCCAACTCGCCCCCCGCGGGGGCTGCCACATCGTACACGAACTTGAACTCCTCACAGACGAACCTCATGGGCGGGGGCGGGAGCACCGCCAAGCTCACAGCGTCGAACCTCTCCTCGCTCGAGCTCGAGATGGACCTGGGCGGCGCACCGAGGAGGCCGCGCCCAAGGGGGGGCAGCGATGCGAGCGCGAGCAGCGGGAGCCGGATTAGTGTCGCTGCGTTTCGGGAGGTGCATGCGCAGCGGCAGGGGCGGGCGCCGAGTCCGGGGCCGGGGATGTATGGTGCGTCGGGGGCGGGGGCGGGGTCGCAGCGGGACTTGCATGCACAGGCACAGCAGCGACCGGGACAAGGAAGGGAGCAGCAGACGCCGACGAAGGGCCCGCCGCCGCCTGCGAAGACGACGCCGGGGAAGCATTATCGGGCGCCTACCAAGTTCGACTCCTCGGGTCCTCAACAACAAAAACAAGGACAAGGACAGCCGAGGAAGACGAGCGGAAACACGCGCCAGCCGCAGGCGCAGTGGGACTCGGAGACGTCGCAGAGTCAGGAGGAGGAGGAGGAGGAGACGGATGGGGGTGGGGGAAAGGGGAGGGCGGCCAAGTCGGAGGTTGGGCATGGCCACGGGCACGGGCGGGGTGGGCAGGCGCAGAGGAGGGAGGCGAGTGGTGAGTCGCTTTTTTTGTTAGGCTGTTTTGGGGCGCGCGATTTCTTTGGGCTTTGGTGGGAGGGGAGGGGGAGGGTGCGGACAAGGGAGGCGGGCGGAGTCGCTTTGTCCGTCTTCATGCGCGCGGGTCTTTTTTTCCCTGCATGGACGTGGGGCGGGGCGAGGTCGTCGACATTTGGGGCGGGCGAAGGAAGTCCCACGACGTGTTGCGTGTGCGGCTTGGCTTTCTTTCTCGACTGGGGGTTCGTGGGCGTGGGCGCGGCGTGGAGTGTGCGCCTCTTTTCTCTTGGGCGGGCGAGTGTTAGTGGGATTCCACCCACTCCCCATAATTTCTTTGGTTTTTCCAGAGTGGCGCGGAGTGGTGTACAGTGGGACGGACGATACAGTCTCCTAGCCTGCGGGCCGTTTCGTTCCATTTCCATTTCCATATCCACCCTTCTTCCTACTCTTCCCTTCCAATATACTAATCCGACGTTGCAGCGCGCTCCGACCTCGGGCACGGCAGCCCCGACGCGCGGGAGATGCCGCGGGCTGCGTCGAGTTTGGGGGTGTACGGCGCGGGGATGAGTGCGAGTCCGAGTCCGATTTCGGGGGGTGAGTCTTCTTTTCTTTTCGGTTTTGGAGGCCTGTTTTCTTTTTCTTTTGTTTTCGGGAGGGGGAGGGGTGGACGGCGCCTCGGCGCGCTGGCCACGCAGGTGTGCGAAGCGCACTTTTTTTTGACTCGCAGTGTTCTTTGCCACCCACTCTCTTCGGGCGGGCGGGCGAGGAGGAGCTGCCATTCGGTGGAAAGGTGCGCGTGCCCATCCCCGCGACGAGCGAGTACCCGTTGGGTGGGCGAGGGAAGATTGTCTCGTGAGACGAGGGCCGCGATGTGTATGCGCAGGCGGCTTTCTCGTGGCTTGACTTTTCTTTTGGTGGAGCTGGAGTGTCGTTGGATGCGGAGCGGAGCGAGTGTGGGGTGCTCGTGGGGCGGAGACAAGGTGCGTCTAGGCGGCGAGCCGTTGGGATATTTGTGGGTCGTGGTGGTAACGATGAGGATGATTGATTCCCTCCGCCCGCTTTCTTGGTTCTCTCCATTTTTCTTTAGTCTGTCCTGTATGCGTGGATGATCTTGAGGGAGATCTTCATCTCATGCCTCTCATCCTTGCGGTGCGCGCGCGCGGCGTCGGGCCCACTTTTTTTTCGGCTTTTCGTCGGACTGCATGCGACAGGGCGAAAGGAATAGCAGCCGATACAGGCTCCTTGCTCCTTCCCCGCAGCAGAGATTTATTTGGCTGGGGGAGGGCAAAATCGTGGCAATTTATACATAGGCCTATCTATCTATGTCGAACGGAGAACGCGGATTCGATAACACGCCCAGTTCGGTCTGGATAAACAAAACGAGTAGTGCATCACTGTACAAATTTATTGAGGTTCAATACCAACCCCACTCGCCGGGTGATTCTGCCCTCCACACACTTCACAAACAACCCGTAGCTTTCCTCAATCCAAAGACCCGTACCGTTGGCCATGGTGTCCTTCGTCGAAATTGAGGCAAGTGGCGCGCAGTCCCGTTCGATTCGGGGGTCATGCCTCGCAAAGAGTGTATCTTTTTCTTGAGCTCTCCTTTGAAGTTCTGAATCCCAAATTAAACATCTAAGACTCTACACCAAATTTTGAACCAGAACCACAGAAAGCCAGGTTCAAATATTCTGGTTCAAATATTCTGGTTCTGTGAATTTCAACCAGCAGACCCAGACGCGGGATCCAGCCGATTGCAATTCCGAGCCGGAGATGTAAACCGCCAGGCAAGTGGCGCGCAGCCCCGTTCGATTCGGGGGTAGGTCATGCCTGTATCTTTTCTTTAGCTCTCCTTTGAAGTTCTGAATCCCAAATTGAACATTTTCAGACTCGACACCACATTTTGAACCAGAAGTACAGAAAGCCGGGTTCAAATATTCCTGTTTCACCTAGCAGACCCAGACGCGGGATGCAGCCAATTCTAATTCCGAGCCGGAGATGTAAACCGCCCAGTTTGATCTCAAGGTCAAACTCCAACAAGACTGTTTCCTCAGACCACCAAGGCTTCGAATTCCCGAACCAGTCGAGACAGAGAACGGGTTTACGGCTCAACTTATTAATAGTAGTTCGGGAATGAATGAGACAGGATTCGTAGTTCGTTTGGTTTCTTTGGTTTCTTCAAGCTTGTCTGTAAGTATGTGTGGATTTAGATAGGATAGGTAGCCGAGATGAGCAGACGATGGGTAGTGATAGATAGTACGACAAATCATAGACGATACATGTGCGTGCAGGTTCTGGTTCTTGTATTGTATGCATAGATGGATGTTGTGTCGAAATCTATGCGATCGGATGAGCGACTATGGTAAAAAGACAGAAAGGGAATGTAGGGAATATCGGATGAAGGCAGAGGTCGTTGGTGGACTGGCAGGATACAAAATAAAGAGCAGGATGGAAATGTATTATATGGATGGATGGGATGCTATGCGTGGATGTCAATGATGTGATATGTATGCAGGGTCCGTGCGTATTTAACTGGAGATTTGGGGGATGAATGCAGCGATACGTGGATGGATGATATGATATGAGGTACTATACGGTCCGATTTATCTTGGCCCGAGATTGCTTGGATGATGTATCTATTCAATATGGTTGACTGTAAACTCGAGTCAAGGATCGGGATGCAATGAGACTGGTGGTATGCTAAGGTAAATCCGAGTGAAGCCAAGTGGCGGGTATGGGTATGCGCGCCAAGTAAAGTAAGGTCTTGTTATGAGATTTTTCTGTTTTCTGTACTGTAGGGTGGTTTCAGTTTAAACCACCACGTTGCCAACGTGGGCCTGGTTTAAACCACCCTCCTATAATCATACACTGCAGACAGCCCGTGTACTTTAAATTAGTATATGGCTATCCCTAAAAATTAGTGCGCGGACGTACTAGATATTAGTATGCACCTATTGGAATGTAGTATCTCAATGTACTAATATATAGTGCATGTGCTCATTTTTGTACTAATATGCAGTGCTTTCCACTGCATATTAGTGCCTCAATGTACTATTTTTCGGGGCTGGCGAAGTACTGATTTGCAGTAGTTCTAGGGTACTGATTTCAGCCACCGGGGGTATTTCGCATAAATAGTATATTCGTACATACGGTACAGGCGTACATAACTAAATCAAAATACAGCCAAGCACTCACCATATCGACGCGTTCGGCGGACAGCTGAGTTGCGGAGCTATGAATATTGTCTAATTTGGAGGTCAAAGTCAGCCTGAGGACGTAATCGGCGAAAGTGCTAGCTTACCCGGGATGACGCACTCGTGCGGCTGAAGAGGTCGGGTAGGCTGACGATTCGGAGGTCCCCAGGCACCGGGAAGATATACCGATTCCGGCGGAGGGTACTGGTGGGGAGGTCGTAGAAGTAAGTGTTGATCTTGTTGGTGGTCTCGTCTGAGATCTTGCCGCTGTAGGGTTGCAGACACTTGAGTATGACTGATGACGAGCGGAAGAGAGGACGTACCGCTTCTTGGAAATGCTGCAGCTGTACTGCAACCTCGTTCTGCATCAGTTCTGTCGTCACACATCAGTTAATGAAACGGGCAGAACAGAGAGCACGCGTACATCATCCATGTCGAAATGCTTCCCATTCACGAACCCGTGCCCCGTTGGAGACGCAGCTAGGCCGGCGCCGAGTCGCTCGACATAGCTGCGGCCCCTCTCCAGCGGCTGCACCAGCGATATTCCGCTGACGTGCCAACTTCGGCCGCGCAGCTACCGATGATCGCGTCGAAATCAAGCACCGACTCCTCAGTGGCGGGCGTCCCTTCCAGCACTTCTGCCTCGAAGGCCGTCTTGACAGCGTCCCAGTCGAGCTTTGGCTCCGGGCCCGCAGGGATGAAGGAAGTTGCGAGAACCTAATGGGGAGGATGAAGGCATCAGCGATGGGTAGAATTGTAGCGATGGGAGGATGCATGCCGTCAGCGGGAGAGGAAGTGCAGAGGGGCATGGTACGTATATGAATATAGATATGGGGAGCAACAAGGACACATACCGCCTTCAAGAACTCCATCGTCCGCTTCCGCCCGTAGTTCCGCACCAAGTGGTAGAATAACTTCGCCGTCTTCGTGCCTGTGCCAGAACGCTTAATCAGCACTCGTCCAGCGATTGCATACGTATATGCAGAAGGAAGACGTACCCTCCTCGGTCTCTCTAAGCGGCACCACCCCAAAGCGGAACGGCAGCCCCCGCGTGACGATATTGGCGACGGCGTCCGTGAGAGTGTGCAGCGCCGCGGAGCGCGAAAGGTCGAGCACGAGCACGATGTTGAAGAGGTTGAGGCGGATGTTGTGGAACTGGCCGGGGTAGAGCGGGAGGAGACACTCACCACATATTAGCGAGGAGGAGGGGAGGAAGACGGACGCACCGAGTGAATCGAGGGCGCCCACTTCGCGTACCTGCATCACCCATTCGCGTTACTCAGCTCTGCCCACAAAGAGAAGAAGCAACAAACAAGCACCAACCGACTGTCCTTCTCAATATCATTCCACCACACCAGCACCTCCCCGCCCTCGTTCCGATCGCTCGCGTCGAATATCCCATCCAGCGCGCCGCCCCGCCTTCCCCGAGCGCGCTGCTCATGCCCTCGTGCGTCAGCACCGCCAGAGCCTTGCCCCTCCCCAGCCCCAGCCCCGCGAGCGCGCCCATCAACGTCCGCTCCTTGCGCACGGCGCGCAGCAGCCCGAGCGCCGTGACGTCCTTCTCGGGGAGGGTCGCGCCGTTGAGCCAGAACACGCTGATGCCCGCCTGGGCCTTGAGCTGATTCATGTCGAGCTCGTCCCGCGGTTGGGGCGAGGGAACGCGAGGCACGCGGAGGGCGAGGGCACGCATGTATTTGAGCGTCGTGAGGGGCGAGGGGGAGGAGAGGATGAGGTGCATTGCCCGGAGCCTGGAGGCCGAGGGCTGGGAGGAAAAGAAGTAGGGCAACACACGAACCCTCATCTCGCCGCGCATCGCAGAAACACAGAACCAAAGAAACGAACAGAGTAGAGCAAAAAACAGGACGCACCGGCGGCGCCGACATCAGACTCCTCCCCGTATTCTTCACGAGCGTGCGATACACCCGCCTCAAAGTCGACCTGCGCCTGGTTTGGCGCGTGCGCGGTCGGCGGCGGGGGCGCGACGAAGCCGAGGCGGAGCTGGATCGTGCATTGCGCGGGCGTGCCTGGGCGGCTCGAGACCAGCGGGATTGTGAATGGCTGTGCGGGTGTATAGGTGTCCGCGTGGATTGGGAAACGTACATGGACATCGCAAAAGCAGGTGGCGGCGTGCCCGTCATCGCAAAGGGGAATGAAGCTGCTTAGGTTAGTTGACGGTGGAAACCTGTGGGGGCTGTAACGTACTTCGTGAGTGCGTAGTGACCCATACTTCGCAAACGTACCTACGGCAAGGCTGGGAGAGGATATAGGGGTATCAGCGCAGAGTTCCGAAGACAAAAACACTCCACGCATGGTCCATCTCCATACCCACGCGCCGGTGGCCCGGGTTCGAGCCATACAGCGACAGGCGGGCATAGGGATGGACCTGGAGGGCATGTAGGGGTTGCTTACCATCGCCTAAACGCGTTTCGAGAAGATCTGTGGCACGCAACGCGCCCAAATGCGCCCTTGTTGGTAGAAAAGCCAAAAGGCCATTACTTCGGCTCTGGGTCTCCGATCAAGAGCTGGAAGGTCTCAAATGGTTGGGCGGAGCGTGTAGTCAGGCATCAAGAACACTTTGGAGGGGTTTCGAGCGGCGCAAATGGGCGGGACGTCCGCAGAGAGGCAAGACGATCGTGGTGTAAAGCAAGACGCGTCAGGTCACGTTGTGACTGTCACACTGTGATGAAAGCATCGAGACCAAAGTTTTCGCCTAACTATTAACCAAGTGTCGCACAGCTATTCAAAAAATTTCGTGGCCATTTGAGGCCAAACCCCCGGCACTTTAACATCTAGAATATTCCCCTTCACAAACACCAAGACAAATTTGAAGGGCATAGTTCAACTTCAACTGCGTTCAATTGTCGTCCCAGGACTTGGTAGCAACATTACAGAATAGAAACTCGAAGGACAGCATCTCTACGCGAATTGGCGTTATTTAGACTATGAGGAGAAACGTAACAAGAACAAGAAATAAAGAGGTGAGTTTGAGGTTGAAACTATTGTTGGGTCGGGCGGCGATTGCGTAGACTGTAGACGTGTTTGATTGGAGAGGTTGCTTTCTTTTTGGTCACAGTAGCCTGCGATGTATCGGCTTGAGCAGTACTTGGTTAATTCTGGGTGCCTACCTTCACCGACTTCGGCTTCTGAACTGTCTTCGCAGGGGGTTTTTTGGCTTTCTTCTCATGTTTTCGCTGGGAGCAATTGAGGCGATGGTGAAAGTAAGATTTGGATCACTCACAACAGGGAAATCGTCGAGCGTAAGTTCGACTTCCTTCTGCGGGCTTCTAGAGACCTGAACACCGGAATGAGAGCAGGAATAGGAAAGAACTAGAGCTCTACCCTGGTCGCAACAATTGATTCGTCGTTGTAGTCGGGATGGGGTTTCAGTGCGTACTCGTTGAGAGGGGAGGACGATAGCTGTGTTCGAATACGAGCTATTTTCTCGATGGCTTCAGATTTATTAAAATCCTGAACGGCAAGAAGAGCTGGATCTTGGAGGTTCCAGTGAACCAATTGACCAAACTCGATGCTTTGGGTTCGAATTTCCTCGGCGTCCTCGAATGATACCTGCATGTCGTCTGAAATTATACGCGCCGTGACATGAGGAAGTAGCACGAATTCCATGAAGTCGTAGATCGAAAGGATTTCAGGGAGAGTGCCTTGTGCAGGAGCGTCAAAGCACTCGCCATTGGTGGAAATAATGGACGATATTGTTGCGAGCAGGCTCTCTTTCAGCTGTGGAAAGTGCGGGGAGAACATTCGAGCCATTGTGTCTATGATCACGTCCTTGCCTTTGGGGCCAAGGCTGGAACGGTGGACCAGTCAGTCTCAATAAAATGGTTAGGGAGTAATACGCACTACCCGGCACGGCCATAGACTTGCGCGGGCGCAAAGTTTTTGAGTCCATCCCTGCCAAACCCGTGTATCCTGCCGCCAATCGCATTCACAAAGTTTACAAAGGCGACACAACAGCCGAGTTCCGGCGCTTTGGTGACCAAGTCCAGGATTTCGGTTTCCAGCCCGAGAATAAAGGTTACCATTGCCATCAAATCGAGGGAGAGTGGCCAGCCCATTTGGCGACCGTGTTGGACCACTTGTCTGCGCTTGTTTTCTAAACAGATACGGGCACAAATTCGGCCCTCGAGCTCCTCGATCGTGCGTCGGGATTTATCGGGCGTGTTGAGCTGGATCTGCCGCTCCTCAAGTAAGCGTTGCAGGTATGGAGTCAGATTGGTTCCGGGAAGTCCGGGAAGAACTTCGTCACATCCATTTCTAGGGCATTTGGCGGGAATTCGCAGGACCGTCTGGGTTGGAATTGGATAAAGATAAACCAACCGAGATAAAACTCACAATTTTGGGCTATAAAGCACGATAGATGGTCAAGGTCAAGATCGTTTAAAGGCACGATCACTGACCTTGCCGTTTGAGGCACGCTCCACCGGAGGGTCCGCAGCCTTTAGCTGTAAATGGTTAATTCAAGCCGCCATAGAAACCATTGAATACACTTTACCTTCTTCCTTGACAGTTCCTCGTAATCATCTTCCTCTTCCCGGGTTTCAGATTTACGCTGCACAATATGGACACCGATTTTCATCGTGGTTATGTGTACTTACCTTTAGTGGCGAGGTGTTTTCTTTGTTATTCTTTGCGGTAGCGGCCTAGTATAATGTACATCAGTAGCGGCATACTAGAGAGTTTCATAGAACAATAGTCACCTTTTTCAGAATAGGTGCCGGTGCCCTTTCCGTATCCTCTTCCATACTCTTTGTGGTGCGAAAGATGGAAACAGCCTGTTTGGATACAAGCACACTCTAAGAACATGATAAGCACATGTGATCGGAACCATGGAATAAATATCTGACCTTGTGTGTGGGTGGCTCAGTCTCGTCATCGGTCTGGACCTGAATCACCCCATCAGTCTCATAAGTGACTGTTGAGCATTAAGAAAACTAGTAACCTTCGATCGCGCGGTGTTCTTTACCGCAACCTGTGCCAAGGGTTCGGTTAATCCGTCCAAATCAAAGGCTTCAGCAAGTATTACCTGCTTGGCACGAGATTTTGGTGGCGAAGGCGGCGCTTCTTGCTCCTCCTCCTCTTCCTCCTCCTCTTCCTCCATCAAATCGTCCGCGGTGTCGGACCCGTAGTGAGACTGAGTGTCAGAGTCTGCGTCCGAGTCCGAGTCTATACCTTCCTCCTCCTCCTTCTCCTCCTGCTCTCTAGAGGCAATCTCTGGTTGGGACTTCCCTTTACCGTGCGCGCGGTTGTCCTGACGTTTGTATTCAGCACTGTTGTCGATTTCTTCAGCCAATTTCTCCGCCGCTTCATCAGCCTTTCTTGCACGGACACAATTTTGAAGAGCTTTCCGTGCGAGGTCATGGAGAGGCCATGCGCCCTCAAAACGGGCAAAATATTTGAATTTTTTCTGCATCTAGTCGCGTTTAAGCGAGGATATTGTCACAGTAAGTGGAAAAAACACACCAAGATTTTAAACTTGTCGAATCGAGCGGGATCTTGTTTCTGGATTGTTTTGTGTGGATCAAGGTATTTATAGATGTAGGATCGTGTGATGCGCTTAGGGGAACGTTCTGAGAATGCGCACATCCGATTAAATGCCAAAGACATACTGAGAGTCTTGAATAGCGTTTCTTGTCACGTCCCAAGCCCATGGCTTTTTGGATTTGATAACCCTTGCTGGTCCCGGATCGTCCATCGGGCCGAGGAATAAGCTTGTTGCGGGGACGGGAAGCCTTCTCTGCCTTATACGTCGCTAAAAGAGCATTAAAGTCGTGCAAAGCCGCGTGATATACAGGAGACTGACCAAGCTCAGCGCGAATAACTTTTGCCTCGCTTTCGAGTCTTAAAACTTTCTCCGCAAGGCTTTCCACCTTCCTTGGCGGCATTGCAATGAACAAGAAAGGCAAGGTATAGGAAGAAAGAGAAGAGCGCGTCCGTTGCTCGTGTTTGCCGATATTCTGATGCGATCAAATTGATAGGGGACGTTGATGTCTCTCAATTTCATACACCTCCTGCCGGCTCTTTCAGTACTTAGTTTAAGTGTCATACCCAATCCTACCGCCATTTTAGAACCCATGATGGAGCCTAAATGTCTGGAAAGCACTGAGAACTCAACAGTCCCTATTTCGCATTTCAGACCAGTTCAACACTGACAGTGGTCCACACTGCACAAAAAGCTGAGTCATAAATATATACACCTTATATTTTACGAACACAAGGCTCCCAAAGACTGGAATATTTTGCTGTGTTGTATTATAGCATCCATCACCCAAAGTGGGACTTCGATTTCCGGGCCACTTCAACTTGCTTTTGTAGAAATCCGGCAACGTAGGGACCTTGGTTCATGCTTATTCAGTGTGCTTCCCATTTCTCAGGACATTCCAATAAGTGGAGCTTGAGATTAAACGGTAACACTTTTGGATGTCCCAAATAGCCGAATTCATTGATTATGGACTGAATTTGATGGTCTGATTGATTATTTGCATGCCTGAATTGCTTTCAATGATTTCAGCATTTTTTCACAGAGTTTCAGATGAGATCTGAACCAAGTAGAGAGAATGAATACAAGACGTTGTGCACGTGACATTGTCAACCGTGGCTGTGAGTTGACAATCAATGCCGCGGCAAAGTCATGTGAGTCCTCCCTCTTGCGTCTCTTTTGCAACTTACAGTTCATACAAAGGTATTGCCAAGCACAAAAGTAATTATATTACAGAATTTGACTCATCGGGTCCTTCGTCCTCTGTCTCATCTGACGGTATGAACTCTGGCCGCATCATTCCCCCAGTTCTATCGATGCAAGGCACTCGGAGAACCGTCTGAGGATCTGAGCTGGGTAAGATATGTGGAGAACCAGCAATATAAAATAAAACCTACAGAGATCAAATCGTTGCTCGGTCGAGGATAGCCCATTGACTCGATACAAAGGAGATGCCAACTCCTTTTCGACATCGAACTGTGCTGAAAGTTGCTCAAGGTATGCACCGTGAAGAATGGTGTTGTTCAAGTTAGCCCAAGGTGACTGCTTGGACCGGAGCGCGCCTTTGAGGAACCCACAGTACCGTTCCATGAAGAAGGTCCAGGTCGTCCATCCCGGACCGCAGAACAAGAGATCATCAGGAACATGGATCAGGCCATGGACAGTCAGTGTGCAGGTAGAGAGTCGATCTTCCTGGTATTGATAATAATAGCTAATTAAAGTTAGTGGAGATCAAGATATGGATCAGAACAGTGAATTTACCATTCATAGGTCCGCATCCAAGTAATGATTCTTCTCCGGAGATCAGCAATTTCTGCGTGTGTGATGGTGAAAGCGATACAGGTCTTGATTATGTGTGTCAATTCGCAAAGATGGTCGTGATATTTTGAGTGGTTGAAACGGCCCTTCAGCAGAATAGGCGCCAGATAAACAAACCAGAAGCACCACGCCTCAGCCGTGAAGTTACGCGGTGCATGGGCCATGGATCGCACAAACTGGGCAGGGATATGTTCCACTGCATCGACCGTCTCCGCCCAAATCTCGTCCCAAACATCAGAATCAATCTCGTAGTCCTCTGACCCGACATCGAGATGTTTGAATTTGCCGCTCCAGAGTTTTACCAAATTTGGTACGATGTTCTCAAAGAACAAATGCATGATATCCCAGGGATAAGAGCATGCAAAGTCCATTGAGCCAACTCGTCGCAGAGCTGGAAGACCCTTGATGCCTTCATGGAATGTGAGCTGTTTCCGATCCTTCACCAGTTTCAGCATCTGTAGGCGATTCGTAATGTCGATAAAATCGTCGTGATGGCGCAAGGGGAGATTCGTTGGATTCCAAGAACGACGAGGTTCGCCAGGAAGATCCGGATGGGTGAGTGGAATATAATAGATTGTGTCGCCGCCGGAAATATTCCGGATGCCCTTCATTTTGCAAGAACGGCAGGGACAGAAGGCATTGTGGCCCTTTGTATTCAGCAGCTTCTCGACAGCAAGAATGTCACCCATGCCAAAAATTGTGTAGGCGTGGAGGTCAAAGACAGCAGCGGAGACGCAATCATATGTGGGAATGCCGGCTGCAAGCAGCACACATTCGTCTTCGAAAGGAACAAGGAAGCTGTGGTAATCCTTGGGTGTGTGCGGGCCAGGGATGACACCAACGCAGATTTCTCTCGACAAATGAGTGCGGAATGCTGGCCAAATGTTGTAGTTCTGCAAGAGGATTGGAGTTGCAGAAGGGCCTTTGCGTCGGCGGTCAAACAGAAGGTAGGAATCCATGCAGACTCCAAGGGCAATATCGTACTTTCCCGAGAAGTAGCAGTGTGCAAGCTCCCTGCCATCAACGGTGACCTTTTTTTTTACGAAGGTTCTGATAGTGAATACCATCAAACACATCCGATACCTCGTCGTGGCGGCTTTGGTAACGGTGCCGATAGAGGAGCTCTTCAACTGTCTTTGGATTGGAGAAGAGGCCCTGCAGGCGAGGGATAAGGGGCAAGTAGCAAAAGAGTCGACGAGGGGTGCCAGCTGGTGTATAGCGTGCTTCCCTACAGTCTGGATAGGGACAATGAGAGAGATTGGAATGTTGCGAGGTGTAGGCAATGCAGGAGTTGGGACAGCAATGAAACCAAAGCGGCTCTATGCGTGTGAGCAGTGCTATGCGGTGGAGAATCACCCATTCCGAGCTTATGTCCATTTTATGACTGAATGCGTTTCGCATGTGGTTGAATGCAACACGCGGCATTTTGGACAGCATGCGCAGCTTGAATGCTCGGATATTGTCGCGATCTTTCTCGGTCAAAATTCCATTGCCTGCAGTACAATCAGAGCTCATGAAAAAAAATTATAAAGTGAGAGACAACATACGGATTTCCCATAACTCTCGCTCGTTCTCTGGAAACAACATCTCATCCAGTTCTCGCTCCATTTCATCAAGTCTTTTGGGAGTCTCTTTGTCGAGATCTTCATCAAATTCGATCCAATCAGAGTCGTCAGAGGCGTCGGAGAGGTCAGAGTTTGGAGGTGCGGACTCAGAGTCGGAACTGGTAGACGCCGATGAGTCAAGATCGATGGTATCATCACGCTCAGGCGACTCTTGTTGCATTGCTGGGCCGTGGCTATAATCGATATCCATGGAATCATCAAGCAGAAGGGGGTCTGGATGAGCTATAGTGTCATCAGGAGTGAAAGAGCGCGACTCTGAGAGATCTGTTGTGCTCTCAGACTCAGAGGGGAGCTGCCCAGATGCCTCTGTGCGCCGATAGTGTTTGCGGCGGGTGCTTTTGGCGAGCCGCTTGCCACATGTCAGCTTGCAACGGCAAATCTTTTTCTTTGACTTGGGCATGATGGAGTGCACTGCAGAACTAGTTTGAGGGCTAATCAGCATCTCCCGGACTGCAAGCCAATGACCGGGACCAACAGTGCGTAGCCGAGATTCTAATCAGCCGAGACGAGGAGATGATGCCCAAGGCCTGGCTCAAGCTTTAGATATTCAAAGAGACCTAATCTAATAAGACAAATCTTGGATGTGGGTCGAGACTTACCAAGGCGTAGCAAGTACGGCAAAGCTTTAAAACCAATCGAGCGTCCAAGAGGAAGTGAAGAAAGGAAGCGAAGAAGCAAATGACCGCATCACGGTGAATACCGGGTGCACCGGCATCCCACATCAGATGCACATTCGATAAGATCACAGGATGTTGAAAATGGTTGCGCATACTGGAATTCAGTACTATAGTCATTTCAAATTTAGTACCTCGAAGATACTAATTTGAAGTCACCTAACAATTAGTGCATCTGAGCTACTAATTTAAAGTCACCCAACAATTAGTGCATCCGAGCTACTAATTTAAAGTAGCCCAAAATGCACTAATTCCCGAGGTACTGCATATTAGTACGCAAATCAAACAATTAGTAGATGGGTACTACATTCAAGTGCAAATACTTTCCACAGTGCATATAGGGAGCAGGCTTGGTTTGAACCACAGTGGTTTAAACCGTGGTTTAAGCCGGTTTAAACCAGATGGCTTAAACTGGTTCAAACCAGATGGTTTAAGCCGGTTTAAACCATCATTGGTTTAAACCGGCTTAAACCAAGGTTGTTTGGACATGTTTTTTTTTCTTTTGTCCTTGACTCTCATTTTTTCCTAATATGTATTTATACTAAATACGGAGATAAGTCTAATGCGGAAAGAAGTATGTAAAAGACAATAAGAACAATAAGAACAATAAGAGGGAAGCATAATTGCATAAGTCATATGTTGTGATGTCGTATAAAATATACTTCAAATTCCGATCAGGTGTGTCATTTGCCACGGAAAATGAATGAGTGAGGGATTTTGTGTATCTTGGTAAACAGTCATGGTTTGACCGTACTTCCAGATAACGGAAGAATATTTCCTGCAGGACGTATCAGCAGCAGAAAATCACTAGACACACTTTGTTTTACTGGAAACGAGTGGTTTGTTCAGGAACCTATGGAAAGCAGAAAATTCAGTAATAACCAGGCAAGATCAGTATTTGTGTTGTGAATGGTCTATAGCGACTGGAGGGCGAGATAACCAATAAGCAGCAGCAGATAGGCAGTGTATTCGGGTTGTTTGGAGGTGGGTTCAATGCTGCACAGATTGTAGCAAAACTCTTGTATTATCTGTTGGCTGAAAACCGGGTACAAAAGGAACTACTGATCAAGTGCTTTTCACAGGTGTTTTATACAAGTCCAAGAGGCGTGAGAACGGTAACAGAAGTGGATATCATGAGAAAATTGGCATGGGGAAGAGGCTGAATGGGTATGAAGCATATGCTTTAAAAGATGAACAAATGATGAATATATAGAGAAGATGATAAGAACACTGATACCGCATGGATGGTGCACTGAGCACAATTTGCCACTAGTTTGGGACAGAATGGGCTATGCTCCTGATCCTAGTAGCTATAGGAACCATGTGGTGGCTGTCGGAAAGGTGGAAACGACGGGAAATGAGTATAATTGAGCAAAAATGATTGGCCAGGGACTTGTGAGATGATCTATAGTTCCGCATGCATTTTGGAATATTTTCCCAGCACACAGGGAGGGTGCAAAGTGCAGAAAACTTGGGGAAATCCAGTGTGGATGATGCAATTTTGCCAGGGATTACAAATTCCTTGTTTGAGTGATGCCGAAATGCCGAGTGGTTCGAAGGTTAACTCGGAAGTATGTGGGAACTTGATTCAAGAGAATATTGGTATTTCTCCTGTTCCGAATACTGTTTGCATGGTCAAAACAAATGCAGTTCCACAATATGTTGCGCATCCAGAGTGCAGATAATGTTGTGTAATTTCAGTGATTTCACAATTGTGGTATCACAATGTTTGATTTGGGGAACGCTCAGAAGACCTTCATTGCAAAGGTTGTGTGTCAACGGAACTAGCAGGACGCAACAGGGCAGTTGAATAGGAAACGACGGCCGGAAAGTAGGCCATAACCGGAATGGCCGTAAACGGCTGGAAAGGATCGGAAAGTGCATGGTTGTAACAGACACATTATATCCCTTTTAGCTAACTGCCCAGGCCATCATTAGCCCTCCATGAGATGACGTTGTAATGTAGTATAACACATTATAGTATGTTGCAACTTGAGCAGATTTGAATAAATGCCTGGGTGCCCCAATACCAGGTCTGTCACCATGATCAACAATTCAATCTACAAAATAATCAAGTTCTTTTCACAAAATTTAAGTTTCAACACACCTTGCAGTGTTTGAGGTACTTGCTGACAATGAGATTAATCTGGTGAACCTGGAAAACCGGTGTAATAAGGTGCAACATCTGCTGCATGGAGGCGTTGAGTAATTCTGTGGGCCTGCCTTCGTCGCTTCGAGAACAGGCTGAACTTATGTAGACACAAAATAATTCACATAGTACATAAGCTGGCTGGCCCGAAATCATACCTGCATATCTCCCATAGGTCCCTAAACATACTTAGTTGGAGGCTCCTGAGAGGCCAAGTCATTAAAGAACCACCAATGAGAGAACGGAAATGAATGCATTGTGCCTTGTAGCCAGAGCATACGATCCATGGGGAGGTCCGGTCGGGTTGACCTGACTGGGCCAGACCAGACCTAGGGGCAGTGCACGGGAAAGTTCGGGTCGGGTTGGGTCGCCTGAGCCACTCCTCTCTCTTCTTGTTACCGCATCAATGCAGCTCTGGAGGTATCTTCAATATGGCTGGTGGTATCTGTTCACCATTCCTACTGTGCTCCTGCTGGCCTCAACTGGTATCCCATGAAGCTTCCACCTCACAGCCTTCGCCGCAGTGTTCCTGCACCTTGCGATAGTGCTGGCCAAAAATACAATACAGCAAAATTATTTTTGAATATATCTAGATACATATGCATACAATACGGCCTTAAGCCCTCAGACTGGATATGAATGTGGGTGAATATGGATATGATACAATATGGCGCTCAGCATATCCAGATATATCTGGATACGGTCATAAATCGGGATCCCGTCATAGAGACTGTCTTGAGGGGATTTAGTTGCAAGATATATGCAATACCCATACCCAGGAGTTTTTGTGTACCACTATATTTATTTTGTGCTGCAGTGTGCGTGTTGGCCGGAGTTATTTCCGAATTTGGAAATTAGGTCACTGAGTCAGGCCGCTCTGACGACCTGACTGACCTCACCACCCAGACCTGTTGATCAGCCACTGACCGGTCACTGACCTGCACAATACTGCATGGAGGAGCGAGACAAGAGCATACTTAGATGGGAGCAAGCATAAGCGACAACGAAGGCATAAGGCAATACAAGATTGGGGGTAAAAGCAATAATATAGCCTCTTTAAGACATGATACAGGTGGAATTACCCTCTTTATAAAATTACCCCTATCAGTCTGTCTGTAGTTTTTTACACTCAGACACTTCCTTTGTTTGCGGCTTGCTGATTTGTCAATGCCAATGTGCTCTGCAAGCTTGGCCCTTAGGGCCAATCCCTTCAGGCCGGAATCGGAACACTTACCGCTGCTCCCCACAATCACCCTTCATCACTTCTCTGTCCGATATACTCACAAGTGCCCAGAGAATCTGTGGTTAATGACCATAGTTACCCATTTACCCATGAATATCAGCTCAGCTCAACTCAACCCAACTAAGTACACAGTAAATAGGGAGGTTGTGCAAAAGCTGCACAAGCCAGATGTGGCACCATGCGGCTTTCGTTTCCCCATCAATTATGTATTCAAACTTTGCATAAAATGCTTTGAAAGCTGTTGATGTGAATTCCAGCAAGGTGGGAGGAGAAACACACCAATAAAGCCAAATTTCAGTCTGCACTGAAATGTGAATTTATTGGTAAGAATCAATATACATATCAGCCACATCGGATTTGGCCAGTGTCTACTGCAGCTGATTCTCATAGTTATTTTGTAAGAATCAATACACATATCAGCCGCATCAGATACGGCCCGTATCTGATGCAGCTGATTCTCGTAAAGAAACTCAAAGAATCAATGTGAGTTTCTGCTGGGCTGAAATCTTTGAGCAAATTTTGCTATTTGTTGATAAAAATAGCAGCCAATAGCATAAATAGCTCAGGGATTTCAGCAGTACAGAAACTCGTTTCAATTCTTTGAGTTTCTTTATGAGAATCAGCCACATCAGATACGGCCCGTATTTGATGCGGCTGATATGTGTATTTATTCTTACAAAATAAATCTGAGAATCAGCCGCCTCAGATACAGGCCAAATCCGATGCGGCTGATATGTGCATTGATTCTTACCAAATAAATTCACATTTCAGTCCAGACTGAAATTTTGCTTTATTTGGTGTGAAAGTGTGGAAAATGGCCTTTTTCGGCAGCATCACGGTCATAGCCGCACAATGAGTGACTGTATAAAAAATGATGTACATTACATTTGGTAAGTGGTTCAATGTACTGCATAGCACCTAATTTACCCATATTTCATCGAAATGAACTCATAAATCCTTTGGATTATAATGCAGCTTTGCACAATGCACAAAAGCCACATGATCTCTAATATCAATTCAACTCCAGGCAACTAAAGTGCTCAGTAAAAAAAGTGAACATATCAAAACAAACTAGCCAGTTGAAAATCAAGTTGACGAAAGAGGAGGGGGGGCCGCAAAGCGGTCGACCAGCCCCTTGTATAAATATAGTGGAAGTCAATAAAGGGGAGAGGGTAAAACTCTGGAGGCTATACGAATCAGGCAACGGCGTCGGAAAGATGCTAATCCGAAACATAAAATAGCAATCTTGACTGTCGTAATTGACAGATTCGGCGCTTGGAGAGAGGCGCTCATTATTGGATCCACAGCGCGACCGCAATGTCGTCTCGCATCTTTTTCGGTCTCCAGCTTGCTCTCTCTCACTTTCATTTTTATTCACCGTTCGTTTTCATTTCACCCCAGAATGAATTTCTTGCGGCTCCTTGCGCTGGCGCTCCCCTGCACAGTTCTTGCAGTCCCACAGAACCACACCATCGACGACACCAGTCCGTTGGTCGACTACTATCAGGGCCTGCACTGCAGTCCCTGCCCCGACGAGTTCAAGAACTACGGCCTTGACCCCGCGCAACTCAGCAATGGGACGTTCTCAGCGTTCGAGAACAACGGCGGTAATTTTGTGGGGACGCAGGATAATGGGCTGAGGTTGAGGTTTAATGGTATGCCTTTGTTGTTTTCTCTCTGTCGGTGTCGATGTCGTCGAATTCTTATAATGAGCGCAGGCACGGCGATCTACGTATATCTCGCCGTTCCTGCTGCCGCGAACCTCTCCACCCCAGTCCACTGTAGCTTCATTCTGGACTCGGTTCCTGACGCGGGCGGGGATTTCAGCATGAACGGTCCTCCGGTGGTCAACCAATACAATGTCCTTGCGTATGCGAAGACTGATATTCCGGATGGCTCGCATATCCTTAACATGGATGTTGGAGACACCCCAGTGGTTTTCGATTATGCGTATTACACGTGCGTTAAATCCCGCTTTCTGCTCTGTTTCGATCGTCAGCGTGGAACCGAGGACTGATTATTTGATCATATTGTAGGTCAAACAACTTAGAGCCCGACTCGCCTGCGCCGTCGGCTGCGTCAAATTCTGGCAGCACCGTTGCTATTTCTTTTCTCGTGACATCTAGTGCAGCGAGTAAAAGTGCCGTGGCCCTAACAAGTTCCCCTCCCTTTCCCTTAACGTCCGCGTCTACATCTGCCGCCACGATAATATCCGTCTCAGCGATGACATCCTCTCCAGCCATCTTGCCCCCCTCGTCTACATCCGCTGCCACGATGACATCCGCCGCAGCGACGACATCTTCTGCAACCATCTTTACTTCCTCCAGTCCCAAGAAGACGCTATCTATCCCCTTGATAGCAGGCGCAGCCGCCGTGGGAGTCGCACTAATTCTCGCGATGTTCGTTGGGTTCATGCTCTACCACCGCGCGAGACGCACCAAAGCCGATGCGCCGGGCATGGAGGAGTGGGGCTCCGTGCCTAGTCTCGTAATCCAAGATCACCGTGGAACCGCCAGCGCAGCCCAGATGCAGCAGGACCAAAGCAGAAATGAAGTATCGCTCCGCCAACTCAGGAACGAGGTAAAGCGCTTGGAAGGGACGAGCAACGGCACGGCGTCGGCCATCGCATCGCTGGTTAGCACCTCTATGGAAGGGAGCAGTGCCAAGGGCTCGGAAAGTGCTTCCCGGGCGCGGTCGCTTTCCATGATGAAGAGGGACCAGACGCGCGCTCTGCAGGATCATGAGCACGGCGTCGGCGTCGGCGTCGGCGTCAGTGATACGTTGGTCCATACGGATAGTGGGCTCAGATTGACGGCGGGTCGCGTGGTGGATGAGGTGCCGCCGAGTTATGTTGCGGATTGAGGCGTTTTATTTCGTCTTTGACATCTTTCGCGGCTTTGGCAAGACGTGAAAGATGCAAAGATGCATTTTTCACCAAGATATCACACCTTTCTAAGTAGATTATCTTGGCAAAATGTTTATCTTGTCAAAGACCTCCAAGATGCTGGTCGTCTTGTCCAAAGACTCCCTTTTCCTCTCAAAGCGTGGCCATGGCTCACCCGCGGACCTTTTCTGATGGTTCAGCTCTCAAAAAGATCAAGGTAAAAAATCAGGTACTAACTACGTGCGGCATGCATAAGATACAGTACTCTCTGCCTTGAAACATCAGAATTGCTATGGCTGAAAGGCGATGCCTGAGATTAACGGCCGCCACTTGATCGCAGAGTGTGTGTACATTTCTGTTGTGCTTGACAGCTGCGCTCCTTGAGCCCTTGTTGTGGTTGTGATTGTCCATTTCGAAATCGATGGTCGAATTTCTGGATAGTTTCAACCTCTGCTATTCCGGATCTCCAGTGGCGTCGTCGTTGGGGCGGGTTTGGAAGGCCAGGCCATGCAGGAACAGCCCCCAGAGCTCAAGCACAATATTCACGCTGTGTACTTACCCCCTTCCGCCTCATGAAACGCTCACATTGCTCACTAGAAGTGGTGAATACTGGTTAATGTTTTGTCAATCACCGTGCAAGTCTCATTGATGATCCTATTATCTCTCCGGCCGCAGAGAAGAAGAATTCGGGTCCAGGTACAATGATAATTATCTTAAGTAGCTAAAGCACTCTTTTAGCTATAGTCAAGATCGACAATCAGAAAGACGCTCAGTCGCTTATTGGGACCCTGAGGAAGCAAATGCAAGGCCCATAATCCCCATAATGCCCGCGTCCTTTCTAGAATTATTCGATGTGTACACGTACTAGGATCTCAGCCTGTCCCTTCAGTGAAATAATGAATTCAGTAAAAGGAGAATTCGGTGGGCTCGTCCTCCGTGAAGGTTACTGGTCCGCTAAACTCACTGGCCAGTACTTATCAGCTTTGTCTCGGATGTTTCCTTCTTGAGGCCGGAAGGCTAAGTTTAATTCCTTCGACAGGAAGCTCCTTCGCAATGGACAGTACCCGAACTGCCGTCAATCGGAAAGCTTTAGACGCCGTCGCGTTACTATGTAATCCCATAAAACCTGTCCGTGAGATCTGCAGCGGAACATGGGAGAGCCATCCTGACGCGAACTTCTTCCGAATCGCTTCGGGGCACGATATAGGAAGCGTCGGAAGCGACCAACCCCAATTCGCGTCTCGGGCGCGTGCGACCGAAACGCCCGATAGTAACGCAGGTGCATAAGCAACGTTTGCATTCGCAGGATCTGGGAGGTTCAAAGCATCGGTGTCAGTCATCTATTGTTGAATGCTCACTCCACCGATGGTCTACCAGCGTATGTCGTGATACAAGAGTGATTCCTTACCTGCCACGAAAACGACGTACTTACTTTAATTGCAGGCTGTCAAATATGCTTCGAGGCCTCTACGTCCGCACTGGTCCCGGGAAAATTACGCCTGCCCGACCCGACGCGGCCGAAACTGTACCGAAGAGGTTCGACCGCTCCATCGGTGGGCGCATATACTCACCTACAAGCTTTATCTCCAATATGAGGTACGCATTTCCAATGCAGGGACTTTAATGAAAGTTCGAAAGACATTCTATAGTTAAACCGTGGGAAGCTACGGACATTTCCGATTCTAGGCTTCAATAGCGATGCGCCTGGATTCTGGCAGGCCCTCGGTCACTACCTGTCAGCCCCGTCCACGATGGAGTAAATTAGCGCCCCAAATTGTCCCCCCATGTCTTTCCGCGAAATAGAGTAGAGTAAAACAGCAGCTTGGTGGACTGACTCACCACTTGCCGACATGACATGGGACCAATCACGCTACGCGCAAGAATTCTTTTGAGATAGTATAGCCTTAGGCTCGTGGAGCACACGCCAAATTATCACAGCGTAAAGTAGCCAAAAGCGGACGATAGTAACCGGGGGCCTACTCTGACAGCTGCCGCCTCCTTTCACATCTTTCGAGCTTCCATGAAAGAAAGAAGTCTTGTGCACCTGTCTCGTATTTCCCGCGATCAACATTTCAGTTGTCAAGTTTCAAGTTTGTCCCGGTCGGTTGCCTTGTGACCAGAGAGAAAATTGGGTCCGGCATTCGCCGGACTGCCAATGGCCATATATGGGAATTTCCCCATGATTGCAGAGAAATGAACGCCTTGTAAAATGAACACCTTAAGGGGACATCTAGTGAAAATTTGTTCAAAATAGTACACCTCGACACCATTTTTCTTTCGCTTCGATCTCTCTTGTTCTCTTCTCCGCTTGTCTTGCTTTTTGCCTATAAGCCTCGTCTGCGCTCGGCCGCTCTCTTCTCTAGTCTCTCGTAGACAGACACTACAAACGGTTGAACCTCGTACCTCGGTAGTTTGTAGTCTGTTGATCACCTTGATCGGTTGATTGGTCGCCCCTCTTATTACCAATCAGCAAAATTCTCGGCGCCTGAGACCTCTTTTGCAACGTGTTTTTTGACTTCGGGAGGAGACAGTTGTATTTATCGAGCTCGAAGGTACAAGTCTTCCAGCAAAATTGTGGTGCTAGCGGTGAAAAACAACGATGCCGGATTTTGATGGCCCGGCACACCAGAACAGCTGCGAGGTCAGTTTTCATGAACACAGAGCAAGATAAACAATTCTGAAGAGACAGTTCGGTTTCAAAATGGATTATATCACGGGTCTTTCCCTGTAAATTCCTCAAAAGAGCTATTGGGGGTGTCGAAAACTCTTGCGTGAAATTCAAACTCCGACGATTAGTAATAAGGTCGGCGAGCAATCACATCAGGAAAACCACATCCATAGTGAGCCATAGCAACGCCCAGCAACTCTATGGGCTGCTATGAGCTGCTATTGAGTGATATGTAATTCCCTACATCCGTTCTCCAAGCTATGCATAGGCTCTCTAGCGGCGTCTAGCGCTCACTAGCCATCATAGCTAGTAGCTACATGATTTGGTTTTCCTGATGCACCGGTGGCGCAGTAAACTACAGACTATCTCTTCTCTTCCTCTTCGGCCGCCTTCGCCTTCTACTTACGCCACCCGCTTCTTCACGGAGTATGCGGGCCTCCAAGGGGATTCTGAAACGAAAAAAAAAATACCTAGGGCCGTTTTTTTTATTAGCAACCCCTTGCTCTGAGCCACCCTACCACGTGACGTCAAGATAAGGTAATTTTTGATCTGCTTCTTGGTTCGGCACGAACGGGACTCTTCAACACTCATTTTCAACCATAACACTATTCCGGCAAATCGAAACCACTGGTACCAAGTCGACTTCAAGGGTTCTCTTGTGCTCTGGACGACTCAAATGTCCGGAAACGGTTCAATAATATCGGCACAACATTTCCAATAGCAATGTACGCGATACCGTCTCGTCACCCTCTGCGACACCTCTTGCCCGGCTGACCCTCCGCAGCTCGATTAGTGTCACCTCGGAATGAGCCATGTCTTTGGTCAAAAATAGCGATGATTTGCTAGTTGCCGCTGCCAAGCAGTGCCAACTCGATGACGGAACACTTCCTAAAGGGTCGGATCTGGGTGATGCAGCTTTGTTTAGACTTGATTCGGGCTTTGTACAAGCTCGAGGGAGCACGGAGGTGTTTTATAGCTTAATTGGATGTCCTCTAGATGAGTTTTGGGCAAAATTATAAGAGGTCATTTTTTTTATTTTTATCGGCCATCTGGTCGACCCACCCTCCCTGCCCTAGGTCTCGGCTTCTCGGCCCGGCACACCCTTGCGGGCCTCCGCCCTATCCGCGCTCCTACTCGCCGCCAGCACACACACAGCGCGCTGCAGCCCTCGCTGTTAGTCGGCGCGCCGACATCCAATGCCCGCCCACTGACGGGAACAGTGGCGCCCTCACGGCCACGGGCCCCGCCGAGGACGATCCGACCCCCATTGCGTGCACGTATCAAGGCAGCACGGTACCGTGCACATATTTCCCTGCGGTGCGTGCGCTCGAGGTAGTAACTTTAAGCTGTCATGCTGATGCTTGTCGCTGGTGTGTAGGACGGCTCCTTCTCTTCTGGTGTGTCGACGTGTCCGAAGGGTCCGAGTGTGACGTGAGTGGCCATTTCCTTTATTTTCGAATCTGCGCCTGGGATTGCTGGGATGTGGCGAGTGCATCACTGGGTGGCCTCGAGTCTCGCTGGCGTCGGCGCTGATGGGCGCCGATCCATGACATGAAACGATCCCGACTATCCATGACATCCTTCGATGTCGCTCCAAGACCGCAGTCATCCCAACCTCACATCCCTTCCCCTTTCTCCATCATCCCTCTTCTTGCCTTCATTCTCCCACCGTTGCTTTCGTTGTCTGCCAGAAATGTAGACAAATAGTTGGTCAACCACCGGACATTTCTGTAGCCTACGCGACCAAAACAGCCAACGCTATGGTCGCCCCAGCGGCCCCGGTCTGGATAGTCTGTGACCCTGGTTTATCGAGCAGACTGCCAACGAGAATTAGATTCGGTCAGTGATACTGGACTCGCAAGCTCACCCCCTGGTCTCCCAGAACGAGGACTTGACCTTCCTGAATTGCAACAGAAGAGCCAACACAATGGAAATGTCCGTCACGGCTTCGGTGATGATCCAGGTTCTACATTCGCATGTTACTTCAAGTCGAACAAACCTCATAAGAGATGACGACACACGTGGCGGGGATCATGACCCTCCTCCGATCACTATATCCGGGGAAGATCACGATCGTGACAGCAACAAGCAAACACGCCGCCGATCTGTCAGAGACGGTTAAAATCAGAGTTTAAAAGTGAGGAGGACGGATGGAAGCTTACTGCTACCGTGATGAAGAAGAATAAGGCGAAGGTAATGAATTTTTTTCTGGTTCTAGAACGAGTCAGGAGCTGGGCCTCGATGCCACAGTGATAGAAACGCGCACAGAAGCCAGTATCTCCCAACCAGGAAGGCTTGGGCCACGGCTACTACGCCAGTCGTAAAGAGGTAGAGCGGGTAAGGCTGTTCAATGACATGTGTTCGATTATGTTTCTTCCAATAGGATCGAAATGACTTGCCCAATACTGATTCTCCAGATACACCGAATCTCCTGAGAACAGCGAAGTGGGTCAGCGACAGTGGTAGCTCAAATGGAAATACACACCCCAGTGAGTGATGGTGTACTGCACATAGCATATATGAGCCCGGTCATGTGGTAGATTGGGACCACTAGCACTTAAATTGCAGCTAGTGCTGAACACGTGGAGCCTCTGGTTGGGCACTATCACACCACAATTAGTAATATTTCCTATAGGTTGGAAAATGTAATGGAAAATGTCTGTTTCAAAGTGATAGGAAAGGTGGAAGGAAATCACCTGTTTTCCAATCTCGAAAAGGCAAGCGGAAAAGACCATTTTCCAACATCATATGCCATTCTCAGGTGTCTGATATGGAGGAAACAGATGCTGTGCCACTGTTATTGAAGAGTGATGCCCAAGAGATTTCACCTGCCAATGAACCAATTGCTGCTGAGATTGTGAAGGTCAATTGCTATTTGTTCCCTCAGTTCTGTATTGATTGCCTCCCAGGTATTATGCTATCTGCCTCTCGCAATCATCCAGGCCGGAGGATTCATCTCTCAATCTGGAGCCCTTGACAGTTATTTGGATTTCTATAAGCGGAATCGGGCCCAGCTGCTTAGTGAAAAACCTGCTCAGACCCATGACGACTATGTCTGGACAGTGTATACCACATGGCAAATGAGCTTTGACCGACTCAGTCCATCAGCGGCCATGCTCTTGCAGCTTTGTTCATTTCTACATTGAGAAGGAATTTCAGAGGAGATTTTCAGCAGGGCTGCCAGATACAAATTCCGACAGTGCATTCCATCCAAAGAAGACTTGCAAAAACCACTGGAATTCCTCTCGCAATTTTTTGAGCTCTACTGGTGAATGGGACTCTCTTCGCTTCTTGAAAGTCACAAATGAGCTCAGGGCCTATTCTCTCATCACCTTTGCTGCTGAGAGAAAATCATTCTCAATCCATCCACTGGTGCATAGCTGGAGTCAAACAACAAAGAAGACTTGCAAAAACCACTGGAATTCCTCTCGCAATTTTTTGAGCTCTACTGGTGAATGGGACTCTCTTCGCTTCTTGAAAGTCACAAATGAGCTCAGGGCCTATTCTCTCATCACCTTTGCTGCTGAGAGAAAATCATTCTCAATCCATCCACTGGTGCATAGCTGGAGTCAAACAACAATACCAGAGCAGAATTCACACCATTCAATTATGGGTGCCATAGTAGGCATGTCCTTTGCAGAACTTCCATCCGAGGATCAACAACTGGCTAGCCTGACGTTGCAGCACTGAAAAATATTGGGAACTCCTCACAAGATGCACTGAAGTGGCTTGCAAATCAAAATGAAGACTGGTTGTTATTCATTGACAATGCTGATGATCCAAACATCAACTTGCATAGTTTTATGCCTCGGTGTAATCATGGCAATATTGTCATAACATCTCGAAACCCTGGGCTCTGTGTTTATGCTGGATGCCATTCTCAGGTGTCTGATATGGAGGAAACAGATGCTGTGCCACTGCTATTGAAGAGTGCTGCCCAAGAGATTTCAACTGCCAATGAACCAATTGCTGCTGAGATTGTGAAGGTCAGTTGCTATTTGTTCCCTCAGTTGTGTATTGATTGCTTCCCAGGTATTATGCTATCTGCCTCTCGCAATCATCCAGGCCGGAGGATTCATCTCTCAATCTGGAGCCCTTGACAGTTATTTGGATTTCTATAAGCGGAATCGGGCCCAGCTGCTTAGTGAAAAACCTGCTCAGACCCATGACGACTATGTCTGGACAGTGTATACCACATGGCAAATGAGCTTTGACCGACTCAGTCCATCAGCGGCCATGCTCTTGCAGCTTTGTTCATTTCTACATCGAGAAGGAATTTCAGAGGAGATTTTCAGCAGGGCTGCCGCATACAAATTCCGACAGTGCATTCCATCCAAAGAAGACTTGCAAAAACCACTGGAATTCCTGTCGCAATTTTTGAGCTCTACTGGTGAATGGGACTCTCTTCGCTTCTTGAAAGTCACAAATGAGCTCAGGGCCTATTCTCTCATCACCTTTGCTGCTGAGAGAAAATTATTCTCAATCCATCCACTGGTGCATAGCTGGAGTCAAACAACAATAACAGAGCAGCATTCACACCATTCATTATGGGTGCCATAGTAGGCATGTCCTTCGCAGAACTGCCATCCGAGGATCAACAACTGGCTAGCCTGAGATTAATTTCCCATGTTGACTCTCTGAGGCATGTCAACCAGCAGGTGGCCATTGATTTTGGCAAACAATATACAAGAATATATCATCATGTAGGAAGGTATGAAGAAGCAAAGGACCTTGCTGTTGCTGTGATAGAGAGGGAAACACAGCTTCTCAGTGCTGACCATCCAGACACTCTTTGGGCCATGAGCAATCTAGCATCAACATATTTCCATCTAGGCAAGTTCCACCAGGTGGAACAGCTGGAAGCTGTAGTGCTGGGAAAATGAAAGCAAGTCCTTGGTGATGATCATCCAGAGACTCTTTGTTCTATCAGTAATCTGGCTGCAACATATCGAAATCTGCACAACTATCACAAGGCAGAAGAGCTGGGAGTTACTGCATCGGAGAAGCGACAACAGGTTCTCGGTGATGCTCATCCGGACACTCTGCTGGTGATGGGTGAACTAGCATTGATCTATGCAAAGCTAAACATGTTCCACAAGACAGAAAAGCTGCAGTTTGAAGTGTTGGAGAAGTGAAAACAGGTTCTTGGTCATGATCATCCAGACACTCTTTGGGCCATGGGTGATCTGGCATCAACATATCAAAGGCAAGGACAGTTCCACAAGGCAGAAGAGCTGGCAACAACTGTGTTGGAGAAGTGACAACAGCTTCTTGATCATGACCATCCAGACACTCTTTGGGCTATGGGTGACCTGGTATCAACATATCAAAAGCTAGGGGAGTTCCACAGGGCAGAAGAGCTGGGAGTTATTGTGTTGGAGAAGCAAAAACAGGTTCAAGGTGGTGCTGATCCAGTCACTCTTTGGGCAATGAATAATCTGGCATTGATATACCGCAGTCTGAACAAACACACGGAGGCAAAGGAAATTAAAAAGCTTGTGAGACAGATTAGGAAGTCATTGAGAAAAAATATTCCCAATACTTCACTGTGAACGGATTCAATCCAGCCAACAGTAGGAAAAAATAAACTGTATTATTACTGAAAGAACTAAGCTTTTATACTCTACAATGTATCTAGAACATTCTGAACAACAGGAGTAATACAAGTGCGGGCCTGGTAAGTTGAACCTCGGGATTACTAAGCCAAGCGGGCGGATCATCAAGCGTCGATGATGGTGGGAATCAGCTTGACATTCCAACACTCACTGGACAATGGTTTCTGATGTAGTTCTTCAATTTATTCATACTACCAAAGATTTACTGTAGACATTGAAATGAGTTGCACCGTTCATACTGGTGAGCTGAGTATTTTTACCCCGAACCGACAGTGGCACAGATCACCAAACTTGGGGAAATGTTAAAAAACATTATTTACTCCACTAGTTTCAGATCTATGTTTTGAGTGCTCAATAAATCTGTCTACAGTGGATACCATTCCTCGAACTTCCGGCACATAAGATTTGTTGGCTTGCTGGAGAGTCTCATCCAAGATTTACCTTCTTTTGGCGCGAGTTGACAGTGCAGCTAACCCAAAACATATCTTGATCTCAACACTGGTTGGGAGATTCAAGATTTTCAGCACAATTTATGGTGAAAAATGTTTGTTTTTCAGACATTTTTCACTGAAAAAAGTGGTGAAAAATTCAAATCTTTTTCACGTCTTTTGAGCTTCCTTTTGAATTTTTCACCTCGAACTCACAAAATAGTGAAAATGTTTTGAGTTTTTCACTACCTTTTTCAGTGAAAAATGTCTGAAAAACAAACAACATTTTTCACCATGAATTGTGCTGAAAATCTTGAATCTCCCAACCAGTGCAAACTATTAAACTCCGAAGCATGGATAATATGACACTGCTATTCAGTCGTGTTCAGTGCTTACTTAATTATAATGATATTGGATTCTGATGTGAATGGTGTTCACATTGCAGATGGCCATATATCACCAACTACTGTGTTCCCCCCCTGAGTAGACAGACCTTGGGCTACCTTGGTGTACCTTCATCTACCCTTTGTCTACCCATGGATACCCTTGTACACGTACGTGTACAAGGGTATGTTGACACAGGTTGGCCACCTTCGGTCTACCTTTGTCTACCTCTGACTACCTAATGTGAAGAGCCTTTGTCTACCTCTCTACCTTTGTCTATGCTGGTATACACATCTCCTTCAAGCTCACATGGCGAATTTGGGCTCATTGTGAATACAAGGAAGAAACAAGCCAGCAGAATTGATTGACAGATGACACCAGCCCAGGATCACCAAAGATGTCGCCACCTGCATAACCATCAGATCAATCAATATTATCCAAGATCAATCAGTTGATTAACTGTTCTTTAAGACAAGATGTGCCTCCGCTTTGCTCTGGTGCCCGAGAAATGGAAAATGAATTATTACAGATAGAAATCACACAGACAATTAATCAACAATGAAATGTTCGCCGACTGGGAGCTGACTTGCACTGCAGGAATAGAATGACAATTTTGTGTTTGCTCAGCCCTGCAATCACAATAAACGGGTCTGAGAATTAATATTGGACTTTCCGCCTCGCGAGAACGTGCAGCAGGGGGGACGAACCGAGCAACATCCCCAATCCTTGAGGCTGTGATGAAAAATGGTAGATGGCTGAAGTGTCTGATGCGACAGCACGCACATTTGAATGCACCATTCTCGTGGGTGATCCGAGAGAAGAATAACTATTAGTACCATTCAGTGAATTTATTCAGGTCCGAGATTCAAAAAATAGAGACTCACAGTAATAATTGGATTGGAGACTGGGATTACCCCCACCTATAGTACAGGAGAAAGGAACATGCACAAAATGAGATCATTGCAGAGGACCACATACCACTGAAAATGGAATATTTGTCTCGAGGCTCGCGTGAGCAACGGTGCAGAAATGCAACAGATTGATCCATAAATGAAGGTATTCGTTGGGTGACAATAATTATTGTGTTTCACAGCAGTACTTGAAGACACAGAGAGCCAACAGATGATTGTGAGGTGTTGTATGACAGAGGAGACCCTTCGTTTGAAGAATGATGTTGCAGTAGGGAGATTTTGAAGCCATATATGAAGGATTCAGTGCATTGCAGAGGGGACTTTTCAGTGGATTGACGTCGGGAAGGAAGCTGTGGGGGAATGAAGGATGTGGAGTCTTGAGAAACATATGCAGCCACATTACAACAAACGTGCAAGCCGCAGTGAGAATACTGAAACCAGGGTCTTCTGGTGGGTTGACTGTCCACGAGACTCATCTCTACTACTCTATGGTCCCTTTGGGTTGTGGTTGACAGTTCGCAGTCGCTGCGCAGTTGAGGAAATCAACTGCATAGGCCGTCATGGGTTGAATATTTTCGGGCAGTGCGGGAGATCACCACAAACTAAAGGAGTTAAGAATAGCAGAAAGCCAGAGGAGGAGCGAACGAGCTACGCTATATGGGGCTTTAGCACAGGTTATGAGGGATTTCGTTAAAGAATGATTAATTTTGCTCATTCGGCGGTGCTCATCACTTTGTGCATGTTGATTGCTTTCTCCATAGGGTTCAATTAATTTTTGCTCTCTCTTGTGGCTGTTGGTCGCTTTCTTCATTAATTGTTCTTTGATGATTTTGCTCGTTCAGCGGTCCAGCCTTTCCCTCTCCTCTCGTCCTATGGATCCCGTCACATGCCCCTGTGAGTATTAATTCCATTCGTGCAGCATTCAATCCTAATCCCTCAGCTGAACACCGCGCAGCTTTTTGCAGTATCTTTCTCACTGCACCGCAATTCTCTCACTGCGCTGCAACGTCTCTCACTGCACCACAACACCGCTTGATTGTTTTCACACTGTGGCCAAATAACGGTGGCGTAGGTTAAAACATTGATTTTACTGCATCTGTGGAGGATTTGGGTCCATTACCGAAGCTTTTCGGTCGATTTGATGCACCAGTCAAAAATACGGGCTAAACCTTTATGGATGCGATTGCAACCTTGCATGGAGTCTTTTGCCCGAGATTTTTGGTACGCACAATCCACAGTTATATAGGTCCATTTTCAGCGACATACCAACACCTCAGGTTCGGGGCCTCCGAAAAATGAGCCATCAAAAATTACCCGTATTTATGGTTTGATGCCCTATCAATGAGCCCACAACAGAGGGAAAGGAAAACATTTGAAACTCTGCACCCAAGTATTTCCCACAGCCCCAGTGTACCAGCCTGCCTATGGCAACGTGCTCGTCTCTCGGAAATACGTGAATACGGCCTCAGCGTGCGAGCATGGGCAACATCATATATAGTTGTTCAAGCTTGGTTCAACCTTTGTTTGCATCGGTTCGAATTTCAAACATCGTCAAAACGATCACAACGTGGTTCAAAAAGGGAAAGGATCAATGCAAACGTTGTATTGAAGCGAAGTTCGTAGCATTAGTCGTGACTCCTACTCCTGTGGTTCCAGCAATGACAGATCCATGCACACCCCAGTTCACCCCCAAGCCGAACATAATCCATCCCAGGACAATGATGCCCACCGAGAGACCAGCATACACCCAGTGCCACGGCATGCGCGGATTCACCGGCAATTTCAGGATGAATTCCCGGTTTTTCGGGTCCACATCCTCGGATGCGCCCTGTGCTGCCTGTCTCTCGCTCCAGAGGCGCTGGATTGAGAGGTCAAGGAGAGCAGGCTTGACTTGAGATAGATGGGCTGCTGGGAGGAGCGCCGTGTATGATACGGCGAGAAGACCCCCAGAGACTGTCACAGATGCAGCAGCATAGGAAAGCCACAGTGTGACGGCGAGATCGAGGGAGTCCGTCGCTGAGAGATCTTGTAGCTTGCCTGCCGCTGTGGTGATTATCACAATGCTCGCTTGGACGACCGATTCTATTCACGGACGTTAGTATATGCATGGAGTCGGAGTGCAGGTTTGCTTACTCTTGATCACAAAACTGTGAGATGTGTGGTCAGTAGCGAGCAATGTATATTCGAGCCGAAGTACTTATGCAGTGGCAAAGTACTGAGGATCGGGCAGAACACTCCAAATGATTTCGACCTGAGTTGCAGGGATCAGCAGAAATCCTCGCTGATAGATTCGGTCGTCACCTGTGGGGCTGGAGTGATGCTCTGAAGTAAATTTGAGCACTTGACATGGTTGAAATACGTCATGCTCACCTGAGACAACACATACATCACATACGCAGCAACAAATGTGGGGACAGTGTGCGAGAACTTCAATAGCAGCATCGATACGAGGAACGTCAGGCCCGACATGAAGACTAAACCGGGTACTTATTTACACCTTCTAATCAAGTTGGAGAAGGATACAAGGTGGCTGGACCGCTAGGTCAAGAGCACCAGGGCAGAGCATGTAGGTTTGTGAAAATCCTTGCTAAGGGATACCCAAAGACTATTGAGGCTAACGACAAGGGACTTCAATCCTCAAACGGCAAGGCAGTCCTTAAACCGTCGACCTATTCCTTAACCAAGAACAGGAACATTTCCACTTTTATCGGCTCTAGACACTATAAGTGTCTAGCTAGTGACCCAACACACTACGACAGTGCTTCTGTCAATATTGGGGGTGAAGGTGAGGTAACTGACAAGTTACAGTTGGTCTAAAAGTGGGGGCACCTAGTCCATCTTCTACTTGATAGGGCTCAAGTCAACAAACAACCACCTAGCAGGTGATCCAACACACTTCAACAGCACTTCTGTCAATATCGGTGAAACGATGACTATGGGGCTAGCAGTGGAATAACCACAACACAAACCTTGTAAATGAATACGCGATTCAATGATGCAACTACAACAACTCAAACACTATAGTCCTCGTGCAAGTTCGGGGTTCCAATCCAGTATAGATTGTGGCAATTTGAACTTTAGTTCTCTTTGAGAAGCAAGACTTTACAGGTCTACAAGTCGTATAGATAAAACTTGCTCAAATCCGTTCTAGGCGCAATCACAATAGACAGACGAGATTTTATGTTCAAGGGTTTTGTATGATGTGGGTCTAGGTTTGGAGATAGTACTCCGATGCGTAGCGCAAGTGATTCTTTATGAATCCCAATTCCAATAGTATCCGCAATTGCTAATCCTTGCAAGATTACAACCAATTGTCAAGTCCGATCTGTTTCCTTATATTCCACACGTCCGTTCCGTTTATCCAATATGTCCATGCGTTGTTTATAAAGATCCAAATCCAACACAGATAATATTCAAACAGGGAAAACAAACGAAACTTGGTATAGCTTCTGGGTGTCTCTGAATGAATGCCTACTCTACCGGTTAAGCGTGAAGTCTAGTAACTTCGTGTCCAACAGGTGGGGTGAGATTCACTGGTGTTCTTCCCATAACCATCCACTTAAATATGTTACAGGATTCTAAATATAAACGAGACTGATACAAACGAGCAATAGGGTTCAGGGTATATGACTAGTGGTATGGCAGCTAGCTGATGAACTCCTGTCAGATATCAAGCAATTAGTAAAGCTGAGAGAGATTTATAAGAAACATCAACGAGCTGAGCTGAACGATGAGTCAAGATCTACATCGCTTAGAACGATCGTGATTGGATATTGTTGATATGTCAACTCTTAGCCGACCTCCTCGCCAGCACTCCGTTACCCTCCTTCGTAACTATCCGCTCAAATGGTTCCGCCTTGAACCACTTAAGTGATTTGTCTGAAAACCGTGATAGCCGCCGCTTCCCAGTACCCGAGTATGGTTTCTTAGTCAATTGGTAGATCGACCAAGTCCCAGCCTTCTCTTGGCAGTTCTGGAGACGTCAGATGATGCCCAACGATGATCCCTCTGGTTCAGAAGGATAAATCCTCGTAATACGCCCTTGGTCAGGGATGTGCAGTAGCCCCAATCCGTTCCCAGGATGGTAAGGCACTTTCCGTGATTGCTCCATTAGCGACTTCCCATGTCAACCCTTTACCAGGATCGTTGTCCAGCACCTTTATAATGGTTCGAGACACATTATATCCCTTTTAGCTAACTGCTCAGGCCAGCAATAGCCCTCGTGAGATGACGTCGTAATGTAATGAAGTACATTATAGTATGTTGCAACTCGAGCAGATTTGAATAAATGCCCGGGTGCCCCAATACCAGGTCTGTCATCGGGGTGAAGGCAAAGCTGCTAGCGCAACTGCTAGCTGGGTCTCAAAGAGAACACCCTAGTTCATTTTTCTCTTGGTAGGCTCGAGTCAACACACAACCACCTAACAGGTAATCCAACACACTACAACAGCACTTCCATCAATATTGGGGTGAAGGCAAAGCTGCTAGCACAACTGAAGTTGGGTCTCGAAGAGAACACCCTTGGATTTTATATGTAAAGGCTCCTCGAACCAACAATAGCAACCTCAACTAAGAACTTGCCGTGTCCAGAGTCAACAGTATTGATTCCAATAAAGACTACTACTTGTGAAGTGTGTTACAATCTCCACTAGCAACCTGAGACCACCTCCACTAGCTTCGTACTAAACTGGGGTGGAATCTCTATCAGAGACCACCTGCACCAGCTTCATACTCGACCAGGGAGTGCTAATCTGAAGTGATAGTTTGCTCTGTGCTGTTTGTACCATTTGCTAGCACTCTTGCAGTTTCTCCTTCCTGTAGCTCGCTTCCTAGTTGCTAGCACCTTGAATGGAATTCCTGCTTGATGAACCAGGCAGCCTGTAGCAGGGCCGGCCTACTAATGTTTAAGAAGGGTCAAGGGTTTAGGCTTATGGTTATTTCCCCATGGTTTGTGCCTCTAGAACTTGCTAGTGCATCACCCTAGAAGTGTCTGGTGCTACAACTGGCAGCTTGGGCTCACTCCAGTTCTCCTTTATATCACCTAGCAAGGGTCCTGAGTGCTAGCAATAGCACATCAGAAGTGCTAGCACTTTCCCGTTGTATAAATACTGGTCTTAGAAAATCGCCAAAACAGCACTAGATGCCGTGCACTCTTGTTACGGTGTTTTCACTGGCTTATTCCATCATGTGGAAATAAGACCAGAAATAGTCCCTTGAGAGGTTTGTGGGCTCCACATTCCTCTACAGTTTTCAAGGCAAGTACTGCCGGTCTACAGCGTAGTTTCCTATCCTTTGTACCCATTACTCTGTGATCACAACCCAACTGGCTATACCAAGACCATATACCAGTCCATAGAAATAAGCCTATACTGTAATCAGACTATTCCTGAAACACACAAAATGTACAGTGTTTAGGCATAGTCAGATTTCGACAGTTTAATGTCACACCAGCATGGACACATCCATGTAAGGCAACGTGGTCGCAACCAACTGATATGGTTGCAACCAAGGCTTGGTTTCAAACCACTGATCTGACCCCAATGGGGCCAACATCCCCAAGCTTGAGTGGGCTCTAATGAGGTCTGATTTGAGATAGCCTGAAGTGTTTTATATACAGAGAAATACTCTGTGGTGTTCCCCTAATCAATACAAAAATTTGAGAGAATTCCAATAACCAACAGTTATTGCAGTCAAGACCACGCCAAGTAAGCACTCACTTAGGGATCTCATATGATCCAAACTTGAACATGATGTTCTACTGATTTGGATGGCTTTCTCTGCTGACTCGATGAAATAATAATGATTTACGTAATGATTTTCGCAGGAAGCTTGGACTCTGTGTGGAGTAATCTTCTGTGATGAATAACCCCCCAACACTTCTATGATACTTCAGTGATGTTTGTACCAGAGCATATCAAGTATCAGGAAGGTACTGCGCTGACCAATTTGGATCCCTCTTTTCAATTTTCTGATTCATTTATGAAATATCTAGAACAAAAGGAAGCATACATAAGAAACATATGATTGACTCAAGTCCTCCAATGCTCCTGGAGCTGAATCTGCTGATTTTTATTTACAGAATGTCCCGATGCTGCCTTGCTATTGTGAGCGAATTCTCAAGCTCCTTGGCCTCAGCTCCTCTGTTCAGACTATGGTATGTTAATGCTAGATTTCGCATAGTCTGCAAGGTGTGTGGATGATTGTCACCCAGAACTCTTTTCCTCTTCTCTAGCACAACAGCTTGAAGCTCTTCTGCCTTCTGGAGTTTCCCAAGTTGATGATAGGTCCATCCCAGATTCTCCAGGGCTTGGAGGGTGCGTGGATGATTGTCACCGAAAGCCTGTTTCCACTTCTCCAGCACTACAACTTCAAGCTCCTCTGCCTGCTGGAATTCTCCTAGACAGTTGAATGTTGATGCCAGATTACCCATAATCCACAAGGTGTCAGGATGGTCATCACCAAGAACCTGTTTTCGCTTCTCCAGTACTGCAACTTCAAGCCGCTTTGCCTTATGGAATTCACCTAGAGCCCGATATGTTGATGCCAGATTCCCCATGGCCAGAAGTGTGTATGGATGGCCATCCCCAAGATCCTGTTTTCGCTTCTCTAACACAACAACCTCCAGCTTTCTGCCCTGTGGAACTTGCCTAGATTCCGGTATGTTGATGCCAGATTCCCCATAGCTTGAAAAGTGAGTAGATCATCATCCCCAGAAACCTGTTTACGCTTCTCCAGCACTATAACTTGAAGATCCTCTGCCTGCTGGAATTCACCTAGACAGGTGTATGATGTTGCCAGATTCCCCATGGCCTTAAGAGTCATTTCATGGTCATCACCAAAAGCTTGTCTCCACTTCTCCAGCACTATAACCTCCAGCTCTTCTGCATTGTGGAACTTGCCTAACCTTTTATATGTTGATGCCAGATGCCCCATAGCCTCAAGAGTGTCTGGATGGTCATCACCAACAACCAGTTTGGACTTCTCCAACACAACCACCTCAAGCTCCTCTGCTTTGTGGAACTCACCCAGATCTCGATATGTTGATGCCAGATTGCTCATAGCCTCAAGAGTGTCTGAATGATCAGCACCAAGAACCTGTTTAAGCTTCTCTAGTGCTGCAATATCAAGTTGCTTGGCTTCCTCATACTGGCCCATATTCGCATATATCATGCCATATTGTGCACCAAAATTCACAGTCACTTGCTGGTTGCCATGCCTCAAGGAGTCAACATGGGAAATTAATCTCAGACTAGCAAGTTGTTGATTGTCATGGGGGATTCCAAGGATGGACATGTCCATTATGGCGGCCATGATGGAATGAGATGACTCTTGGTCTGTGATCGTTGTTTGACTCCAGCTATGCACTAGTGGATGAATTGAAAACATTTTTCTCTCTGAATCAAAGCTCATCAGAGAATAAGCCTTGATCTCATTTGTGACTCTCAAGAAGCGAAGGGTGTCCCATCCACCTGCAGGTTCCAAGAAATGTGCAAGGAACTCTAGTGGTTTTTGGAGTTCTTCTCTGGATGGGATGGCCAGTCGGAATTTGTATCCCGCAGCTCTGCTGAAAATCTCCTCTGAAATTCCATCCTGATGGAGAAATGAACAAAGCTGCAAGAACATTGCAGCTGGTGGACTGAGTTTATCAAAACTCATTTGCCATGTTGTGTACACTGTCCAGGCATAGTTGTCGTAACTCTGAGCTGGTTTTTCACTCAGCAGTTGGGCCCGATTCTTCATGTAGATTTCCAGATAACTATCCAGAACTCCAGATTGTAAGATGAATGCTCCAGCCTGCACAATTGCAAGAGGAAGGTAGCACAATTCCTTCGAAACATCAGTGCTAATGAAATGAGAAAGAAATGAACCTCCACTCACCTTCACAATCTTGGCTGCAATTTCTTTGTTCACTGGGACAATCTCTTGGGTTGCACTTTTGAGTAATAATTCCACAGCATCGGTCTTCTCCATATCGGACACATCAAAGTGTGCTCTAGCATAGCCACGGAGGGCAGGGTTACGGCTTGTAATAATGATATTCCCATGATTGCACTGGGGCATAAACCTGTTCAGGTCAAGCTTGGGATCATCGGCATTGTCATAAAACAGCAGCCAGTCTTCTTGGTTGTTCACAAGCCACTTCAACGCATCCTGTGAGGAGTTGCCAACATTTTTCACCAAAGCAATGTTCTTCAGCCCCGTTTCAATTGTTTCTGTTGTGCTGGAATCAAGGAAGAAGTTATCTGTGAGGCTGAACCCATGGTGATTAATATGGGTGTAGACTTATCGAATTTCAACTTACTACGAGTCATTGATAAACTTCAGCGCAATTTGTGTCTTCCCTGCACCACCCAGTCCATACAGTACATAAATGTGCTGTTTTCCAATGTCCTCGGCAAAAAAATGAGTCATTTTATCCAGGATTGCCCTTCTTCCTTGAAAGATTCGAGATGGTGGTGGGCAATTGTTCATCTGTAGAGCAGCTTGAACAATTGTGATATCTGAAAGTTCTAGGTCAGAGTGAAGGAACACTATTGAGATGAGAATGTACTGGATGGGATCACGGTTGCCAGGGTTGCATTGATCTTGTGGACTTGAACATTTGTATCAATGGCTGCCAGCAACTGGAATAACTGAGGATCATAAAACTGGACAAATTTGGTACCTACCTTGAGCCGTGAGCATATTTCTTGAATGTTTTTCTGGTATTCCATAATATTATCTTGAACACTACTTGACTTGACAAATTCCTTGATATGAGCACGAAAGCCTTGAGGTTTCTTTCGCATTTCCTCGACTCTGTGGATCACATCCTCCAAGAACCTGAACAGAATGAGATGAATTCCAGACAAATATGACTCATATACCTCTCAAAGTCCTCACACAGACCCTTCAGCTTCACAGCACCTGTATCCCCATGCATGGATATCTGATCTTGCAGAATATTCATGATTTCCATTGCAGACGTGCACAGCTCTTTCAGATTATCACGATTCTTCTTTACTTTCTGCGTTGACAAGAGTTAGTCACATGTTCCACATAGACCATTATGAACCAAACCTCAACAGTCTCCAGCAATATCACCACCATTCCAAAGGCACCTTTCGCATAAGGGAACGGCAGACATTCGCTGGCAGCTGTCATCATCCTTGCAGCCACGATAGTCGGAGCAAGCCAGTCTGACTTTGAAGCTGGAGGACCCTGGGAGCGTGTGTTGGATAACTGGGATCTCATCCCCCCCACCGTTTGAGGAGAATTGGGTGCAGACTTTGAGGAGCTGGTAGAGGACATGACGGGTCGAGGTGAGTGCCAAAGCTGTTGCACAACCTTACGAGTCGTGGCCGCTCGATATCTGATCTTTGTCAGATACACCTGATTGTTCCTGGTGAGTGGGGATCAACCAACTACGCCACACTCAGACTCAGACCCGTCGGCTAGCATGGACGAGTTACGCCACTCTCGGCGATGTCGCGCCACTGTGGCGTATCTGCATGCCACTTGTACCGCGGTCATGTCGCGTCGCTGTGACGTGTCTGCATTTCACTTGCGCCACTGTCGGTTCGGTGCCACGAGGCCTTTTGCACTCCTACCTACCTACCTAATTATTTCAATGTCAAAGCCGCCATGTTTTGTATGAGGAAAAACCATGTATGTAAGTAATTAATTTGATGATCGACATGGACGCGGAATCACAATCCTAGATCACTGAAGGAATAAGCAAGAAAGTAATGATAGATAAACACAACACAGGAACTCCCCCTTTGATTATTTCTGTACGGTTCTCGACAAATTGACGTGTCCGAACGGCAGGGCAAGCTGGGGAGGTCAAATCAATGGTAGTCAAACCCGAATCATCGGTTTTGAGTCTTGACACGTGGTTCTTGGGGACGGATGGAGACAGGCTTGAGACGGCTCCAGTTTGACAGAGATAGTGGATTGACACGTCGAGGTAGACACATCGCGGCCGGCAAGAAACACCCGAAGCTGAGCAGGATACACCCAGTCCGAGGACAGGAAAATACCGGGGTTGACATTCACAATGAGAGGGGAATTGCTTTCACCGGCGTAGAAATGACCAGTTGAGCAGAAGGAGAGCTGCCATTCACTCACAGAGTCCCGGAATCCGAGCAAGTCGCCTGCCGCGACGCTGGCAACTAGCTGGATGTCGTCCATGGTGGTTGGTGGAACGCGGAAGGAAGGAAGCGGCCAAAAAAAACTGGGATCAGATCGGCATTGGTGATCGTCAGCCCAGAATGGAATTATCTCACGTTTAAGCGAATGGCGCATCACGTTCAACTTGCGCCACACTCACCCAACTCACGCCACACTGGCGCAACTCGTCCCCACTAGCCGACGAGTCTGAGTGTGGGTGTGGCGTAGTTGACACATCCCCCTGCTGAGTCGGTTCTATATATGGATAAGTACTTGGCTTACTGTACTATTTAATTCAATTCGCACGCCCTCAGGCTGTGACCCGTGACATCGAGCAACGAACTTGCGCATTCGTCGATTGCCCCTGGGGACCGTGACACCAAAAAAAAGTCGCGCTTTGCTTCTACCCCCATTCGGCCTACTGCTTTCCCACATTTATAGCTGTCAACTGACCGAACACTTGACCTCAGTTGACCTCCCGCGGTCTCAACTGCACCCGTCTTCCTTGGCAGCAGACAGGGAGCTCCTAGTCTCTGTTACAGAACCAATATACAGATGACGATCAAGATGTATCTGTATATGGGGAGCTCCGAGAGTGTATCAAAATTGCACTTGAAAACTGCGTGCCGCCGTACAGCTGACCCAGGCAAAGTCTGTTCTGAACCAGACGCAGCTGTTCGCAGCTGCTGTGGCGTACGGCGCAGAAGCATTGTATTGACCCTTGGGGGGGCAGGCCGCATAGTCCCCGGCAGATTCTCGAGACATACGCTGCTGGAATGGTTATCAACTCTCCACCCATTCTCTCGTCCTCAAATTCACCGGGACTGCAATTAATTAATCGTGCTTTAACGATTTGCTCACTCGGCGGGGCGATTTCCCCATTAGCTTCCCTAACTTTTCTTGCTCTGCTCTCGTCCTAGCACAATCCTGCAGGTTCTGCATTCTTGCCCCTTTCGCATACTCAGTGTATTCCCATTGTGACCAATTACCGCTAACCTCTGACCTCTAGCCCACCTAACCCGAACCTAACCGGCCATGCGCCGCACACTGCTGATACTTACCCATCACTCCGTGATGCACTGAGGAGGTGCCGTGTAACAAACAACTCACGAACTTCCCCAAAACCATGCCAATGTGACGAACATTCACGAAGATCCAGCGAAGTATGTAGCGAAGTGAGGAAAATGGCGTGGACTCATAATTTTCGCAGAGCTCCATCCCACCGAGAAAGCGACAGCAAAAACCTTCGACAGTCCTAAGACCTGTCCCCGAATCGAACGGGGGACCCACTGGGATTGCAATTCCTTAAAACTCAACAGATCGCGGGTGCACGCCAGTGCTACAGGTCTTTTGTGGAGGGGATAATGCGGATCTCGTGGTGTCGTCCAACACCGTGTAATACTAAATTCGTTTTCATTTTTGTCGGGTTCAACAACTTCAACTTCAGCTTCAACTTTAACTTTGACTTTAACTTTGTGCCTAAAATGTAATTAATTGTTGAAGCCCCCCGTTGTTGTCCTTTGTGAGCTACCGGAAAAACTTTTCGAAACAGCAAAAAAAAAATTGAAAGAAACTGACCATGACCTGCCCTCGAATCGAACGGGGAATCCACTGAGATGGTTATTACTAACAATGCATTCATCCAACACTGATCGCGGGTGCACGCCAGTGCGGCAGGTCTTTTGTTGTGTGGGCACTCAGAGTTGATATACCTATGTATTACGAAGCAGCTCGCACCCACAAATAAATCGAATCCGGAGCTCGGCACGCAGCTGGTAATTCACCTTCTGATATAAGTTAAATTAACACGCCGAGATCTGATTTATTTCGCTCCAACCAAGTGGCAAGGCAAGGCAAGGCAAGCATCGTATTGCGAGATACATAGCAGCAGCTCCACACATTGAGTCTTGGTGTGGGGCGGACTCGGTCCAGGTGATGGTCGGATAAAGTAAGTTATTAATAACGGCAGATGTGTAGACGAGTGGCTTTGAGATGTACTTAACTTATAGGCGGCAGTAGAGTTGGCTGGAGGTGCTTGGGATTGCACGTGGATGGAGATGGGCCTGGGCGGGGGTTGAATACTTGGACACCGGTACCATTGATTGACTCCCCTGTAGGCTCGCTGCTCGCTGCTCAAGTGCACCACTGGCGACAAATTGCAATTGCGCATGCATTGTAGATTAGATTAGATTGGTATTGAGTGGGAAAATTGGAAATCGAATACTACAGGACTTTGCAGGTTTGACGTTTATGGGCGGGGTACATACTCGTTATAGAAAAAAGTGATGGACGCTGGGTTTTGGGGCCATATCTCCATGATGGAGCATTGTTTTGACACAAAACCAAATATAGAGCGGATGTACGGACTGGTGGAACATTTCTACCATATTGATGGGATCAATTTCTACTGATTTCCCATTAATAACTGCTCAAAGCGCTCAAATCGCAAAATGGTATTTTCCAACTGACTCTAGGAATTTTTTATGGAAAATGTGAAAAGGCCAGATTGTAGTTCTCGTTGATACAAATGAATCCACAAGTTAAACCATCATGAAATCTGCATCTGTTCATGAGCTATGAAGCCTAGCCGTTTTTCACTTTGGCCCTGTTTTGATGGGAAATCAGCGTTTTTTGATAGCATCAATGTGCTTCACATCTTCCACCAGCCTAGTAGATCTCCCTCACATCTAGTTCCAACCACCAAAATATTCCTCCATCACAAATACACGTCCTCAAAATCCACCGTCTATTGCTTTTTTCCATGACGAGTAGGTAGGAGAGGGTAGGAGGATCCAGAGCTTGTTCAGGTACATACATATTAATAACGGCAGTTTACACACACCCCGGGGCCAGACCGTGAGCAAATGCACATGAAAGAAAGTGCGAGACGTCTGTTGTTCTGAGTATGTATCAGTATCACTTGGAATCAGAGAAACATGCAGAACTCGGAGGGTACAAAGATCTGGTACAGTGAGTGACGGTGGCGGGCACAGTGAGGACGGAGAGTGGCTTTGAGAATGAGAGACTCCGATGCGAGAAGAGACAAGATGTTTGATGGTCGTCGAGGGACGAAAATTCCCGAGGACACGCCGCGTGAGAATACTTTTCAATATATTGGTTGGAAATGAAATGAATGAAAGCGCAAAGTGACCAGTTTTGCGAATTCCAGAGGACGGAGAGATGAAAGTGCGAGCGAGATGTCCGTCAGTGATCATGAGTCAGACTGAGTCCCAGTCTAGACTGTCTAAGCCCCTGCGTGCCTTTCTGTGTTGCTGTCTTTCAAAGGCTGATTCTTGGGTCGACTGGTGAGTGGGCAGTAGTTTGACAATGCTGTTCCGAATGCAGCCCAACTGAGATGAGATGAGTCGAACGTGGATCTTCCC
>JARKIC010001371.1:0-126247 GCA_029378375.1 Mycena olivaceomarginata | reverse complement strand
GGGCTTGCACTGGTTGCGGCCGCGTTGTCCTTTGTGACGACGCCCGGGCGGATCTCGACCTCCTGCCGAGGCGCAGGACGCCCGTGAGGATGGACCCGCCGGCGACGCCGCCCTTGAGGTCGTCGACCTCCGCGCCGGGCTTGTTCACGTCGAACGAGCGGATGACGATGAGGCGCGGGTCCGAGGTGAAGTCGCGCACGGGGATGGGGATGCGCTTGACGATGTACTCGTTCACGCGTCGATGTTGTACTTGAGCTGCGCGGATATCGGGACGATGGGGGACGACTCGGCGACCGTGCTGGGTCAAATTGAATAACAGCTTAGAAGCTACGCGCAGAACGCACCCTTGACGAACGCGGCGATGTCTTCTGGTGCTCCAGCGCCTGCGCCTCCTTTATGAGATCGACCTTGTTCTGGAGATGATGATGTTTCGAGCTTCATGATCTCGACGGCTGCGAGATGCTCCGAGTCTGCGGCTGGGGGCACGTCTCGTTCCCGGCGACAAAGCAGCAGCGCGGCGTCCATGACCGCGGCACCGTTCAGCATGGTGGCCATGAGAATGTCGTGGCCCGGGCAATCGACGAACGAGACGTGCGGACGAGCTTCATGCGCGAATTGCATCCCGGGCGCTCGCACGGCGGGCTCTCCTCCTTGTGTGACGGATACGATCTGTAGCATCCCGGCCGCGGACACGCCTTGTTTTCGCATTTGTATATCTGCAGAACGTGTGGGCAGTCGTCCCGTGCGACGAATGCCTGCCTACCTTGCATTTGCGTACCCCAGTTTGATCGTGATATTCCGGACGAGTTCGTTTTTAAATCGGACGGTCATGACACCAGATATGGCCTTGACCACTGTGGATTTCCCGTGCGCGACATGGCCGATCGTACCTAGTCAGATGTGAGTCAGTTCGAGCGCGATTTCGAGACTAGATAATACCCAAGTTGATAGTAGCCTGTACGAGTGCACGATTAGCATCCCACCACGGAACATCGAGCACAAGAACGGACTTGTTTTGAGATAACCTCGGGGGACAGCGGCGTGAGCGTGGATGGATCAATCTCGACCTTGGGGATGACGTCCTCCTCCTCGTCTTCGGAGCCCGAGTCTTCGTGATCTTTCTGCAGTGTTTCGTCGCCCGCCATGTTCGCGATACTGCAGTTCAAAGCTTCAAGACGAGTCAGACTTGATTTCCAAAAAAATGTGGCAGGAGAAGCTATTGGAAACAAGGTTAGACAAAGGTGCACTGCCATCTTGTGGAGGCTTGGACGGAACTTGAACCACCGTTTCAGTTTGGCTTCAGTACAGAGAGTGAGATTCACACAGGTCTGCGGTAGCCCAAAAATTTATTTAAAAAAAAATCGAATCTTCGTATATATTAGGTTCGGAGCAAGCCCGCGCAGCTCCGCCCGGCAGTCCGTGTTGTGCTTGTTTGGTTTGATGGCCTGGTGCGGCATCTCACGGCTTCGACAGCTTGTACCGAACCTACGTATAAATGGAAGCAACACGGATTTTCCAGGGATCTGATGATCTGGGATAAGGCCGCAAGCGGCAGGTGCCGAACCTTTCCCTTTTTCCACAGAATGTGTCTGTCGTTCAAATTCCTGTGTCGAAGCGGAACAAGACTCGGTAACATTCTCTTGCACTATATACTACATTTTACGCTGTGTTGTCTGCCATATAACTTTTTGGGAATACGCGACACGATTGATCAAGAAATCACCACCACTTTGGCCTATAGCAACACGGCCTACAGCCACGTCATCTACGCAGCTTGGGCTACGGATTTTGCATCGGCAGAGGTTTTGCCTTTGCTCGCAGACGGCTTCTTGGGGCTAGGCTGCTTCTCCTCATCGGACGAGTCCAGGGAAAGGTCGATGATTTTGCGTTTGACGACATACTTGGTAGGGCTCGCCAGCGAGTCGTCGGCGCGCTGTACACAAGAGTGAGAGCACTACAGAAGCTAATGGAAGACACACTAACCCGGCCAAGAATGGTTATATTCACCAGACGGTAGTCCCAACTCAGCTGCTTGCTGTGCGAGAACGCCTGAACGGAAAAGAAATTAGTATGTGAGGTGAGAGACGCAGAAGACGGTAGGAACTCACCATGGGCGCGACGGTCATATTCATGACCAGGCCTTGTCCCAGGCGATGAATATGGTGGAACGAGATCGGGGAGAACTTCTTGGTGACAGAATTATAGACGACAACTTCCGGCACTCGGTTGTAGCGGAGGTCAGAGTCACCGAAGAAGGGAGTAGCTTGAATTTCTCTTCGTATTCGGACGCGCGGCCTTCCTAGGAGGATGTCAATATCACGAAGGAGAGAGGAAATACAAGCGACTTACGTCCATAGTCGTCGCATTCGAGACAAATACGGGCCTGCGGCCCGACAGAAACATCGACGCTGTGGGTCCATTGGGTTCTTCTTTTTAGAGATATCGACCAGTTTTAATGCAAATTCCTGTCGAATAAAACAGAAAAATAAAATAAGCACGGACGTAACTCAGGACATGCATACAGGCGAATATTCTCACTTCCCAGCGCTTGTCAATAGCATCGTGTATCTCTATGGTGGTGTCCCATTGAACGGGGCGACCTGACACCGCGTACTCGGCCAGACGGGGATAGAGGAAACTGTTCTTGAAGCTGAGCAGGCGTTGGTCAGAAAAAGCGAAAAAACAATAATAATAGAATGGCGACAATAAGGAAGAAGATTCGTACCACTGGACCGACCACGTAACACCAATTTCCGATCCACTGCGAGTGAGCTTGGTCCAGCTGTCTTCAGACTGGCCGGTGTTGGCGTTGGGAGTGATTTCAATGCCGTTTACAAGTTTGTCGCCGGTCTTCCAGGCGATCTGGGTAAAATTTCCGCCTGGTCCGTTGTTGAAGGCCCATGTAGAGCGGGGCGTCAGCGTAACGGTAAATTCGAGGGCCTTCCCGCTGAGAGGGTAAGGTTAGGCAAGGTAGACAGAGACGCTTAAGGCGGCACACTCACTCGCTAGTAGTGAGAGACCACGCCTTGTTCGACAGGAACTTGACCTTGGCCTTCGATACGAGACTAGCGCCAGTCTGGTTGGCAATTGGACCATCCTTGGTTCCGATTAGAGTGCTGGTGCGCCCTATGGATCGAATCTTGTCCTCCGAAAGGATACGCAGCGCGGCCGCAGCGTCAGCGGCAGTGACGAGACTGTCGGTGTCGGAGTCGGCGTTAGGCGGAGTCGCGGACCGGGTGTTCTGCGGAGGCGGGGTGCGCTGGGTGTCCGAGGAGGAGGCGCGGGATTGAGAGCTCTGCGGAGGCGGGGTGTGCTGGTGTCCTGAGTGTTCTGCGGAGGCGGGGTGGACGGCGCGCTGGAACCAGCGTTCGACAGAGCAGAGGATGCGGGCATAGCGAAAGCAGGCGTGGACTCAGATATCGGACGTTTCGGATAGATGGGACGGGACACACCAAGAATAAAAAAATGGGTGCACTTTTATATCCTCGCAGACGCACCTCAGAATAGTCGGCGACCAACACATCACATCATTTGCAGTGGGACTAGAAGGCGACGGTTAATTAGAGAGATAAAAGGTTATAGGCTTGTTTGATAGACACGCCTCCGGCGACCACTCACTTTGCAGTGGGACTAGAAGGCGACGGTTAATTAGAGAGAGAAAAGACTATAGGCTTGTTTGATAGACGCACCTCCGGCGACCAATGTTTTGCAGTGGGACTAGAAGGCGACGGTCAATTAGAGGGACAATAGCCATGTTCGATAGACGCACCTCCGGTAGGCAAGGGCCGCAGCATGCTACAGACTACAGGAAAATTCAGATTGAAAGGTTCAAGTCCGCCTTTCGATGGACGCGGATAATATGTGGCGCCAAACGCCGGCAGGCAATAGTGGCGGTCTTAGATTTATTGTTTGGCTGGCGATAAAAAATAAAGCAAACAAGGTAGCCAGGGTGTAGTGTTCTGAAATGAACACGTTGTGTGCGTAAAGTCCAGTGCATTGCGGGAGGGATTGGACCGTGTGTTTACGCCGTTCGACGGAGGTGGAGAAGAAGTGGCGCCAAACAGCGGGATGCAAGCAGACTTAGCATTTAGACAGCGAAAACAAATAAACGAGGCAGCAAAGGCGTGAGTAGCATAGCCAGATAGATTAGAAGATGCGGCGTTAAACTGCGGGAGGCAAGCAGAGTTAACATTTAGACAGCGAAAACCAAAGAAGAGAGAGCCAGCAAAGGCGGAACGGTAGCCCCGTAGCTTCGAAAACATCGTGCAGACCCACAGAAGGTTCTGGCTAGCGTGTTACGCGCGCTTCACATATTCCAGAAACATCAAGAGGGTATATGGCCGGTGAAGCAGGATCCAAAACACAGTCGGCAACAGCAGTTACATCGCGTATCCTTCAGAACGAGCGTGACTCATACAATCGGGACGACTCGTCCACGGTCGGTGTGCACACGGCAAGAACCAAGAGACGGGAACTCACTCGGGTCTTTGTGTATCATACTGTCGTTGACATCCATGGGACCAAGTTACGTTGCGACGCCGAGTGGACGACTTGTCGAATAAGCTAGGCATGCAACAAGAGAAGACACCGGGGAGACTAGTGTCGGTAGATCTAGAGGCAGCGGAATGCTACAAGGCTATTAGAAAGTATAATGGGAGGAGGCAAGTCAAACCCTTTGGACAGAATAGAAGCTGACGCTCTTCTCGCATTCAAACTATAGCTAGCTGTCTTTTTTTTTTTTTTTTTTTTTTTGCTCCACGTTATTCTAGCAGTCAAATTAGAGCTAGCTTGAAGAGATCAATTCCAGAAGGTCGCCCGGCGCAGTTCACGAACAGATATAATCGTTCGCAGGAGGCCACACGCTCCGTATCCACCGGCACGAACTTGTATCGCCCACCCAATTCTCTTCATACGCACCGACCTATATGGCGTCTTCTGGATTCACTGTATCTGTCCCCTCGTTCACGATAGAGTACATCACCACGGTCGACCGCGCCAACGAATGCCTACGGCTGATCAGGGATGGGATGTCCATCGGATTCGACGCGGAGTGGACGTCAGACGACGAGCCGGGCGCAAAACGCAAGACGCCGGGTGAACGCAATGCCGAAAAAAGACAGCAAACCAGTACGCCGGCCAATTTACTATTAGGTGGGAGCTCGTGAAGCTGCGCCTTTTGCAGATATATTGGGGAAACGGAATAGTTTATATCATCGATCTACCAGCAATGAAAGGTATGGGCGTATGCACTGAACTCACACGTATGTTAACCCATGTTCAGAGGTTCCGCATGAGCTAGAGCGAGTTTGCGCCAGCTCCGCAATTATCAAAGCCGGGACGGGCGTATTTTGTTAGTTTTACTCTATATCTTATGAATCGTTCGCTTTGACCGACGCGATCCAAGGTGATGCTAGTCGCCTGTGGAAAGATTTTAGAATGAACCTTCTGTCTTGCGTGGAACTTGGCTTAGCTTTCAAGCTCGTATATCCAGAGACGACGAGACCCCGTGCCTTTTACTCCGAGCTGGTGGGCCTCGCTGATGTCGCAGAGCATGTATGCGGCATGAAACTGGACAAGAGCCAGCGCGAAACTGACTGGAGCAAAAGTGTACTATCTTCGGAACAATTGCAGTGTGAGTTGCCCTCTAGTTGCCCCGTCACCGCTGAGGATATATATATTATGATCAGACGCGGCGACTGACGCATACGCCTCGTTTGAATGCTACACCAGGCTTCAGAGCGAAATCGACAGATGCGAATACGACATACCCAGTGCCTGGTTTATGTTCGACGTGGTTGGCAATACTAGGGTTCAAGCAGGCACCGCCGCGAAGTGGAAGGCTGATTGCAATTGGTGGTCCAGTGAGCCAGGTGTGGGGTTGTCGCTCGTCGTTAGGAGCACATACCGGTTTGAAATAGAATCGCATACAGATCGATAGTTTACCGCTTAGCTATTGTTTCTTTATGTCGGCTATCCAACACAACATATTTATTTGCGAGAGTGACATTACATTCGGAGCGCGGTACAATCGATCGAAAGCAAAGCAGGATAGTATTCAAACCAAAATACAGTTATATACCTGATCAAGCAAAGGAGCACTACAACAAGCTACGCAAGCAATACGACACGCCATGCAAGCGAACAATAACGTAGATCTAGTTACGACGAAGCCTGAAGGGGAGCGAGGATGCATCCCACGGCTGGAGCATAGGATTCTGTACCGAAGACGAGGATTCGGACGCCAAACGCACGAACTCTCGTGATAGCACCGAGCCCGAAGTCAGGTCTTCCTTCGCGGGGTCTTTGAAGAGGTGGCTTTTTCGCCAGGATTCATCGATGTCCTTGTGCATATCGAACATAACGAGGATGCGAACGACCTGCGTCTTGAACGCCGCCGCAGTGAACCCCGTAGGGAGGGATTTCTTCTCCTCCGAGGTCACTTCCTTCAGGTATCGGTACATGGACGCGGCCATGGTAACCAACGCCAGCTGAAGATAACAGTTAATAGGAGAAAATAACATAATAACGATTTTGTACTCACATCAGCAGCATCGGAAAAAGAAGAGGGATCCCGGGCGCCCACCGGAGCCGAAGACGAGACGGTTTCGAAGACGAACGTTGCGTGATGTGCTCCACTATATTATGGGCCAGCTTCCACACCAGCGACATCTCCCGAGCTGTCTCTACATCCATCGGAAGGACGTTCTTTTCCTACCGTTGACAAGGTAGGCGTACTTGGTCCCGTTGAGAGCCAAGAAAAGCACTACAAAGCTCCGGAGAGCCAGAAGGTCGAGCACACCGTGGCATGTAGTGACATCGGGGAGATGTGCACTCATCCTGGCGTCGGGCGCTGTCCAAGGCCTCCAGCCGCTGTGCCACCGTTTCGGATATCGACAAAAGCGAGCACCACAAAAATGAAAATCCGTATCAAGAACCGTCGCGCAGGTTCGTGATCTGCGTTGGTCGTTGACTCAGAGAGAACGGTGTTGTGGAGGGTGACAAAGACGCAGTGCGACAAGTTGCTGGCCGGTACGCCATGACGCCAAGACCGATACAGTTGGTCATACTGCTACACAGTGCGGGATCCCGGCGGGCATATATATGTAGGCAGACGGAGGATCAGCGAGTACGGTGGTGCTGATAATACAATACGTACAAGGTCGTGTAGGAGAGAGGTGAGCCGCTCGAACACCCATACTTGCGTCATATCGGTCCAACCATTGAAGGTTTTGAACGCGAATCTGGAACGCATATCACCGCGCAAGTCGTCGGGCAGTAGGTCGGTTCTGCGGCGTCCCAGGAACCACAGTTTCTCGCCCGTGGGGAGCGTGACAACAGTGAACATGACATCGCGTGAATCCAGGTGAAGGCGTCAGAGGTGGCGAATATCGCCCAGTTGACCTCGGTCCATGGGAAGACGAATTCCGGGACATCGAGGAGGTGTTCGGTCCAGGTGCAGGCGAACTCATGCGTCGCTACATCGCTATCGACAAGTAAGCGACCGCTGTAGAATATATTGTTTGACCGAGCAGCGTACCTCCAACCCGCTGGCATCTCCAGCGTCTTGCTGGGCAAGGTATTGGAAAGCATGTTCAGCCGCTGTGTCTTATCTCGAGACCCACTGCTGTCGGCGTTCTTGATGTTTTCCTCCACCATATCGCGACACGCCAGAAGATCACGGGGGCGCCCAACTAGTAAATCAAGGGGCCATGTTTTTACGAGCCCCAAGATCTGGTAGAAAGTTAGCGTACGAATGAATATGTAGACAAAGTCTAGATGTTCACCCTGGACAAACGCAGGGCGATCGAGGTGAGTCAGCTCCTCGAAACCTTCTTCATCAAATCGATAAACCTGCCGTCGTGACGGTAGGGAAGCGATGAATGATGAGAACCGCTTTGATCCTCAGAACTCTTGCGCTGTTCTGCGGTCAACCTTGCCCAATTGTCTTCATGGACGACATAGCGATGGACACAGTGTCGGAGGGAACAAGATCGGGAAGCAGGGGCTTTCCATCGCAGACTCCGTGGCCCCGAGGAGTGCAGCATTTGGGCGTCAGGGTGTACGTGCAACGGTACATCCTCATGAGAACCTGATAGTTTGAGGGGCTGAGAAGCCACAATCTTGTCGAGATACGGCACCTCTTCTTTCTGAAACCAAATGAGACAGAGCAGCGCGTGGAGCAAGGGACATACCGTTGAATCTAAAGGCCAGTAGAGGTACTCGTGCTTTGTCGCGACGAGAGGGGCGGATGGGTCGTCAGGGCCGGCGCGTACTTCCAGTACTCGATACGCAGCGTGTGTTCTTCAGACGCGAGCTTGTAAAGACGGCATGCATCCAAACGCAGCTTAGGATTGCGCGCTTTTTCGGCAAGCTCGGCTGCTAGGGTTTCGCAGGTAAAGTCCAGCGATCCGAGATGTCAAACCATCGTAGTTTTTGTAAGGAGCTTGTTTCACCGTCATCTTCTCCGGAGTCTCCTGCTCCGACGGGGAGAGCGGAGAGAGCGGAGAGAGACTGCGTGCGCGCTTCGAAGGTCGAGGTTTATTGCTCACTCGAGACGAGTCGGTTTTTCTGCTGGGGGGCACGGTGATCCGAAGGGAGACGGCCGGGGTCTTGCCTTTCGACGATCGCGGACGGAGTTCGACCGGCTTAGAAGAACGTCCACCGGCCGCGTCGCCAGCAGCGGTTGCGCTGCTGGTGCTGGCAGCCGCTGATCCACGGGAGCTCCCAGATGCCGCGGCTTTGCCCACTGCAGCTTCTGTCCTCCGCTTCTTCACAGGAGGTCTGCGGACCGTGTCTTCCAGCGGAAGGGTGATGTGCACCTCCGGCACCTCTTCCAGCACCTCCTCGTACACGTCCTCGACCGCATTGACCAGTTGGTCTCCAACAAAAGCTGCTAAACGCTGAGTTTGTGGTCACAGGACAAGAGAGGTATCGTACACAAGCCATAGCCCGGAGGTGGCACAGGTGCTTCTTCCAGCGACACCATACGTTTTACAGTTTCATGCTCGTAGAACATGCGCAGCAGGTCGGTTTCGACGATTTCCTTTCGGGCAAGTCTGAAGATGAGGTGCCATAGAAAACGTTCCAGCACTCCTAGAGGATCATCCGAAACCACCCTATGGCGGTTTCCGAGATCTCGCCAGGTCTAGGCGGGGCGTAAACAGGGAGTACGAGCGAGCGATGCACCTACTTACATCCAATAAAGGAATTCTGGACTTGTACTGTTTGCTTAGATAGGATACTGGGCCCAAGAGAGCCAACGGAGTGAATGAAATCGCGACGAGGGAAGGCCCCATCATCATCCCGACGTCCGTGCTGTCAACGGCAGACAGTACCTCGGCCTCCGTAAGACGGATATGTTGAGCGGTGGCCATTCTGGACACAACGATAAGCGGACCATGTAAACTACAGGGAACACATGGAGTACACACTGTATCAAGTATGCGGCCCGACCTTCCCTGGAAAAATTGACATCGCCCTAAACAACGGTTTGAAAAAAAAAGAAAAAACACGATTACGGCGACGGCACTCGCCAGCATATACAGCGACAAAACGAGGGCGACGAGAGCCAGGTTTCGGATAGCATTCTTGAGGGGGTTCTCGATCCTCATGTCGTTCCAGAACTTCAACAGAGCGGTCTTTTTGTCGGCTCCACGAGATCGGGTGCAGTCGACAAATTGCCAATATTCCGGCTGTAACAACGATGGCATTCCGCAGTAGTTCCACCCAGTTTGATTTGGCCAGGAAGAGCTAATTCAGACGATGAGTACGACAACAAGCGCAACAGGAGGATATACCTGGCTGGTTTCGTGCAGACTACGAGCGGGCGCCCGTTCTACTACGGGCGCGGGGTCAGGTTTGGACACATGTAGAAGTATATCCGTGAAGATGAGGGGCAGCATTAAACACGGGATAGCCGCGCAATGTATTGTTCATGGGCTTCACGGGCGAACTGAGCTCGGACTTCCAAGCCCATTGTGCCACACCCGTTCGATTTGACGCGTCGTTCATATCCTCCGAATCAGGCGGACGCGTGAGCCAGGTGTTCGACGTTTCAACAGCCCTCATAAATGGCAGGAGGTGGTCAGACGGCATCTGTGTAGACTAAAGTGAGCTTCAATGCATACATACCGCAGCAACGCGTACCTGGAAATGAGACGCAATCGTGGAAGCAGCAGCCCCGGCGTCGAAGGCATCGGATTTTGAAGACGCGTGGAGCCAAGGCATAGGAGCAGCAAACAGTGGAGACGAGAGCGGGTTCATGTTGTTGAGTGGCACGAACAGAGCAGTGGTCACATCACGCCTCCCCCAGGGGAGACGTGACGTGACCATTATCGCGGTCTAAGTTCAAGCTTCGTTACACCATGTACTGTTAAATTGCCTTAGAATCAGCACTAGAAGCGCGTTGAGCAGGCCTACAGACAAACGATCTAGACACACAGCGCTGCATCCGGGATAGAGACACAGGCTCACGACGGTACAAAGAAAACGGAATAAGGTAAATTGGTACGCCGACGTGCGGGGCGATTGAATTAAAGGTACAGCAAACATCGGTGGGGTAAAAAAACACTGCGCGCACACTAGCCGAACGTTGGCGAAGACGATATATCGGGCGGCGGTATACTTAATTTGACATAACCAGATCGCGGTACCAACACTACTGCATTGAAGATGATGAGTACAGAGTGGCGTTCGATGGGATAGGGCGAGCCTGTACCTTCGAAAGAGACCTGGAACATATGTCGACCACCCAGACGATCGGCACTGCATAATAAGTTGATCGACAGAGCACGAATACGACGGCTACCGATCGATTAGTACTTCGATTTACTTATAGGAGCATTACAGAAGCAGCTACACCCACATTAATACGATTAAAAATTGAGCGCCTTTGTTACGAGGTTCGTTGATACCTACTGAGGTGGTGATGCTATCGACGCCTTTGACAGCGCTGTCCAGGCTGGAAATCCCAGCGACTCATCTGCGATCGAAAGGGCAAGCACGAACGAGGTCAGCCCTGGAGGTAGTGTCGCAAGAGCGAGAGAAGCGAAAACACGCACCTGAACTATGCGCCACCCGCCTTGGCTGCTTCCTATATCCCGCCCTACACCGCAATCCCGCCCTTCACCGCCTCGGTCCCCGCCTCTCCCCTCAGCCAATCCTGGTCCTCCTTTCAAAGTCTCCCTCCTATTTTCAGAATTTGTTGCCCGTCCTTCGTGCCCTTCGATCCCGCCCGTTTTTGGTATTGGTTGCTGCCTCTCGCTCCCCTGCTTTCATCGAGTCAGCAGGTTCTTATACTCGCGCTATCAACGCCTCAAGGAAGCTCTTACAGGAATTCCATATCAATTATGTCTACCTGCAGCTCCGTGGTCTCCCGCCCCCCTGCCCGCCACATCTTCAACGCAGCGCGCCGACGACATGGCGGTCAAGAAGCAAGAGCCAGGAGCGTGCCGTAACCAAAGACACCGGAGTTGATCCCCACTGATGGGTCGGTTTCTCGGGATCTCCCGAGAAACCGACCCATCAGCTACGGTTATGTCTAACGTCAAGTGTGACATGTCACATTTTCTCTCCTCGTCTGCAAGTCCATGTCGCCCTTGAGGTAAGTACCCGTAGCCGATCTGTAGCTAGTAGATAGTGCAATAAACTTGCAATTAAGGCCTTCGGGTCCCACTGGTACTGAAAGGAGCGCGTCAAACGCGTTTATAAAGTTTACGAAAAAAATATTGGCATCGCAGCGGTAGTATCAAAGCTGACCACGGCGACGGGTAGATCCCGCCCGCCCACCGCTCCATCCGACCACGAGAACGCGCTACACAATACTAGTGAGCTCCCGGTGTCAGAGTACGACAAGGCACTTATAATTTGCAGTGGAAGACCCCAATATTATCGAAGGCACTCCCCCGCGGTCGATGTACATCGACGACCAGGCGGAGGAGGATACAGACGCAGAGAGTGAGCTGACGGTTCGAAAGAACTAGGAGGGGACTGACATGGAGAAGTGGATGACAGCGAAGGTGACTACGACGACGAGGATTCGATGGAGGCGCAAGTGCGCCGCGAGGAGTCGACGTTCGTGCGCGCCAATCTGGCCCAGGCGCAGGAGCAATGGCTGAAGGGCGGGCCTCGCCCTCGCGTTCCCACCCCGCCGCCGTTCCGATGGCTGGAAGATCGTGCTAGTCCCACACCGCCAGGTCAAGATGTGAATATGATTGTATGGTATTTCCGCTAACTTTACTGACTACGGAATGTATTAGATGGAGGTTGAGCAAGAGGGGGAAACTCTGGCTGGCTCTCCCAACTCAATGGTTAGCTTCCATCGCGTCGCGTTGTCCCACTTGGCTGATTAACTACCCAGCTTGCTTCAGAACTGTTTCCTCAGGACGAAGAGTCAGGCTCTGAGACCGAGACGGAGGAGTATCTCCCCCCCCCTTCATCGAAAACCACAGTTGCATATGTGATCAGCGCGCGCATCCGTCGGTACTTCGATGAGCAGGCCGAGGACTCGGACGAGGATGCAGGTGAGGAGCGCGAGGAGGAGGAGCAGGAGATGGAGGAAGACCGAGGTACCGTTTTTCAAAATTACGACCTCTTCATACAATGACCGTGCGCGGTTCTCAGAGTTTGTCGACGACACAGCTGTGGACGAGGATTTCGTCCATCGTTTGCCCAGCAACAAAGACGACGCCCGTGAAGTAGAAAAGTGGGTAGCGCACTTCCAAAACGAAGACAATATTGCGCACTACAAGCGAGACGTGGCGAGAGAAGCGGCGGGCGAGGCAGGTGCGCCCTCGGCAGAGCAAAAACGTATGCTCAGCCCCCGCGAGCTCGTCCTATACAACAAGGCCAAGAATCTGCGCACAAACATGCAGATCGCCGAATTCGAACGCGCGCTACACTGGGAAATGCTCGCAGATGTTGATGTCGAGCCGCACACTTGGGTTCGCGCCCCCGACCAGTTCGACTGCCGCGTCGGGTTCGTTTTGACGGTGACGGATTTAGTCGTTATCCAGCGCGGGAAGGTCTCGGTGCAAGTGCGAACGTGCAGTATGTCGCAGAGATGGTTTCCCAAAGTGGAGCCTTCCTTCGCGGAAATCGCGCTGTTCGCGGAAAGCACGCTGAGTGGATTATCGCGAGTCGTGCTCGCAAAGCCGTCTCCCGCTCTCGACGCTGGGGATCGCGTTGTGGTGACGACGGGGGATCGGAAGGATTCTACCGGCATAATAACGTGCGTGGCCGACATCCGAATAGCGGGGAAGCGGGTCGCCATGGCACAGGTGCTCCCTCCCGCTCCCAAGCCCTATCCTAAAGGGAAAGGCCCGATAGCCCCGGTGAAACCCCCCAAACCCTTCGAAGTCGGCTTGGCGCAGCTCAAGCGCCACGCCCTGGATTTGTACTATCATTTCCGGATCCACGACCGAGTCCGCGTGGTATCCGGAGCGTTGTATGTGGGCGCGATTGGGAGGGTAGAAGAGGTCGAAGGTGATTTCCTCACAGTCGCCATCCCCAAAGACTGGGAAGTCGCTGGGGCGACCTGGCCGAGCCCCACCTCCGATGTTACCAAACTTTTCATTATCAGCATTGTCCACGTTACTCGTCAGTGGGCCATCGGAGACTCCGTTCGCGTTACGAGAGGGCAGTACGAGGGGCAAGCCGGTGTGATTCTGGGGCTCCACACAGGTTACCTGGAGTTACTCGAGGTACGTGTTTCGAGGGCACTTGGTTATTTTTATTTTCCTCCTGACCAGCTGTTAGGCAAATGTCGGATATTCTAGACATGAGGATGTGCCCCATTCACGCAAAGTTCGCTGCTCGGACGTGGACTTCGAGCACGAACTTTGGACTACCACGGCAACAAATCGTCTGCCCTCCGCCAGTTGGAGCGAAAGCGATAACGACCTGACAGTATCGTCGACCCAGCCTTTATCCCAGCCGCGCACGAGCCAGCGCGGCTTCGAAGGCATTGAAGTCATTGTCGCGAAGTCGAACGATTTTATAGCACTGTCGAAAGAAGCGAAAAAGCGTGAACGCGGGGAGGGCCACATACATATCCCACATAAAGGTTTCATCGGTATGATCATCGGCGACTTCGACAGCCGAGAGCGCAGCGACCGCCTCAAGAACGGCGTAGAGCCGCCTCCCGAGAGACACACGGGAAAGCTCCTCAAACCAGTAGATTCCACGCGTTTGCGGAATCCCGATGTCGCAGGGATAATGGTTACGATTCGGGGTGACCATTCGCTCGAGACCGTCCAGGTTCCTATCGAAAACGTCAGACATTTGGTGCAAGTAACCCGCTGTCGACCTCGCTATGTTTTTCTTACGAATATTTATTAGTACGATGGTGTCCTTGGTCAAGGCTCGTTTTTTTCCGCCCGCCATTTTGTTCGGGGGGCAACCGCCTGAACCACCCTCGAATCCACGCACTGTCACCTATCGAGGCCCCTTCCGCAGCGACACCGAAACGGCACCACCTCCTCCCCGATCTACAACTCCCATCGCCGCGAATGCGGCTGTATGGGGATCACATCCACCGGTGGAAGGTAGGGTTGCCTTATATCATCCATTTAATTTGAGCCGAAAATATACACAGGAGAGAATAACGGACGATGGCTTTGCCAGCCCGAGCTCGTGGGGAGACGACTCGACGTACAAATCCTCGGCATCGCGACTTTGGCGAACAGCACAATTTCGAAAGTCCAGCGCACATTAGAAGGAAGCTGTGGCTGGGTCCTACTTTCGGAGCCGGTGACCACAAAGACGCGCAAGGTCGATGTTTGCTCAGTCGGCAAAAACCAGAACATGTACTCCATCGACAAGAGGTGCATCAAGCCGAGACGGGACATCGACTCCGGAAAATGGTTGGTAGAAATCACCGAGCGCGTGGTCATCATTGGCCCGGACCGCGAGTCAGACAGGGCTCGTACGGGGCAGTACGCGCTGACGGAGCCATCGTATTTCCATGCCTATGGTAATCACGTAGTCGCTGTCAAATTCGTCGACGGAGCTCACGGGTTCTACCCCATGAACAGTCTGTGTCTCTCGGAAAATGTTGAAGTGGTATTGGGCAGTCATACATTCCCCGCGACGACCTTTTTGTAACGCATGAACGCACGTAACTAACACTAGCAGTACATAACAGCGACCCGTCTCGTCGCACGATAGTTCAACGATGTACAGAACAACGAATAGTGTCCATCAATACAACTCACATACACGATCAGAACACAGCATAGAGAAACTGTGAGGGGACACCCAACTCCGTCAATCCGATGCTGAATATCGGTTAAGGCCTTAGTGTCGTCGCTGCAATCCTCGTCGGTAAGAACATATCGATCAAGCAGTCACATCACGCCTCCCCTGGGGGAAGCGTGACGTGACCACCCCTCTGTTCGCAGGGAACGAACAAGTGCATTCATCTGTTTGTATTTAAGTAATATCTAAACACTAACGACATTATCTAGGCAGTCAAAGACGACAGAAGGATGCTCAGAGTAATACCAATTCAACTGGTTCTTCCACGATCGCAAGGTCTGCTTCTCGAGTTCGCCGGTTCTATTCATCTCGTTCCGGATCTCTTCTGATATATGTTTCTGGATGACAGACAGGTTGAAAGGACGCAAAATGCAGAGGCCCTCTCGGGACTTTAATCTGGAAACCATAACATAAGCGCTTTGAATGCTTACACAACTTGCAAGGTCAATGCACGCTTTGTCGAAGATCTACCTTGAGAGTTGTGCGAAGTGAAGGCAAACGCAGGTATCAAAGGCAATTGATTTCTGGTCGCAGAATACTCAGTATCAGATCCAGGCAACTTGAAGCGGATTGTGTGCGAAACGGTGCTCAGCAAGACTCGATGCGGATGCTGTGGATCTGGCCCTTTGTAACCAGGGAAGTCAACCTCAGCCGATACCGCATAGTGTCTGCCCGAACGTTGAACGTATCTGACAGAGACCACCTTTCCCATGCAGCCCTTAGATATACGGAGTTCTGTCGCAATATTCTCAGTACAGAATACAGGCATGCCGGACACCAAGGGCAGTCTCCCAGAAAGATCGTCAGCCTCTTTTACGGCTACCCGCCAAGCAGCTTCAGCAGCTATCCCGATCAGCTCGCGTCGAGATTTACCCCGACCACGGGTATCAATGGAATGGTACATAACGGACGTCTGTCCAGTAGCTCGCGCAAAAGCACAAGACATTTCGAAGTTGTGGACATCCCTGGCTTCGTTGCAATATACTATGAGAGGACAGCCAACACCGTCAATCCAATGCTGAATCCTCGTCAGCGCCTTTGTTTGCTCACTGCACTGCTCGTTCGACAGAACATACTGGTCAAGCAAGTGCTTGTCAGCTTCCGTGCAGGTACCTCTTCTCAAACGAGAGAGCAGATCAATAAGCACGTCGTCGCCTTTCTGACGCATGATCTCGTCTAGAACCACTACATTGTTAACCTGATGCCAGGCTTGGATTCCTTTGAGATTGTATTGTGTAAGCTCGTTGCCCGCATTCAACACCCCGGAGGAGTAGCACCGGACCAGCTCGCGATCAAAGAGGGTTTTGGCCTGCGGTGGTGGCAACTGGCAAGGATCGCCGCAAGTGACAATATTCAAACCAAAAGGGTATTCGGTTATACCCTTGGCCAGCGAGCAGTACTCTGTTAAAACACTGACATCGGCAGCACCCAAGAAATAAATCTCATCCACTACCAAGGTGCACTCCAGCCAATCTCTTTTCCAAAGCTTCACGCAACTTCTGGCCTTGTGGTGTTGCAGCTTTCATATTGGCCCTTCTGACGCACAATGAAACTTCAGCATGCGTGGTCGAACCACCGATATCGCTGGCAACAACACCGGTCGGACCAGTTAGACGGAGTTGATACGCTACGTCAAGAAGTTCGTGGAATTCAGTCCAAGCTTCAAATATGCGCGACTTGCCCGTACCACCAGGACCAGTTACCAGCATTCGCAGGGGTTCTGGCATTTCATCTGTTCCAAATGGCGACCAACATGGTCGGCGAGCAGCAAAAAAGCAAAGGTTTGTTTCGCATTAAGACCATGCTCGATAACGAGACACGCTGCAATTTTCTGCCAGGTCTTCCAACCGGCGTCGGAATCGGAGTTCTCTAGACCCATGCACGCCAATCTTGCGCGCAAGTCGTCTGCCAGCCGCTTTTCTCGGGACTGATCGGTCAACAGAGGCTCTGGGACAGCATCGTTACCGGTCTGTAATGCACGGCAACCGTATTAGACACAGCCTGATCGTATCTGCCTTGAATGACAGCTTCTTTGTCTACTTGCAACTTCTTCATCGACTGCTCGGCATGCAGCGCGTCTTCCTCTCCAGCCTGCATACACTGGCCAAGGACACACGATCGATCAACACCGACAACACGTAGAACCCGGCACGTTCCGTGGCAGCGTAAGTCAAAACAGAGTTCATGGACACAGCGAGCTCAACATTGTCCGGATCAGGGTCATGCTGGTCTGGCAGAGATTGCATAGCATTCTCCCAGACCGGGTCATATGAATCGCATCATCGCTGGCAGCAGACGAAGGTAACACAGAACTACGAGCAAGTTCAGCCACGCGCTGTCTGCGCAACGCCGAGTAATCATGCTTGGCGTCGCGACTTTGATACAACAGCTGCATGTTAGATACAACTCGTTCGTGACGACTAGCTAGAGTCCGAGCAAAGCAACAGTGAGATTCGGACCACGTTTCATCCTTCTTTTTTAGAGGTGAATCCATATCCTTAGACCAAGGCTTGAAGAGAGCTAGCATAGCAACACAGTAAGAATCTTTCTGGTCCTCGCGATCAGAGCGGGGAACAGGTATACCAGCCAAGACTGGCACACGGGGAACCTCTGTGTCGGTGAGTTTCTTCATGCAATGAGTCATAACCTGAGGGTGACCAGGGGAAAAACGCAGATATTGTTTATAGCTAGTCTTCGATTTAGGCAGAGGACGCTTCTCGTAACGCACGAAGATATCCCACGCACACATATCATGCAACTCGGGGGGACGGAAAAAATGTCGTTGAAGAGAGCGCACTTGCTGGTGTCCTTCGTAATATCCTGTTCGGGCCCTTCGGCAAACAACAGATCGGGGGTGAGTACAATCAAGTCATCGGCAGCCAGTTCGTCGTCCAAAATGTCATCGACACTGACAGGATCCTGCAAAAGAGGAAGGGTATTAACACCGTCACTGGGAGGACGGGTGTTGTCGGAGGTGCCCTCTTGGGCCCGATCTTCTGCCGGATCTACCCGGCGAGTATCTGTGGCGGCAAAAAGGGCAGCTGCAAGATCTCTAAGCATTCGAGTCCAATAAAACTTAGGATAGCTGCGATTCGTGTATCTAGTGGGCCACCCAACCAAATTGGTCACCACCTGCTGGGCAGACAGTTCGCGCTTGCCAATAAGTTTGATTTACAGTTTGACCATCAGCAGCCTACTACGCTCCTGCACATCACCGCCACCGTCAACATGCCTAGGAGGCTTGTCTGCAATGGACTTGATAGCAGCACAAAGCGCCGAAAAACAAAAGCAGTGTCCATAGCGCCCTTAATAGTATAATTGCCTATATATCCAAACATAGCCAACGCTACGGTTCCAGAACCTATGGGTTTTACATCCATATTGCAATCGTTGCTGGCCACAATAATGGCATTGTAAGTGTTCACATATCCGTTACTGCACTTCAAACAATGGTACCATCTTCGTCCACATAGGTACTGTCAACCGTCTCACGGGGTAACGGAATCTACAATCCTTGTCATTATCTTTCATGTTTCTCAAGGTCTTGGGGAGATACTTGAAGCACGTATCGCCGTGAGTGTGAATCTGCGCTGTATTCTCTAGAACATCGCGCACATCCTGATCGAAATCATAGGCAGGTCCAGACTGTCTCGGGTCCGTAGGGCGAGACATGACAGGCTGACCCTTGTAGGTACCTTCCCGCACGAGAATAGGACGATGTACCCACAGGGAGATCCTGACTGAACACATCCTCGTACCAGTTGAAAGCCTTCTCCAGAAAAGCAGGATCTTTACAGCGTTCCTGAATTTCTAAAGGCGACAGACCATGATCCAACCAGATCAAGATATGGATGTGAAGACTGCCGCGCCCTTGCGCTTCCACAACTCCATAGTAACCGAAACCTTGCCAAATATACCCAGGCCTTTAAGCCGACCGAGCCCCAGAAGTATGTCTATAAGAAGACGGATAGAAGTGTGGAAATATTCGGCAGCAGCGACGGGATTCAGAGAAACAAAAGCGGGCTCGCTCGCTTTGTTCCGAACCAGGCTTCAGTTGTGAAAGTGTTTATCCAGGTCAATGTCTCGCCCTGCCAAGACCTGTGCGATAGGGTTCTTGGTGTCGGAGGGGTTCAAGGTAAGGAAGACATGAGGGATACCCTCACTATAGACGACCGATGTCATTTCATCATTGCGCATCCTGTGAATGTCTCCCGTGGATCCGGGGAGATGATCTGAAACATAGGTAACATACTGCATCAACTCCGAAGCTGCGTTTTCACCAGGAGATTCCGGCTTAGCGAAGCTGTTTTTCTTTAACTTGAGCTGGTACGAATTTATCGTCTCAGGGGTGATCTGCTGGAAACAACTCGTTGACCTTAGGAAACCACGAACGCTTCACGGCCAGCTTGGCATTGAACCCAGCCTGCCGTCTCTGCATGAGGTTGCCCATAACAAAAAGGAAGGATAGATGCGTCTGAAAAGCGACGGTCAGCCCGTTTAGCAGAAGGTGGCTGACATGGACTTTCAGATCAACCTTCCGGAAAGGCAACCTCTTGATTGGAAGAGATCGCTGCATACTCCATCATACCAACTCCGTATGGAACAGCGTGGGCCACAAGTACCCGTAGACTTTAGGGTCTTTGTAAGTCGACAAGGCTTGAGAACCAGAGGGAAACTTGATATAAGGTTCTGTACCAGTTGCAAGGAGGTCGACAGCAGCCTTTTTGCGATCAGAATAAGACGACGCAGCGTTCTTCAAGACGTTAAGAGCAGTCATCTTGCGCTGATGAAAGGTCGCATCACACAGTCGGGCGTCGACAAACAGTGCAAGAAGGCATACCACCACGCGAAACATTAGCGAATTGCTCGTCATGGCGCCTGCTGAGTGTAAAGACGACCCTTCGGAACTGCTAGATACACGACAAAACTCTTCAACGGGTAGAGGTATGCCGTGTTCAGGATAATCCGAAGCATTGGATACAATGGCCAGCAGGATCCAAGTCACAATAGAGAGGATTGTGAGCCTGTAGCCACAGCAAAGCATCGACCACACGTTGTTTTGCGTACAAGAAGAGGGGATTTATCCAGCATCGACGCTGTAACAGCCGTGTCAGGAGATCCGACCAGAATAACACAAATCTCATCGCACACGCGAGATAGTGGAGGAGGCATAATTCTGACGAGGGGACCGGGATCCTGAGGAAAAATGCACACATTGCCGCGAGAAGCATACTGACCCGTGGGGCCAAGCTCCAGCTTGAACATGCATCGCGTAGCACGAACACGAGCAACACACTGTTCTTCCAAAAAAGTAAGGCCACTGAGCTCTGGAGGGCAAAACCCCAGTCCACAAAGCCATTGGCATAACTTCTGAGAGGCGGCAACTTCGTAAACTTATACATTCCAGAACGCGCAGCCGCACCGCGCTCCAGCCTAGCAGTTTCCCTTCCGACAGAGGGAACAAAGAGCATAGCATCCGTCACGACAGTAGCAGAATCGTAGACTGCAATCAGGGGCTGCACACAAAGACAGCGTAGAACATCAACAGCCTGGGTTAGCAAATCTATATTGAGGTCGGTCGACTGCAATTTTACGCATTGTAGAATCAAGCTCTCTCTGTCCACAGAAAGAACACACTGATTTCTTCATAGCGCTGTTCGAGGAAGCACGAACAAACTCGGTAATAATGTCAGATTTATCGTCATCCGAGATAATACAGAAAGGATCCGATCTGAGTTCATCGGCAGAGACAACCCGACTGACATCGTGGTCCATCGTCGAATCTTCATGGCCACGACTCGCGAGAGCACCATCCAAGCGAGGTCTCTTACGAGGCGAAGCATCAGACGGCACCTTACGTTTACGACCGGAAGACTGAGTGAGGCCCAACCTCAGTCGCAAATGCCGAGCACAGACAAGAAAGGCGGCTTCAGACAGAAGAGGGTGCCTGCACCTTCGCAACCGAAGCAAGCTCTGCACTCAACAAACAATATCGGGAACACTGATGAGCGACAAAAGTGGCTTTCAACTCAGCAACAGACCTTTCCTCTTCTTGATTATCCAAGAAAATAGAAACTTGATCGTGTACTGTAGCCAGGGAACGCAGTGCAACGGAGGAAAAAATGACCGTCCCGAATCAAGAGTGAAGAGTCGAGGTTTTCAACGCCCTCATCAACATCGACAAAATCAAACGCATTGTACTTCAAAGCAGGAGAAGTCAAGCCGAGGACAGATACAGGTTGAGAAGGTGGAGTTTCATTCATCGCAACAACAACATCGGCATCGTATTCACAATCGGATTCGTGATCATAAGAAGTATTCATTGCAACGTCGGCATCGTAATCGCATCGGATCGGGAGGAACATCATAAGGACCAGCGGTGGTGTGACACCACCGAGTGTCCGGGACTACAACAAGACCGTAAACGACCAGCACAAAGAAAAAGAAAAAAAAAAAAAATTACCCGATCCGAACGCACATCCGTTGCCGAAGCAACAACTGGCCCATCGGCAGAGACCACAGAAGGAGGAAGAGAGCGGCCAACGGAGAAGCTGCGAAGAGAGAGTGAACACGCAAGAAGGCTCAAAGAGGAAGCGGGAACGTACATCACCCATCTCGCCGAAGACAGCATATAACCACCACCACCGACACCTAGCACAGCACGAGAAGACGAAGCGTACGCAGAAGGATCAACGAGAAGAGTCTTGAAGGACGTGAAAGCACGACAGATACGCAGAAGAGGACCCGGAAGGAGGACCAGACATGAGAGGAAGCAGGGCAAGAGAGGAACAGAAGTCCAAACCAACACCCGCCGAAAAAATGCAGACAACAACAAATGCGCACAGCTTGCCATATATAGACGCTAAGCCATCCCGCTACTCTGCATCTCAAGGCGTAAAGCAATCAATAAACAAAAGACCCAACACATCAGCACAGCCTACCATATATGGACGCTAAGCCATCCCGCTACTCTGCATCTCAAGGCGTAAAGCAATCAATAAACAGGACACAACACATCAGCACAGCCTACCATATATGGAACCTAAGCCATCCCGCTATTTTATTGTAAACCGCCAAACCTAAAGGTTCGGCAATGAACGCGGTACGCATAGAGGAGGTGGACAGAGATCGACGTGGGTAGCGAATTCTCGTTTAAAGACGCCGAGTTCTTATAGTCCCACGACTACATCCCCTTCCTCCATGTCATCTTGGCGTCAAAGATAAGAAGAACTTGAAGGAAGAAAGCCAATCTCACATCATGGACGCCTGCGCCGATATGAGATCTATTAACGACGGCTCTTCTTCGATGGCCAAGGATCCGGCTTCAAATTTATTGCCGGCAATACGATTGAAAGGGCGGTTGCCCATTACAGACTTGATTTCCAGAAAATGGGGGCACGGAGAAGCTATTGCGAAACAAGGTCAAATAAAGGCGCACTGCCATCTTGCTCAGGAACACCGTTTCAGTTCAGTGGTTGTCACTTAAGGTGTTAATAAGGGTAAATCTTTTTGTTAAGGGCCTTAACACCTAATTACGCCTTAATATTAAGGGCATATTAAGGCTTAAGTTAAGGGGTGCTCAATTTTTTTCTACGTCAGATCGTAAGTAGCTTACTGCACAATCAGCCGTAACCAGCTCCCATCCAGAAGAGCTAAGGCTGCCCTCTCCTCCCAGTCGTCATCACTGTCAATGTCAATTGGAATGGGGGACATTGTCTGGGTGATAGAGGGGCAATACAAGCCCAGCAGTAGGCATTGAAATGTGCCATGTTATGCTTTGTTCCTTGGTGAAAGAACTCTATCAGAGGGTCGCAGCATCTGGAATGACCTTTGTACTATCGGTGTCTGTGGAGTGTCTGTACGTGTCTGTACGGTCTGTCACAGACTGCCCCAGTCTGTCACAGACCTTACAGACACCGGCAGACCTGGGCCATTTTCCAGATGAGGTGGGCAGCATTGACAAAAGAAGATGCGAAGAAAAAATGATGTAATTGCCATCAATAAGTCTTAATTAAGGCTTAACGGTACCGAAGCTTGAAGCTAAGTCTTAATATTAAGGGGTAATTAAGCCTTAACTTAACTTAAGTCTTAACTCTTAAGGACAACACTGGTTGTCGATGCCATGGGACAAATGGAACGAGAATTTTTCGTTCGTTCCCGTCATCTGGCGCTTTTTGAAAGAAATCTACCTCTTGAGTCCGGGCCTCGTTCTTCTCTTCTCGGTGTTAGGATTCGGAGCTGGAATGGAACAAGCTTCTATCCTGTACGCGTCAACTAAGCTTTTGAAAACGGTGATTCTTGCCGATTCATGCTTTGTGGCCCACTCTAATTCCATATATCTCAGGTTGAAGTTGGCCTCGTTCAAGGACGCGCCGATGCCACTGCGATTTTAGAAGCCGTCGTCATCTGTATAGCATGCGCTGTATTGACGGCGACCATCTCCTGGGCAAAGTTAGTCTTGATACTTCTTCCAGCTCAATCTTTGATGTTGCGTTCAGAGGTCATATTACACTGATGCTCGAAACTCGCGTTCAACTGCACTTCGAGGAGTATATTTTGCGTGGTCTGTACATTTAATTGTCACCCGACGATACTAAATATGTCGCAGCAAAACTACGGTTGGATCTTCCCACAGGGGCAGGTATGAAAAAAATGCTATCTGACGAAGCTTGGTGGTTGATATCGTCCGTTAGATGCGCGCAAAGAGTCGAGTATAACCGCCACTCAGGTTTGGCAGGCATTCGTATACCTCGCTGAGATTTTTCAACGAGCTTTCGAGCTTTCGAGTCAAATTCTCTTCATTCTCCAGCAAACGAATGGAGGATTCATGTTTACTGCTGTCCCTGGTAAACCCTCTGCTAGCTACGAAAGGTCATCGTTTTCTCTGGACACAAGGTACATCTAAGCCCTCAGAAGGCGCGTATTAAACTTATGGCTTTCAGCGTTCGTATTCTATTCTGACAATGTCGACTACCTTCGGGTTCGCGCGCTCAGTTTACTTGCATCTGACGACTACCGTGAGGACGTTGTTTCCGGTAACATCGGAGGATGGATATCCGCTGGTAGACTCTGCCCAATCCCCTCTGAAAACACATTGATATTCTCTCGATAGAGTATAAGAAGGCCATAAAGAAATTGAGCAATACCTCCACTGCGGACCCTTTTGAAACGTATCCGTTACGACCAACTCCAATTATGGGGATTCTTACACGCATAAGTGGGGATTTACCCATGGTAGGCTTATTCTTGCGCGCTCAATCCGGCGAACTCAGATTTCCTCAGCTGTTTTGGGCAGCAAATGCGATTCTCGACCCGAAGAACTACACGGTCACCTCCTTCGCAATTCTCCAACAACATTCTCGGGCAATGAATTTCACCTGCCAGATGCTGTACTTCTATTCTACACAGGCGGTAACATCTTGTTCTAACGTGAAGGAGTTGTATGAGATGGCGAACGTGGAGAACAAAATCCCGGATGGAGATCAAGCCTATCCAAATTCTGCTCTTAGCAGTGAGAAAGGGATGGAGTTTGAACTCAAGTAAGTTCACGGGCACATATTTAACTCACTTGAATTCACGTCTTTCGCAGGAACATCTCCTTCGCCTACCCTGGAGGAAAATCCAAGGACAACGCCATTAGAAATGTCTCTCTCAAAATTCCTGCTGGCCACCTTGTCGTTATAGTCGGTGCCAACGGCAGTGGTAAATCGACAATTATCAAACTGCTGAACCGACTGTACGATGTCGACTCTGGCGAGATCCTTGTGGACGGATTGCCCATTAAAAACTATCGCATCGCGGATCTACGCAAGGTTCAAGCGCTGCTTACTCAGGACCACAAGCTGTATCCGTTAACACTGGCAGAAAACATCGGCCTGGGGAATCCCGACCACGTCGATGATATCGATATGATCCTGCAAGCGGCGGAATCTGGCGGCGCGGAGGGGTGATCAAGCGACAGAACGACGGAGTTAACACAGTCCTGCATCCTGTCAACACTGCTCGTGGAGGACATCTGGACAAATACAAGCACAAGAAATTAAAGTCCATCCTGGACGGTTTAGAGAAGAAGGCAGAAGTGTCAGGTGCGACTTGGGACCATGTCTTGTCGCGGTTGCGCTAAATAACTTTTCTTAGGGGGAGAAAAGCAGCGGCTTGTAGCGTGAGGGTTCTGAACAATCCTCGAAGTGATACCCTTAACTATATACTCCAGATCTCGTACCTTTATGCGCTTCCTCTCGGGAAACATCCGGTTTGCTGTGGCGGATGAGCCCAGCTCCGCGTTGGACCCCAAGGGGGAACACCAACTATTCCAGCGCCTGCGAGAATCGGGCAACGGAAAGACGATGATTTTTGTCACGCATCGATTCGGCCACTTGACCAAGCATGCGGACCTCATAATGTGAGATATCAACACTCTTCTAGCGTAGCGCACTTTGATAGAATGACTGCTTTAGATGCATGAAAGATGGCGAGGCGATCGAGACGGGAACTCACAAGGAGCTCATGGCGCGCGGCGGCGAATATTCTGAGCTATATAATGTTCAAGCGCAAGCGTTTGCCGTCGATGCCACGTAGAGCTAGTGGACGAGTGCCTAGACTTGTACTACAATCTGTGAAAACAATATTATGCCAGGCGCAGTTTGCTTGGGCAAAACGTGCGATGGATTCAGCTCGGAATTCATGGAGCGTCATCGTTAGTCGGCCGCATTCACGATAACTGGATATTATTGTATTGCAATCCGCAACCTATACAGATGGAAGTAGTACATGTAAGGAAACTCAAGCGAATACTCAACCGATTCCAAAAGGAAAGGAAGGCCGTCTCAAGTTTCAACCTCACTTGGAATTGGTAAACTGCTCCGACTCGTCATCGCCGCCCCTCGACTCTACATGCTCGCGTTTGCCCTTGTTCGTCGGATCGAACATGTCGCGGACCTGTTCAAGTCATCAGCACACAGTCCAATCCCTCACAGCGTCCCAAAAATAAAATTCTCGACTCACATCGATCTGCTGCGTCGTCTCCGTCTGCGTGAAACAACCTGAATCGCGCCGAGCTCCACGTCGCCAGCCTGGCGGCGCGTCGCGCGCGAGCGCCCGCCCGAGATCTCGTTGCTCGTCCCCGTGTGGCTGCCGTGCGTCGCGCGGATGGTACGCCGCGCATTGAGCGTGTACATCATCGAGATCGCGTAGAGCTTGGGGAGCATCATGTTGAACGCGGTGGAGACGATCCCGCTGCCGCCCGGGTTCTTTTGCGAAAAGGCAAGGTTGAACAGCGCACTGGAGGAGGGATTCAGATTATAATAGTTTCGCACATTTCGATAGCGACGGAAACTTGCCAGATGGCGGCTGGAGTCGCGGTTTGGAAGGTGAGCCGGACGAGAGAATTGATCAATCCTGCAATGGTCGTATCGTAAGTGGAGGAATTTTTTTGAGCGTTGATGCGGCGACTTACCGACTGTCTTGGGGAAGAACATCGTTCTTCGAGGTCGATCAGGAAATAGGCCGTGAGGCTAGACATGAGAACGTCCCCGGCTGAAGGATGCAATCTGATCAGAAAAGGCAAATGCCACCACATGTCGTGCTCACCAAAAACGGAACTCAAGTGTGCGGCAACTGGTCAAAGAGTCAATTGGGCGCAAAATACGATATACGGTGGATCCTTACACCAGTCTGAGATTTGGGGGATATTCACGACGGTAATGAAGTAGGTCTGCATACGCGCATAAGAGGGAGACTCGAAAATGAACTTCGGAGGGATGCTTACCGCGACGACCATGGAAAGAACGCGAAGCAGAACACGGTATAAACGAGCGCGACGATGTACCACCTCTTTGAGATCACCCAGAGACGGTAGCAGAAGTAGGATTGAACATAAAATCCACATATGGCAACCTGGTCCACCGTTAAGTGATTGTGTATGTATGAATAACAGGCAGCCGACGCACCATAAGAGGGTTGCCTGTTTGCCACCAAGTTGTGTAGTTGAGGAGAATGGCGCCCCGGAGGTCACCGAAATAGACGATATTCTGGACCCATATGACGGCGCTGAACCGAGATGAGGCAGCATCGCGATTTGGAACAGGAGCACGTACAAGGCTTGGACACTTTTGAGGGCGTTCATCACCAACAGGACGACCACGATGATTCGAATCCAAGTTTTGTCATCGCGATACCACGTAAAGTAGTTCACAAACTATGTTCTCGGTCAGTAACTCAGATATATAACGGATAGGTGAGCGCTTACCTGGGTGGCTAGGATGCCCGCCAAGAAAAGATCGAGACACCCTCCCACCAACCACGGACCCAACCAAGCGAAACAAAGGCGGAGATCTTCAACCAGTGAGGCGACCGGACGACGACATTGAGAATGATGGTGGTGGGGAGTGAGGGAATCCATCCCTGAACTCCAAAATTATAGACGATATGCTTGCTCCTATTGCGATCGCGATAGAGGCTGAGAGACGCTATCTCAGTCTGTGCCTCGACCTGTGCCTCGACCTCCTGAGCTCCTCGGAATCAGAAGGGGGATTGCATTGCTTCCTCTCGCAATTCAGAGATTGTCAACCATAAGCCAACTGATGACGAGAGTACCCTCGGCAGGGGGTACGCCGCAGCTCGCATCTTGTTTTTCGACACGGTCGGTTCGCAAGAAGTTGGCGGCAAGTCATGACGCACAGCACTAGTCACGTGCACACCTGTATTTCTTAACATTTTCCTTGATTTCCTCTAGATCTTGGCCTCCTCCAGATTTTTAATGAAAGTCGTATTTGGTTGTTTAATAGGTCTACTCGTCGCCGAAAAGGAGGTGGCACCCTGATGCGATAGAACCGTACCTCGAAATCAATATACTTCTCTTTTGCTTCTCTTCGATTCCTCCTCGGACTCTCCCGTTGTCCGGTTCCGAGTCACCGCTGTTCTCTGGAATTGAAAGACATTCTCATGTTCGGCTTGGCCGCTAGAACGCTCGGAACTATCTCCTCCGCACGGGGTAGTTGTTCTCACCGAGGTCTTCAGGTTTACTAAACACCTACACCTTTACTTGTTCCCCCACCATGACCTAGAAAATGAGAAAAGCAGTATACCCAGATGCAAAAGGGACATATAGCCCATGCACAAAAGGGATACATGCCGTACTCTTAACGGTCTCAATCATCATATTCCAGCCGTCGAATGCCCACCGCTGTTGATAAGGGTTCACGAAGGACTTTCCCTCTATATCTCTTTTCCCTTCGGCCACCTCAGCAGCCACATTAGTTAGACGTGTATCGGTCCCTCCATGGCGCTTCGCTGTTATATCGGCTAAAAGATCCGACGACATTGGTAGCGTCCCCTATCTCTTCGGGACGTTCAGGGCAGTAATGCCGTACCTCCGGTTCTTCCCGCGGGCACAATAACGTTGCACTCAACTTCTCTTGAACCTCGCTAGGGACTCTTGTCCCACGATTCCTCAGTCGCCAATACTGGCGCATTATTCCACAACCCCGGTATTTAGACCTGCAGGTTATACATACAGCACGTTGGGATAATATCAGTAAATCTCACTCCCTCATACTCGATTCTGGACACCAGGCCGCCCTGGGGCTCTGAATGATCTCATTTGACCCACCGATATTTTTTCCTCTTTTTATTATCGCTCTAGCTGGGAAATGTTTGACGGGGTACTCAGGTTGTGAAGTGGTGAAAGGAAGACAGTATCCGTAGCATACAAATGACACATGTATGTAGTACGGGCCCCGGCTGTTTCTTAACGGGACCGCACCGGTATACATCCTCCTCCTCCTCCTCCCTGACCCCTGAGACTTGAGGTTCAAGAGACCTAACCAATAAATGTGATTACTCCACGATCCGGGCTACACATTTTAACTCCGCGGCCGGTGTCATTTGACCTGCCGAAATATGATAACTTCCGAAGAGAATGTTGGTGGCGTCAAACCAAGCTGCAGCTCGTGAACAACGCCGAGAAATTTCCGAATCAATCCTCATTGCTAAAAAGGCCCTGGACCATACATGGACCTGGCCCATTTTACAATTGAATCAGTGTCTGAGGCGCCTGTCCCTGCATTACTACACCGCCGCTCCAGGATACAGTGCAGGTGTCTCGACTGGGCTGGATGGATGAAATCGAACAATATAGATTTATCACCAAGATACAAGACACCGGATCCAGGGGCAGTCGCTGCACGGAGTGCGAATGGGAGAAGAAACTTCTGTGGTCTGAGAAGCCGACCATGAACACACCACAACTGGCCAACCGGCCGCCCATAAGAGAGTCCTGAGGGAAGAGACAGAAGCTCGAGGTAGTTAACGACGTGACTCTGAATCAGAAAGATGGGAAGGACGACGACAGAGGAGGACAATGGTGTAATAACGAGGTACAAGTTCAGTAAAATATTGAAGCGTCTGGCTGCGAGAGACTAACGATGGTGAGCGCAGGAGGATTATTGAGACTTGGAGAGATCTAGAATTGAGAGACCTAGAGCGAACTTGTGGTGAAGCGAGTGACAGGGAGATGCCAGCAGGGTCCGTGCACGACGGCAACACAATGACCAAAACTACCGCCGTTGACTCCAGTCGCAAAAACAAAGAAAGTATTGAGTTGGGCGACTCGCGATCCATGTTCGAACTAAACAGTAACGACGAAGGAAACTCCAGAAAGAGATTGATACGCCAGAACACCAGATGCTGGCGGGCAGTAAAAGCGCATGTGCTTTCTTGGTGAGAAAGATGGCGACCGGGTCCGGCGGGTGGCTACACAGCCACGGCGGTGACGAGCTCAAGAACCTTTCTTCGTCGTCGTGGACGACATTCAGAGCGGTCGGAGGCGAAGAGAAAACAATGAGCTCATAGTTATCATGTTCAGACATAGGTCTGAATCAACATCGACGAGATCGTGATCATCATGATCTTATGATCGCACCGTGCTCACGTTCAACGCTCACGAAAATTCCCAATTTAGTGCACTCGATGTTGGTGTTGAGACCGAAAATTGGCAGAAAAATTCCTGGACTCGTGTTTCAAAATGAACGTAACCCACGGTCGGCTCTTCCAAGTTTCAACATTTCAATGTGAACGGTGACAGGGCCGTGAAATTGTGAGACTCTCAATGCAGCTCAGCTCAGTGCCGGTCCCAATCTAATCGGACCTAACCTAAATACCCGAAGTTCAACTGTATCTCACAGGATGATGGCATAGGGTCACCCCAATATTCTTTCTTGGCCATTCACGCGCGATATTGAACAAAAAACCCAACGAATATCGGGGATGCATGAATTTCCATTAGTTATATAGAGTACCCTTGCCTCGTCCTAGAAATTGCCCCCAAACAGCTTTCCAGTCATCAGATACCGCACATGCCACAGAATCCCAAGTGCAATCATCATGGTGGAACCTGGTGCACGGTCATAAACTCGTGAACACAGTATTTCGGTCGCGGGATTGCGCGCGCACCTGCATAATAACCAACTGCTTTGTAGTTCCCTGTGGCGGAAGCGATCGCACCGGAAATCGGAGGTCCAGCAAGAGCCGAGATAGCCAAGATCGAGAAGAGGGTTCCGGTTCTTCGACCCACATCCGACATGTCGCCCATGTGGATCAGTGGAACGGCCTGGAGACCCACAAATATTCCTGACGCAAAGCTAGGATGTATGTATGAACGTCAGCCGGTCTTTGCATGAGGGAGAGCGAACCCATAAATGATGGCGATCGCGATTAAGGATGGCAGGGTGTTTGCGAAGGGCCAGATATAGGTAACGATTGCCGCAAGGAGAGTGCCTGGAATCATCACAGACATACATCCTGAAAAAGGATTATTTTGCGCGGCCTTAAGAGGAAGAGTATCAAACCTATGCGATCGGCCAGTAAGCCGGTCATAATCCGTCCCACTCCCGACGATGCGTTCGCAAATGCCAGCAGATATACATCGAAGGAGGGAGCGATACCGGCATTGGTAGCGCTCACATCGATATATGTGAGCACTGTTGAAAAATTCAGTTCACTGCGTTAATTTTGAACCGCGCAGGAGACTTACGAGTATATAATCCGAAGAAACACACAAACACCGCTAGCGTATACAGTCTGAAAGGTTTATACTTGAAAGCCTTCCAGTTGAATATCCCTCCGCTAGTTTTCACTGGCGCTAATCGACGTCTCAAGCACTGAGCCGGTAGTTAGTCCAGCGTTCAACCAGCAGAAGTGACGAACCAACCAAGTTCATAATGCCCGTTGTAAACAAAAGGATCAGAGCCAACACCCGCATGGTCCAACGAAATCTGCGGGGGAGGCTCTTCAGAATGAATGAGCGACTAGGGCAGCTGGAGGTTACCGACCCAATCTGAGGGATGAGATTCTGAACCATGATTGGAATGATTAGGCCTCCAACTGAGCCACCTGATGCGACGATTCCTAGAGCAGTCGACCGGCGCCGTTTGACTGGATTCGAGGATCTGTTTGTATATTTCTTAAATAATAGACCGATCACTCACACCAATGCGAAACAACAGCCAATGTGGGGCCGAAGATGACGCCGCAGGCGATGCCAACGGCGAATCCTTGGCATAGCAGAAAGTGCCAGAATTGGTTGCATTCGCCGGTGAGGATCGTAAGGCGCAACGAGGGTGAGGCTGGCGCATGCAGCTGGTCCGGCGAAGAAGCCATTGTCGAACAGTCTCCCCATGAAGATAGCAATCCCAAAGGTGAGCGCAATCTATGGAGGGAGTGAGATAATTTTCGGTCAGCATTGGACGAGATGGGGCACCTGGACGGACCCGATCCATGCGCTTTCATGATTTTTAATCAGCGATTTAACTCTGGATTCTGAGACAATTCCACGCACATCGTCGAAGAGCTGTTGCCCTTCAACAGATGGAGCTCGTAATACGCTTGAAATACCTGTGCGACAGTTTTGTGAATAAGAGAAGGGCTGCAACAGTTATTTTCAAGGCAACTTGCCCCCCAAGAGTTTCACATATCCGAAGGAAGAAAAACACGGAGAAGAAAGCCTGGTATTCGACTTGAGTTGCCAAGCCCGAACAGAGTTATAGCGACACTCACTCCGAAAACAATGAGCCATGCTCTGAGACCGCCGTCCGGATAGTTTATCGCCTCTGTCGTGGCAGTAGCACTCCCGACTACCGCTGGGAAATCATTCACTGTCTTGTCCGATTCGTCCACTGTATCCATCCTCTCGAGTTTCGACATTTTGCTAGCTTGCGGGAGACTTGGAATCGATGTCGTGGAGAAAACCGGTGAAGACGGCAAAAGGCGCTCAACAGATCTCCAGAGGTATTCAGACCGATTGAATTCTCCGGAAATGAGATAACCATCCGAGGGCCGGTGGACACTCCTTTGACTTGAAGTCTATGCGAACAAGATTCCAAGAAGAATTTAGATACCTTCTACGCCCTTACCGCGGCCCATACCTTGGTAATCATCCGAAAGATAAGCGGCCGGAATGAGATGGTGCCGGGGCATGAGGAGCTGGCCGCTCAGACGTGAAGTGGAGCTGCGTCGTGGTGATGGTCCATGATAAAGGCGCTGGAAATGGCCGGAAAACAGTTCAGATGATCATCAGATACTCCACGTTTAGTGCTTGGTGAGCCACGATCGGCCGCGGCGAAGAGGTCGGTCTGTATTGGCGTTGGCCTGAATGCCATACCAAGGCCTCGTTGGATAGAATAACCCCTTCACACCAACTTGCAAAGAATGGCGTATTTTCAATTTTTTCAACATCTCCATTCAGTAATGTTCGGCGGCCGTTCGACCATCCCGGGCCGCGCTGCAACAGATCCTCTTAGTTTGGTTTTATGGTTGGTCTTCATGGAATGGGTATGACTGGGGAAAGGCGGCTGCTATTGCTGGCAACACAATCCTCGAAAGCTGGGTTAGTTGCGTCGAAGTTCAATCTTTCGGTTCCCGAGGTCAGAATGCATTTAAATAAATTTCCGACGATTGTGTGGCTTAGGAGACCAAATGATATGCTGGGTATCTTCTAATAACTCGGATCTGGTCACGTCCCATGATTATCGACGTTCTTCTTCGGTGTATCGGGGCGGAGGGCTCCTCCGAGAGGCCAAGCACCCATGGAAATTCCATGTTTGCTTCCAACTCGCGAATACGCGCCGCCGACACCCCGTTTCTTTCCCGCAGCCGCGACATAGCTCCCGAGTAAGTCCGGTCTGCTACCCAAAGAATGGTGTATGACTCCTGGCGCCGGTTCCCGTGGTAGAGCATCGTGAAGGCGGTGGATTTCAGTCATTTTGTCCTGCGTGACCCGGAGCTCGTTCTGCAAAATTTGTCGGCGGACCTTGCTCACGCCGCGTGTGTCAAGCGAGCTTTGCGTCGGAATGGGCATCAAGGAGGCGGCCGGGATGACCTGGGGAGGGTATGGCACAGTGGTGAAAACATCCGCATCGTTTTCATGGCGACCTCTGCGTCGTCTAAGCTACCACAGCGACAATACGGCGAGTAAGACGAGGGCAGCTAATTGTGATGGAAATTCCGACAATGGTTCCCGTGGGTAGCGACTTTTTGCGAGAGTGACGTTCGTCAGTTGAATCCACGATTTTCAACCAGAATTTCACTCGACCTTTTGGAGGAGGGCGAAAGTCCGCTTGGCACAGGGGACCCATTCGGAGAAGTGGGTGTTGTCGAGCCGGAGGATTGGTTGAGCCGAGTCTCAGGGTGCTCGAGCTGTTCCCCTTGCTGGTAGTCGCCGGAGTGGATGCAGATGATGCACTAGGAAGTGCCTGAGTTACTTCCTCCGTGGCTGTAATGGCAAATGATTTAGCTGCGGCAAAGTTAAACAATGTGGGCTGGATTGATTCGCTATCAGAAATGTATAGCAGCGGAAAATTTCACGGACCGTCGGTATCGCAGAAGCCATCGCCAGGGCCCAAGGTGGAATTGAGGTTATTCCGTCTGGCGCGCTAAATTCACAGGGTAACGGAGACAGAAACTGGGCTTGAAGATGAGATCATCATTCGCGCAGACATAATGAAGAAACGGCTCTGCTGAGGAAGACCAGTACAGTTATTGTTGGAAGCATAATTCTGCCAACTTGGTTCCAGTCAGTGCATGTTGAGATCAACGGAGAGAAGTACCTTGAATCTAGCGATAAACAAGCGCAACACGCGTCTAACAAGTATGAAATGACGGAGCAGCTGCATTTCGCAGAGCTGAAGTTTGAAGCCTCTATCGCCAGTATTAATATATTAAAATGGAATACAAAAGAGAGAGAGCACGTACCGGAACAAATCCCTATGCTGAGATTGCATGGGCACGAGTCGTTTTCCTCGACAACCACGCCATTGGTACCCTGGATCCCAAATTATTGGCCAGTAGTAAGAAAACTCATGAAATCCCATCTACCGCAGGGCACAGTGGACCGAGAAAAATAATGATGATGGGTTTACGCGGGAGGACTGGATATGTTTCTTCTTTAAAGGCTAGAATTGTCAGATTCCGAACAGCCCAGGGACAAAGGAGCACAGCATAATAGATGAAGACCGTTAATTACCTTGAACGCGTAAACCGGTGAGCAACGGAGCTCAGAGAAACTTGCCTGAGGATTATGGGAGACGATCCGAGCACTTGAGGAGAGACGTTGAAGAAAGTAGTCAAGAAGGCAAAATGAGGTGTCTAGATGACTAGCCACATCTTGATACATTATAAAATTTAAAGATGTCTGGCGGGAGCTATAACACGTCGAAAAGCGCGTAATTGTTCACTACATCGTAGAAACCATGAGAACTTGGGGTGATGCCCGAGTGATCAATTCCACATATAAGGAGCCTACTTGTTCGACGTCAGTCGTTTTCGACAACCTAGGGTAGGACTTGAGATCCTTTCCCGTGATGCAGGTGATATCAGCGTTGCCGGGGTGCGCTCAGGTATTCATTTCCGAATAACATGAGGTATAACGAGGATCCGAAATGACATTAGTTGAAACGCGCGGAGAGGTTGATTTTCAATTTTCAACATCGTCGGCCCGCCCGTGCCGATCAATCAGATGCGCCTGTGGCTGTGACAACAGCCATCGTCCATCTTGCCTCCATCAGTGGCCCGGCGATTCGACTGCGCGCGCTCCTGCCAAAGTTCCTCGTAGTACGGGCGTTTCGGGCGCCATTGGTATACGAGCAGCGATGAAATACCCAACTTACCACTTGAACAGCTGATCCATCATGCCACACTTCTCCCGGGAAAAGGATATGCCCAACTGTTTTACATGCTCCCATGACACGTCGCCGACGGTATTTAAGACTTGCCAATAATAATTCGCGTCGGTCGAGCATCATGACGTCCCTTTACCGACTTGGAGTTTTGCTTGTAGCCGGGTCGCTGGTACATGCCAATGCCAGGCCCAAGGCCAGCCCAGCCGTTTCTCTGCTTTTTCAGAATGACGGCAATTGGACGGTGTGTGACAATGCCAGAGTTCTCTTTTCGAATCAGCTCATTCATGGGCTAGAATTACGCGAACCTCCCAAGCGCATTGCTTTTTTACGACGCAGTGACTTATGATGAAGCGGGTAGCGACTTGCAAGTCACATAACGAGACTTTATTGAGCTCTACGTCGTTGAAAGGGTTTGAAGTCGTTCGTTTTTCTACATTACGACTCGCTAATACGTTATCAGCCTCACAAAACAATTCACCTACCTCGAATATCTGAAGGATACAACCAAGACGACAAAATATTGGGTCTCGACCGGCGACAGGACCAAGAAACAGACTTGCAGCACTCCGCTTGGGTCATCTCACTTGTCCCAAGCACACACGTCTGAGGAGTTACCGTTCCTATGCACAAATTCCGCACCCCACACGACAAAAGTAGATACCGACTTCTCTGCCTCTCCGAAAACCAACATTACATCCAATGGCGTGGTCTATACGGGGTAAGCCTAAGCCTGCCTTTTTTCGAGGATAGGTACCGCCATCTGAATATCGTCTTCCAGGACACGCGACCATCTCACCTTCCGTTTTATGGGAATTCCGTACGCCCAGCCGCCTGTTGGCCCCTCCGGTTTCAATATCCCCAGCCGTGGATGCGACATTCTGTGCGGAACCGTTTCGTTGCTCGAGACGAGACCTCCACTTACCGCTTGCCCTACATAGTTAAACCCGTGTGCCTCCAGTTCGGCTTTTTCGGAAGCAATGATTTTGGGCTTATGCCGTGGGGAAATAGCGAGGACTGGTGAATCTGTACGAGTTGCCCTGCTCATCATCCTGATTACCTTGATAGCTTGACCCTTCACGTATACACACCCTATATTCCTTCGAGCAAGTCTAGCAAGACCGCCCCCGCGCTCAAGCCTGTTCTATTCTGGATCCACGGAGGGGGAAACACTCAGGGAACGGGAGAGGACGCCACCTTCGACGGCGGGCCTCTGGTCTCGCGAACAGACTCGGTCGTAGTCACTATCGACCACCGGTTGAACATCTTCGGCTATCTCGGGCTAGACGATAGCATCAAGGGGAACTACGCTATAGCCGATAAGGTCGCCGCGCTGCAGTGGGTGCACGATAATATTGCCGCGTTCGGGGGCGATCCCAAACGTGTGACGATTTTGGCCAGTCCGCGGGCGGGTCGTCTGTCATTGAACTCGTGAAAACTCCCAAGGCCCATGGGCTGTTTTCGGCTGCGATTTCGCAGTCTGGCGGTGCGGGCGCGGTGCAGAATTATAGCACAGCGGCGGCTGCCATCGGTACGTTCAATCTGGTTCACACGAGCCGGGCTAGATGTTGACCCCTTTGCAGGTCCGGCGCTCGACGTGTATTGCAACTCCACCGGGGCCGCACGACTGGCCTGTCTGCAGGCGCTCCCCGCTGAAACCATTTTGAACATAACCAACACCGTAACGACATGGGTGGGGGTGCTTGACGGCGTATACGTTCTCAACGACAGCGTCAGCCAAGTAAGTCAAGGCCCATCGGGCGTCAACAGCGTGCCGTACATGGCAGGGTTCATGCCCGAGGAGGGCCAGTCGTTCGTCATGTCATCTTGACAGTGTGAACATTTCTCCAAGTTATATCTTCATTCACAGGCTCCTTGGCACGACCATCACGCCGAACATGACCGACTTTGATCCCGCGAGCGTTGTTGGAGCAGACCTTGGCGCGAAAGTTCTTGCGTCAGGGCTTTGGAATATCACTGACAGCTTCACTCCATGTGCCTTTTTTTTGTGTTTTGGAATTGTCCGTTCTCCCACTTATGATCGTGTTCTTAGACAACGCGACTGTCAATGTCTTCACGGACGATCTCCTCACCTGCTCAGCGGAGGAGATGATCACCGCCGCGGCCAAGACGCATGCCTTCCCTTCTCTGTACGGCTTCCACATTACTCTCACTTACCCAAAAATTCCATCTGAGACGGTCCGCTAGGTATGTATACGAGATGCAACGTGCTTATGCGTTGTCGTATTATAATCCCTACAACCTGTGCACTTTCCCCGCGGGAAATGACGAGCTACCATACTACCGTTGCCACTCTGGAGACCTGTATGAGGTAGGCCCGGGTCCCGGTCTCTACCACATAATTCCAGTTCTTCTTTCGTCTGCTTAAACTAAATTTCTCCTCCCAGGTTTTCGGTACCTACCACATCTTCGACCAGCCCATTCGCAACGTCCGCGACATCGAGTACACCACAATGATCCAAGACATGTGGGCGTCCTTTGCGCGCACCGGCAACCCTAATCCGCCCCACGCGTATTTGGAGGCACGCGGGTACCAGAGCACGCTCGACGTCCTGAGCCGCTGGACGTGGCCGCAGTACACGGCGGGGAAGCCCGTCGTCGCGAAGTTGCAGTACCCGGGCCTTGAGACTGGGGCATTGCCGGATATCGCGCGGTGTGCGGTCATTGATTCTTGAAGTTGAGGCACGAACTTGCATGTATGCAGTATATCTTCCCACATTCCATGATCCATTTTATGCCGTATTGAATCGGCCTCGAGGAAACCAGCCAGAACAATGCACACAGGAAGGATAACCAATTATTGACCAGCAAAACATCCAAAAAACATTGAGAACCTATTTACAATGCCTTTTCAATGTTTGCTGGTTCAATACACAAAAGATATTCAAAATAATTTCTCCATGACTTGGGTATCTTCTGCATGATGTTGGCTATGGAGAACATATTTTGAACACATTTTGCATGCTGTAGCCTTGAAAATATGGAGTGCATTGTAAATTGGTTCTCAATGTTTTTCACATGTTTTGCTGGTAAATAATTGGTTATCCTCCCTGTGGCACTTGGTTGACTTCGGTATTCTCCTAAACAATTTCATTTCTCTTCTGAATATTGCACACTCTGTCCCTCGGGAGTTCGGTAAGATGCTCGGGTTAAACAGGATTATGGAGGCCATAGATTTAAAGCTACTCCGCCGGAGACAACGTGGATTTATTTTTTAGCATTGTGGAAGGTTTGCAATAGATTCGGTCTCTCGGGGTTTGGCGTAGTAATTCTGTTTATGCAGGCCATAGCAGGCCAAGTTTCGGCTCCAGGGATTTTGACATAGGCTCGGTCTGTCGGGAGAAGGGAAAGAGATTCGGACTAAACATGATTATGAAGGCCAGCGCGGCAATCAGCGACCAAGTTTGTTCCCATACACCCATGATCTACCGCCGACTATATTTAAGGCTTGACGAGACAAGTAGCTAGGTCGTCTTGAAGAATCATGCCATCCTTCTATCGACTTGGAGTCAATATTCTGCTCGTCACCGGTTCGCTGGTCTATGCCAATGCCAACCCAGCCGTTTCTCTGCTCTTTCAGAATGACGGCAATTGGACGGTGTGTCGAAGCGTCCAAGTTATTCGGTTTTGAGCTGATTCACGGGGCTAGGATTATGGGAACCTCCCAAGCGCGTTGCTTTTCTACGACGCAGTCACGTACGACGAGGCTGTAGCGACTTGCAAGGCACAAAACGAGACATTATTGAGCTCTACATCGTTGAAAGCGTCGGTCTTCGTTTATTTCCACATTATGGCTCGCTGATATGTGTTCTTAGCCTCACAAAACAATTTACGTACCTGGAATACCTGAAGGATACCACCCGGACGACAAAATATTGGGTGTCAACCGGCGATACGACCCAGGAACGGTTCTGTGACACTCCGCTCGGTTCATCTCAGTTGTCTCAAGCGCGTGAGACTCAGAAACTGCCATTCCTCTGCACGAATTCCGCGCCCCACACCACCCAGGTTGACACTGACTTCTCTGAATCTCCGAAAACCAATGTTACATCCAATGGCGTCGTGTTCACGGGGTAATCTTGGCCTTTTTTATGACATCCGTCTGAAGATTTTCTTTTAAGGACACGCGACCATCTTACATTCCGTTTTATGGGAATCCCGTATGCTCAACCGCCAGTTGGTCCCCTGCGCTTTCAATATCCCCAGCCATGGAACGGCACGGCCGTCGATGCGACATTCTGTATGGAACCATTTTGTGGCTCGAGAATGTCGCTGACGAATCGTACTAGTTAAACCCGTTTGCCTTCAGTTCGGCCCTTTTGGAAGCAACGATCTCGGCCTCATGCCGTGGGGAACCAGCGAGGATTGGTGAGTCTATGCGAGTTGCCCTGCTCGTCATCCTGAGGCCTCGATAGCTTGACCCTTCACATATTCACGCCCTATATTCCCTCGAGCAAGTCCAGCAAGTCCGCCCCCGCACTCAAACCTGTTATGTTTTGGATCCATGGAGGCGGGAATGTCCAGGGCACGGGCGAGGATGCCACCTTCGACGGTGGGAGCCTGGTTTCGCGCACGGACTCGGTTGTCGTCACTATCAACCACCGGTTTGAACATCTTCGGCTATCTCGGGCTGGACGACACCGTGAAAGGCAACTACGGCATAGCGGACAAAATTGCTGCCCTGCAGTGGGTTCACGACAATATTGCGGCGTTCGGGGGCGATCCTGAACGTGTGATGATTTTTGGCCAGTCTGCCGGCGGGGCGGCTGTCATCGACCTCATCAAGACTCCAAAGGCCCATGGACTCTTTTCATCTGCCATCTCTCAGTCCGGCGGCGCGGGAGAAATGCAAACTTATACCACTGCGGCAGCTGCGGTCGGTGCGTCTCCCACTAATTTGACCAGGCTTGCAAAATATCGAACCCTTTTCAGTTCCAGAATTAAACGCCCACTGCAACAGCACCGGCGCCGCACGACTAACATGTCTACAGGCGCTACCAGCTGAAACGCTTTTGAACATAACCAATGCTGTACCGAAATGGATGGGAGTGCTTGACGGTGTATACGTCCCTAACGACACTGTCAGCCAAGTCAGCCGAGGCCCATCGAGCGTAAACAGCGTGCCGTTTATCGTGGGGTTCATGGCTGAGGAGGGCCAGTCGTTCGTCGTTCCGATTTCGAAGTTGCAATTCTTCTCATACGCTTCCAGGCTCCTCGGCACGACCATCTCCCCGAACATGACCGACTTTGACCCCGCCACCCTTGTTGGGGCCGACATTGGAGCGAAGGTCCTTGCGTTGGGGCTCTGGAACGTCAGCGAGAGCTTCACCCCATGTGCGCATTATTATTCTCTTGAACTCATTCCTTGTTTTGTTGACACATCCTGTCAGACAACGCCACCATCCATGTCGCCACAGACTCGCTTTTCATCTGCCCAGCGGCGGGGATGATCACGGCAGCGGCGGCGGCCCACACTTTCCCTTCGCTGTATGCTGTTGGAAATCGGCCCGATGCACAGTGACCCTCTGCAAACGCGCAGAGGTCTCGATTCAAAAACTACGGCTTAAATACAAAACGACTGAGTCATATGGATATAAGGAGAAATGTAATATGACTCCATCTGAGTCAGGAAGAGTCAGTATGAGTCAGTATGAGTCATATCAAAGAAGAGTCAGAAAGAGTCAGAAAGAAGCCATGTCACATAGTGATCACATGACAAATAGGCAGTGCATTGGTGTTTCGGTTGTTACTCCAACACACCCCCACAAGCGATAGCACCAAGGCACACCCCCAGAAACTTGACAGGGTGTTTACCAGACTCCGTCATATTCATCGGAGTCGTACTCCGCAATGGCAGCGGTATCAGTGCTCTTCTTCTTCGACTCTTCCCAGCGCAGGCGCTCAGGACAATCCGACTTGAAATGGCGACCAAGAGCGAGACTGGTGGCGAAACCAGCAGCATGGTGTACACACTCGAGATCATCCCAAATGATCATGGGATCACGAGAAGTCATATGTGTGAGCTGGCTGGGCTCAATGCACACAAGCTCGGCACAAGCTTTGGCCATCTTCACCGGGTCTCGTGTGGCGATCAAGAATCTCCGTTCTGTCTCCATCTCTGTCTCGGTCTTCGCCGTCCCATCAGATTTGGTTTGGTCCACCAAAATCTGAATCATGCCCCACAGCTGCTTCTGTATGAGCACTGCCTCCATGCGAACATTCCAGTCATTGGCATAGTTGATGCTTCCGAGTCGCGCAAAAACGTAGCGGCCGTTGGCCATCATAGAAATCGAGTCGAGTGATGGTGGTGATGAACGAGTGAATCAAAAATAACGGATTAAAATCTGTGCGAGGTCTCCTTCGTCGTTGATAAAGGGTTCCGTTGCCTCGGCGTCACGAGGGCTTTCTCCTTCGTCGTCAATGAAGGGTGTCGGTGCCTTGTGGTCGCAAGGGCTTTCTCCCTCGTCGTCAATGAGGGGTGTCGGTGCCTTGTTGTCGCAAGGGCTTTCTCCCTCGTCGTCAATGAGGGGTGTCGGTGCCTTGTTGTCGCAAGGGCTTTCTCCCTCGTCGTCAATGAGGGCTTGTCTTCTGCCTTCGTCGTCGTGAAGGGCTTTCAACTTGCTTCCGTCGTCGTGGAAGACTTTCGGCTTGCCTCCGTCGTCGTGGAGGACTTTCGGCTTGCCTCCGTCGTCGTGGAGGGCTTTCGACAGTAAGAGTCTGGAAGACGATCGTCGACGAAATCCAGACAATGGCAGCGAGTGCTGAGTCGATCGAGGGTATGCGTGTAGGCGCGTTTGTGTTGGAAATCGGCCCGATGCACAGTGACCCTCTGCAAACGCGCAGAGGTCTCGATTCAAAAACTACGGCTTAAATACAAAACGACTGAGTCATATGGATATAAGGAGAAATGTAATATGACTCCATCTGAGTCAGGAAGAGTCAGTATGAGTCAGTATGAGTCATATCAAAAGAAGAGTCAGAAAGAGTCAGAAAGAAGCCATGTCACATAGTGATCACATGACAAATAGGCAGTGCATTGGTGTTTCGGTTGTTACTCCAACATATGCCATCCAGATCCTCCCCCCAAATTCCATCTGAAATGAACGCCCTCTAGGTATGTATACGAAATGCAGCGCGCCTACCCGCTGTCGTATCTTAATCCCTACGGCCTGTGTACCTTCCCGGTGGGCGACGCCGAGCAGCCATACTACCGCTGCCACTCAGGAGACCTCTACGAGGTGGGTCTCCTTCATTCGAGCCCGCATGCCTAGTCTTCGGTTACATACTCAATTAATCAATCATTCGCAGGTTTTCGGCACCTACCACATCTTCGCCCAGCCCATCCGCAACGCCCGCGACATCGAGTACACCACGCTGGTCCAAGACACGTGGGCGGCCTTTGCGCGCACCGGGAACCCGAATCCGCCGCGCGCGTACTTGAAGGCGCGCGGGTACCAGAGCACGCTCGATGCGCTGGGCCGCTGGACGTGGCCGGAGTACACGGCGGACAAGCCTGACGTCGCGCGGCTGCAGTACCCGGGCCCTGCGACGGGGACGATGCCGGATGTCGCTCGGTGTGAGGTCATCGACTCGTAGGACGCGCTGTCAGTGGTTTCGAGAGTGTTAGATAGTAGGAGTATCCGTGTCAAATTCATTTGCCGCTTTTTCGCGGCCTCGTCTATATTGTTTACTTACTCTTGTCTTTCCTGATAATTAAACGAAACTTGAGCATGAAAGGTGTCATTTAGAGTAGAAACCTAACGGGGTGCAATTCGGTTTTGGAGAAGTGTCGTGTGTTCTCCAAAAAGACATCCTAACAAACCGCCTCACTTGACAGGCGCGAATCGTACGTCTGTAGGGCTTGCATTTGGTTCAACACACCGCGACTGGTTTGATAAGTACAACCCAAGTCGAAAAGACGCGTCCACTTTCATTTCGACGTGCCTCTTAAGTATGGCACGTGACCGCGCGGTCCCACGCTCTTCACGAAAACTCCTCGCCCCTTTGAAAAGTAGCACAATAGTACAATCCTTGTATCATACAAATTTCCCGACCAGCACATATCCAGACAATATCGATCACACGTTCTCCGTAAACCGACTTTCGGCCTCGGGCATTGTCTTGTCCTCCGCGGCCACGTCGTGCGGCGGGCGCCCCTCCGGCGCCTTCTCCTGCTGGCGCTTGCTTGGGCGGCGCGAGAGGTTCGCGCCGTCCCCGGTCGCGTTGGACGGCTGGCGCGCGTGCCCCTTCTTCTCGATCTGTATGGGGAGGGAGGAGGTCAGCACTGGACAGGGTGGGTCGCGGAGTCCGACGCGACGTACCGGATATCCATTCGCGCCCATCTCGATCGAATGTCTCGGATTCGAATAACTCGGCGGGCCCGCCTCGCGCCGCATACTCGAGCCCCTCCTCGTCCTCGTCCTCCTCGACGCTGCTCCCCTCGTCCGACTCGTTCTCGTCCTCCTCCTCGCTGACGTACCCCCGGCCGCGCGCACCGCCGCCGCAACAGGGCCTCTCCGCTCCATCTGCTCGCTCGCGCGAGATACCGCGCCACCACAGCATCCGTATGTCGTTCCACCACTCCATCATGTCCTCCCTGCTGCGCGCGCGGAAGCTCCACGCGTGGTCCCCCCCGCCCCGCAGCCGGCTGAGGCTCAGGCTCCGCCGCACGCTCCCCGCCTTCGTCGTCCCGCTCCGTCCTTCCGGCCCTCGATGTGGAACTTGTGCGACTTGGCGCCCGCGCCGCTCGGCGGGGCCCAGCGTGCAATCGGGAGGAACAGGCTGAAGAGCGGCTCGCGCCCGCCCGGCGCCGCGGGGTCGCTGCTCGCGTACTCGTGCAGGAACCCCGCGGGCGTGAGCACGAAGTAGCTCTCGCGGTACGTGCGCGTGAAGCGCTTCTTGCGCTCGAGCAGCCCCAGTGTGCCACGCGGCCACGCTCGGGTCGTCCTTGCTCGGGTACACGATGTGGCCCGGGCTGCGCAGAACGGCCGTCTCGGGGTCGAGGAGGTGGGTCCGAGCGGCCGGCGAAGGCGAGCCACTCGCGGTCGGGCGCGAGGGGCGACATGTGCGCGGTGAGCGCGGTTGTGGTGGAGGCGATGGAGGCGCCCATGCGCGCCTGCCACTCGTCGTACGTCGCCAACGCGGACTGCACGGCGCGCACGATGCCCTCCTCGAAGTGCGCGGAGTTTTGCTGCATGATGATGATGGATTTCTGGAGGAGGTTTTCTTCGTGCACCTGTTTGGTGAGCTGGCGGACGACGGCGGCGTTGGCGACGGTAGCTGAGGAATGGTTAGTCGCGAGTTAGCCGCAGGTCAGAGAAGCTACGGGTCGGTCTTGCTGGTGACGGCGAGGGGTGTGTTTTTGAAGGCGGAAATGTCGCTGGAGAGCTCGGCGATGAGGCGTGTAGATAGCTCGCGCTCTTTCGCGACATTGGTGGCTAGTTTGCCTGTGTCGTTTGGACGTTCTGCGAGATGGTTGGTCAGTCGATATCAAGGGAAGGTACGCCAGACCTACCTTGATATGCGCTTTGATTTCGGTGCGCAGTTTCTGAAGGTGCTGGACGATGGAACTGTCGATCGTCCGCCCCAGATTCGCTATGCTGGTCTGCAATTTCGCGCGTCTTGTCTCGAATATCATAGTATATATCCTACGACCGTTAGTATTGGAAATACCGTGAACTAAGAGCTCACCTGCAATCCCCCCTCTCCAAGAAACTGGTTCCCAGCTCGGAATGGCCCTTGTATGACCGCACCGAGCTTGGTGAGCTCTTTTGCTGTATTGTTCTGGATGTCCGCGACGCCCTCGAAGTACGCAATGAGCTGTTTTACTATGGCCTTCCAAGCGACAAAGCGCTCGATGAGGATGTCTGACGGGCGGAGATCGTGGGGCGCGATGTTTTTCTTGATGAGGGACTGGCTGCGGGACATGGTCGAGCCATGCTTGCTGGCGCGCGAGATGGACGTCGCGCGGACGGCGCGCGCGATAAGGAGGCTGCTTCGTGGTTGTTCATGGTGGTTCTGGTTCAAGTCAAGCACACCAAGGAAGCCTTAAAGCTGTGTGTGGGACTGACGTCAATGCGGCAGTAACGTCATTCATCCTTCCAGTCAGCGTCGATCTTCTCACAGTTCAAACTGTATCTTATCCACGTAAAAAGTGTATAGCTCAAACGTATACGAGTTATGTGCAAGTCTTGAATTATTGTGAATTTTCTACGTTTTTTTTTTGATTTTTCAACGTCATTGGGCGCGCTGATAGGAGTTTGGAAGTGCTGTCGGTCTCTTGATTTCAACCACCGAGACTACATCTGGCCTTGCCCAGATTTCTGACGGGTGAGAGGCCGCAGCGAGGTCTCCGCTGGTGGTTCAATTTAAAGCCTGAAGGTCGTGCTTGAGTGTTCAAATTCCGCCCGGTCGATGGTGTTGGAGTTCGCTGTTCGGGTTCGCTATTCGGGTTACAAGCGAGGCGCAACTGCGGATGTGGAGTAGGTTGGAGCAGGCTGGAAAGGCGGAATGGACCTAGACTAGGAGACTAGCGGAAACGCGGAAATCTATCTCCAACCGCCATCAAGATGCTTCAGATTCTCAAGTTCATCTATCGTAATGGGCATCGACTTTACGGAGGGATGGATCGCCACGGAAGAGGAGCTGTCGGCGATTGATGTTTGACCCCCAGATTCTTGAGGAGCTTTTAGCTGCTGGGAAGATGATCTGCTTGAACACGTTGTGGGAGGGATGTGGAAAGAGTCATTCTGCCCCTTGAAAGCGCACTTTACTACTTCCACTCTGAAATTGTATCTTGTCTATATCGTATTTATTAGTTAGAATAATCGTTGTTGGGTACCTCTTCGTCTTTGTATAATTATTAAGATTGGTATACATCATATCATACTTCCGTATGCTCCGGAGGACGCAGGGCAGAGCGAGCGAGAGGTTATCTAAATCTCCTTCTAAGGAAGCCACCTCGGCCCAGCTCGACCTCACCTCGCGGCATCACTAATTACAAGCCTCACGACGTTATAACAGACGGGTATGGTTCCGGGATATCTAGTGCACCTTGTTCTCTCGACTGCGAAGGGATCTTTGTGCTAACAGTTGGCTGAGTTTTGGTCTCGCTGAAGATTAAATTCGGCAGTATCTTCGCCGTCTAAACATTTCCAGAGTATTTTGAACTAGAAGTCACGTCCTCGCATTCGATCAATCTATAGCTATTTTCATGGATCCCCCATGGTTTACACGTTATTACGACTATTCTCTCCTTTCTGAGCCTGCGTTATCATTGCGCTAAACCCATCGTAAGCATCCAATCCCCAGACCCAATATAAGCTTACCAACTTCAGGCTCATGCCTTCACCAGTCGCCCATTATCGTTCCGCACAACCGAATTCAAGTCGATCGTCGTCCCGTGGTAGCTCCCGTCCGAGCGCCTGAGCGTCGCGACCAGGATCGTGTGGTTCAGCCCGCAGATCCCCGAGCTCTCGTGGAAGTTCGACCCGTGGCGGTCGAACTCGCCCTCGCGGTTGCCGAGGACGTGGTTCAGGTCCAGCGTGGAGTTGTGCAGGTTCCCGTGCTGGTCGTGGCACTGCGCGTACAGGGTTGTGCCCTCGAGGCGGTAGAACTGCGAGCTGGAGGAGAAGGACATGTCTGCTTCAAGTTGCTGGGGAGGATATCGACGTCAGTGGGGGCGGCCAGATGTGGTTTATGTTGAACGAACGTACTTGGATGTGAAATGAAAGCGGAGGTATGTAGGAATGCGGATGTGCATATCCCTCATTTCCTATCTGCTTAAATACGTTCAACCCAGTGCATCGAGGCAGTGTCAGACAGGATGGCCTGGCCCGACTGCCCCGTGCCATCCAACATCAGCTTCGCGGCGGGGCGGATCTCCCGAGGGCGCTGATGGTCGAGAGGAAGATGTATGTAATTGGCTCTGTTCAATGTTCGATTCTGTTCAATTGCAAGACGTAAACCAGCGCCCGGGGCCCAAGGTATCAGCTCTTCCCCCCGCTTAGGGAGGCTAGGTCCGCCCCGTGGCTGGGAAGCGCAGACGGCCCGACCCGCACTGGCAGAAGCGATGACTACCGGTGATTCGTGTTTGCTGCTCAATTTATTCGTGCCGCCAGCGAACGGGGCCATTGCGCAATTCTGAGGAGGAGGCCGCTGCGCCGCTATAGAAACAAATCACCCGACTAGGAAACGAACTGCAACTCGCAAAATATCTTTGTTTCTTCTTTTTCGATGAATCTTCGGATCGCCGCAGCACCGGGTTGTTCAACCTCGGCGGGATTATTGTCAGACATTCAAAGTTCATAACGTGTTCGTGTTCGCTTGTCAAAGGGAAGTATGTATGACCTGGCCGCCTTTCAGAGAGGAGTGGGTGTGTGTACGGGGATAGGCATTCGAGGGGGGCTTCGTGTAGGAAAATCAAGTAAAGGAAGTAAAGACACAACCGGCTTCGGAGCGCTCTCTTCGTTATAAATTTATTTGATTGAATTTCGGATCCCCGCCACAGAGTGAGCCAACGGGAAAATGCAGGGAGCGAGAGACGTTTTTGAACGTGATCGATCTGCCTTTCTTGATTTATCGTTCGTCTACAGCCCGGGTCAATGTGCATGGGAATGCAAAGAAAATTCCACACAATCGTCTACTTGGTCCCGATGGTTGAAACCAGTTAGACTGTCACAATCCCACGAATGATATCAGCCGCTTTCTCGGCACTATGAGGATGCATGCACTGTCAAAGGCGACGGGCCCGGGTCCAAACGAAACCGAGAACGCACATTCCGTAGAGCGTAGACATTGGGTGTGCGCTTATCTGGAATGGTAGCACGGAAAACTGTGAAGCAATTCAAACAAGTAGTAAGTATCACCCTCTTTATACAAGCCTTTTTAAACCCCGCTTTTAATCTATCATTCCGGCAGCTCGGATCAACATCCAGCAAGTGGGACCCGGCGCGAAGCGCCAGCGAGCGCTTGTATCTCTCAAAAAAGTCGTATATGTAGGAATAGACTCGCATCGACAACGTCCATATTGCTGGTTTCATATACCTACCAGCCGGGCGAATTAGCACAGAAAACACTTAGTGGAGAGATACTGTCTCCCAACCTTGAGTTCCGGCGACACTACACCCCCTTTTCGCGCGGCAGCATGGCCGCACTGCCGACGGTATGATATTCCGGACTTCCGCGGTATTTGATATAATCTAAGATGGTAAGGAAGGAAGTACTTCGGGAAATACAAGTTTGAACGGCTGCACCAGGGTCCATTTCAGCCGCAAAGAGGTCTATAAATGAGAAATAAATGAGTCATTCGCTCGCGGAAATGTGTTCATGCTCATCCATACGGTGCGAGCTTGAAAGAGGCCGCTGAATCCTTCGTCAGCTCCCACCTTGGCGTCGATGCCCAGCATCACAGCGGTTTCGCCAACGACGTCGCCTCCCACGCATACGCTCACCAGCTCATCGTAAGTTATCTCAACCCCTTCGCACAAGTACTCGCATTGATTTACTTCGTTTAGAACGGCATCATCGTTTCACTTTCCAACGCTGTGACCAACGTCGCCTTCAACACTGATGACAGGCCGTTGCTGTTGGTTCTTCTTTCGTCGAACCTTGTAAGCATTCGTCGTCTGCCATGCTGATACCGGAATAACCGAGGCGCTATTGCAATATACAAAGTCGCCGATGCGACGCTGAGTGTCTCATTCGACGACGCCAAGACCACGGCCGAGACTGCGCTCGAGGGCACCTAGGTTTCGGAAATCCCCAGCACAGTCGAGTACCTTGCTAAGGACAACGGCGAGGTCGTCCTCGTCCACGTTCTCCAGGTCCGCAACGAGGAGGCCGGTACCTGGTACAATGCCTTCGTCAATGCGCACACGAATGCACGCTAGTCGCTCGCCGACTACGTCGCCCAGGCTACTGTGAGCTGTACTTGGTTTTCGGCGAAAGCACCTTTGTCTGATTAGTGCCACGTTCTCCCCATCACCAAGGAGACTCTTCTCCAAGGCTTTGAGGATATCGTTGACCCCGCCGACCTGAAGGCGGCCTGTGCGGTTGTTTCTCTCGGGTGGTATCGCTGTTTTGCTCGTTATTTCGTCAGCACCCGACGGTTGGCACTCTGATGGAACCACCAACACCACCGAAACCTTGTGCGTTTTAAATTTGAGTCAGGGCCATAGTCGTAACCCTGTGCTTCTCGTTGAACAACAGTGGAAACAACGTCCTGACCTACACGGCTATCCCGGAAGTCTTCGGAATTCGATGGGTTTGATGACCGTCGGATTCCAATGGGCCGCTATGGTTACCAATGATTTGGCGAATCTTCGGATTCCAATGGGCAGGCTCCTTTGGATTTCGACGGGCTTTTTGATGATCATTTCGGCTGTTAGGCGCGCTAAAAGAAAGGGAAGCAGACCAAAATATAACGCAAACAACAAGACTCGAACTCGAGACCGCCTGAGGTTGAAAAATCTAGAGCCACAAACGAGAACTATCCTGAGTCTTATCCAAGTAGGGCATCATGCCGATGCAAGGGTAAAAAATGCTTTCGATATACAACGTCGCTTGCTCCCGCCTGCCAAACATCCCCCTTAACTTTGTTATCCATCTTCCACTTCACTATTAATTCATAGATAAAGGGCATTTGTTTGGCCTCTGGGACGGCACACCATTAAGAGGAGTGTTATTCACTGAAACGGCTATACTTTCACTATTTCAAGTTGGCAGAAAAGACAAAAAACTTACATGCATACGGGTGGACTTTATTCGCCGAGACTGCTTTACCTTGACTATTTTCAAGTCAGCAGAAAGGCAAAAAATTTCCAGGAACGAGATCTGCGCTCGCGAGGAGTGCATCGGATCATTGACATGGCACGGCAGGCCTCAGATGCTAAATGGCGGCCGGCAAACGGCGAATGGCATGGAACACTTATGTGATGTGGTGAGGTCATTGAGTCACATGGCATATCTACTGAATTCCAAGAGGCGTGTGCAAGTCTGGTGGGTACATCACAGGAATTTGATGAGCAAACCGAATGAATTCCACTAATCCGACTATTCAAATAACGGCGGGTAATAATTCCTTCGATCGGCAAAGGAAATATCATCGGATTTCAACGAGCATCATTTCCTACCAAATTCCGAAGAATCCCGGGTTTGCCGTGTACGTATCAGGAAAAACTCCTCGGGTCATACTATCCCCCCCCGCCGCGCCGGACAAACCTAGTACTCGGACAAACAAACATATCTCACCCGTTTCTTGGTCAATTTTCGAGATTTTTGGTTCAGAATACTCGTCTACATGTCTTCTACCGCTATACATCCTAAATGAACCTGAATTTCACCACCCATCCTTTCCCAGCGCCGGTCTAAGTTGCCAAATTTGGAAATTTCACATATTTTCATTCGAGCAAGAGGCCTTGCAGCCATGAATGCACTGAGGACTTCATTTCCACAGACTAAATGTATTTTTCAGTGTCCGTGCCAATTTCTGTGGTAGGAGATGCCCTAGCGGCGGCGCAATACCAAAAATGGGAGATCAGCTTATGTCAGAATAACAACCTCGCCTCTGCCACCCACCACAGCGTCGGCATGCCCTCTAACCCGTAGAGACCTCGCTCCCTGGGTGGACCGGGACAAATGCCAGCCGTTAAACAGTCCAAGCTCTCCCAGGAGGAGCGCATTGCCCTTGCAATTGCCGATGTCCAGAGCGGCAAATATTCGGGACGCGCCGCAGCGAAGCTCTATTCCGTGCTGTCTAGCACGCTCAACGACCGCCTTCACGGTGCCAAAACCCGATCCGAGTCCCATTCTGACCAACTATGTCTCACACTCGCACAAGAGAATGTGCTTGTTGACTGGTGCCACTTTCTGCACATCACCGCGCATCCACTTAACCGGCAGACCATTTATCCCAAGGTCAAGGCCTTGTGTGGGGAGACCCCTGGCCACAATTGGCTGGATAGATTTCTCCAGAGACATGAACTGGATCTTCTGACTGGGAAAACAACTGGTCTAGACCCCAAACGTGCTCGCGCATTCAATTAAGCGACAATCCAAGATTACTTTCAGAAATTGAAAGCAATCATTGATGAGAAGAAGATTCCCTGGCATAATGTGTACAATATGGATGAAAAGGGGATTCAATTGGGTGGCGGGCGAAAGAACCGAGGCGTAAAATATATCCTGTCGCGTCATGCTCGCTCGCGCTATCGAACTTCCGACGCGAACTTAGAGCTCGTGACTATCGTTGAATGCATATCCTCGGTTGGGGAGAAGCTCCCTCCTGGATTTGTCTTGCAGGGAAAGAGATTGTTGAAGTGTTGGTTCACAGAGGAGACGCAAGGCGCCGGCTGGTAATATTTGATTTCAGTTTCCCGTCAGAGCTATTGCTCATAATTTCATCATCACAGCATTAGTGTTTCCGAGAATGGCTGGACCGATGACCATCTCTGCATAGAATGGTTCGTCAAGGTGTTCATTCCGTGGTTCATCCGGCACAACATCAACAACAACCCGGGGCTTGTTGTTTGGGACGGACACAATTCGCACGAGACGACACCACTCATCGAGATCGCACTCAAGGAGAACATCCACCTGTTCAGCCTTCCTTCTCACACGAGCCACAAAACCCAGCCCTTGGATGTCGGTGTATTTGGTCCCACAGAGCGATATTGGGGGGAGAAATGTGATGAATTGGCAGACATCGGGCTCAAGGTAACGAAGGAGAACGTGATAGCTGTCTATCTCGAAGTGCGCGAAAAGTCGATGACGAAGGCGAACATCATCAGCGCCTTCCGAAAGACGGGTATACGGCCGCTGGATCCGACAGTATTCAAAGAGGAAGAATACGCACCGAGCTGGGCAACATCAACTCAGCCACACCTCCCCGATACCTATCCCCGCCCCACATCACCGGATGATCCATCGGACGCGCCCACCCCCCCACTTCACGTTGCGCCCGCAGTGCCCGCCAAGGAAAATCGCCGTGGTCGCTCCGTATCAGGCCAATCGGGGCCGTACGCGTCGCGTACTGCATTGCTAGCGACGCTGACGATGCTTGAGGAGCAATTGGCAACGGCGAGGTCCGAAGCAGAAGCAGCCACTGCCCATGCTGTCTTGATGGCTCGGGAGAATCTGAAAGTTAACAACCTGCTTAATGCGAAGGCGGGGAAGAAAGAGGGTGGTCGCGCACACTTCCGGGGGGCAGCACGATGTCTGACATCAGGCGAAGGGCTGGAACAGAAGCGGAAGGAAGCGAGGGAGAAGGAACAGCAGAAGGAGGAGGCAGAAGCGAAACGGCTGCAGAGAAAGGCTGATCAGGAAAGGCGGAGACAAGAGAAGGAGGAACATGCCAAAGAGGTGCAAGAGCGACGCACGCTACGCGATTTCAATCGGCTGGTCAACGAGGACGCTAAAAAGAAACGACAGCAGGCGGGGGGACGTGGGCGTGGGCGCAGCAGAGGTCGAGGAAGAGGAGGTGCAAGCGTCAGCAGATCGAGTGCACGTCAAAAAGAGAATGCACGCACCGATTCCGATTCCGAGGACTCTTCCGACAGCGCAGAAAGCAGCTCCAAGGGGTCCTCCAGCGACGAGTTTGATGGTGGAGCCGAACCGGAAGTCCCGCAGGTGGTAAGGCGCAGTGGTCGTGCTCGTCCAGACCGTCCATGGGCGGCCAGACTTGCTGCTATTGACGAGGATCCGTGAGGCGGACAGAGGTCGGAATCTCGGGTTTTAGAGGTCCAGGAGGTGCAATGTATATAGTAGATGTCGCATGTCGAGTAGTGAACGGAATGGAAAGGAATTGAGGCCGTAGTGGACGACCGATGAGCTGGCACGCCAAATGCGGTGCAATGTCACGTTACCTAGTACTCGGACATTTCCGCCTGTCAAAGAAATTGAGCTCGTTCGACGAGTTCTCGGCCGTTTGGCACAAACTTTTTTTTCATCCTTCACATTTTTCCAAATTGCTAACGATATATCCACTCAGATTTACAAGAAGTGATCTCGAAGTTAAGTTATTTAAGGGTTTTCCTTAAGTGTCCGAGTACTAGGGGGGGGATAGTAGTTCGCCGGCTAATTATGTAGCCGTCGATAGCCGTGGTTAGTATAGTTTGGCGGGCAAATAAATAGCAGTTGTAGTCGACATAGCTCCCTGCCAGAACTATGTTCGACTATATGGCTTTGGCCCGCAAATATGGGGCACAACATTGTGCACAGCGGTAACTATGATTGCTATTGTGCAATATTTTTTTCGCAAAAACCAACTTTCAATCCGCACCTTCAGTACTGCCAATGGCTGTAAATGAAGTCTATTTTGGGTCAATTGCGCTGCCGCACTTGGCCATCAAATGGCAAGCTCGAACAATGTGCTCCACAGAAATCAGAGCACATCAGAGCGCACGAGTTGATCAGTGGGTGGTGGACATGCTGGAGATGCTACACCTCAGGGACCGCCGCTTTCATGCCGTAAGGGGCCTGTTAGGCCATTTAAGTTGTATGATAGCAAATGGCCTAATAGGCCCGCTTCCGCCTCGAAGGCGGGGTGCTTCTATTTGGTTATCCCCGTAAGGGTGCCATCAGCTCCTTCTTTTGCGCCAACCTCCCAGCGCGCCCTCCCCATACCTACCCGCAGTCTGGTTAGCCTGTGCCTCAAGAGTCCTTCTCCAGTCTCCCCACGGCGGACCTACCGCCAATCTCACCTTTTTAGGGCTTCCCCCGATTCTCATTCTTTAAACTCATCCGTTACTTTAGGGTTTGACCAATCGTATGACCGGCGTAGGAACCGGCGCTTGCCTCCCGACCACCGAGGCAGGCGGCATGGGCGAGGGGTGTAGCGACGCTATGGCTGAGTACGACTGTTTCTTTTGGTTTCTTGAGCCGCATTGAGATATCCGGGTGCAGCTGGACCGAGAAGACTTCCGCCGCCGTCCCGACTATGTGATGGGCCAGGTAAGAATAGTATTTCGACACTGCATATTACACAAGTATTCACCGGTGAATCATAGTACATTATCAACAGCGCCGCCGGTATCCGCACCCATGGCCACCCTTACTCGACCAGCGCAACTGTCAACCCACTCACCTACACCAGCGTTGGCACACTCAACGAGGTCCACAGTATGTGTTTCTCTACTCTTGCTCACTCTGCTCCTGATCCGCTTGACCTTGAGATATCGGTGAGGTCTGGGCCAACCTTCTGCACAACATTTACGCCGCGCTTGTTGCCCAGTGCGGATGGTCGCCCGCCTCACGCACCAACCCCGACGGCACGGAGGGCAATATCGTCTTCATGCACCTCTTCATCGATGCCCTCCCCCTGCAGCCGTGGAACCCTACTTTGTGCGTCGAATTCCACTTCTCCTACTTTTACCTGTTCTTGCATGATCAAACGAACTGAAACGCGTTCCATCTAGCCTGACCGCCCGCAACGCCTGGCTGCAGGCCGACGTCAACCGTTACGGAGGCGCCAACCGCTGCCTGCTGTGGAAGGTGTACGCCAGCAAGGGTCCCGGTGTCAACGCCGCCGGCCACGTCAACAATGCTGTCATCCCCTCCGACTGCTAGATAGACACTGCTCTGCCAGAATTCCGCTCGCATTGCATTTTACACGCTACGAACACATTAAGCATTTTGGGGATTCGCATGTATATTTACGCAAATTCAATCTGGGCTTATTTAACTCGTCGACCAATTGTTTCACATGTGAAAGCCAGCGAGAGGAAATGTGGGATCACGATCACCATTTTGGCAAGCTTTCGGCTTAAATCGTATTGTATGCGATTCCATACATATTACCGACACACTTTGGCAAGCTTGCCGCGTCAGCTTTTCCTTCAAGCGAGTTAAACTGTGAGAAGTACTGCCGAATGCGGTTGGTGCCAACCGAGCTCTGGCGCGGCAGGGTGTAACGATCTGCGCCGGCGACTGTGGGACCGCGGCAAAGATCGGCAACATCGGTATCTATGTACATGCAGGAAGCAGGAAGTGTCAAAAACGAGATTCAGACAACAGTCTGTCACGAGATCTGAGCAACGAGTAGGTTTTGAACCAGAGGAGACCTGCGAAGTCCAATTTGTTGTAGTGTCAGTCAGAGAGAGAGAATGGAAGCGGGACATCCTGACTTCACTTGCCGAGAAGAGCGGACTCGCTGTCACCGACGTAAACTCAGTCTGTCTTGCATGGAAGGCTTCAAACCGATGGACTGAGTATTGACGGCTTGATAGATGAATCTGAAAATGTCTTGTCGATTGCCGTCAGCGGGATGGATCTGACTGATTAATATTCAAACGACAGAGATGGAAGTTTGGTCGGTACGGACAGCTGGTTTGTGGATAGTTATCTAGGTGCAACCCGTTAAGCTTCCTTCTCCAAATCTCTCATCAAAGTTCCCGCTCCGCCGGCGGAATCGTGGGCAACACCAATATCAATGACAAAGGAAGGGCTGCCACCGCCGCTCTGCAGCATACCAGGAGCCTCTACCCGCTCCCCAGGTAAAGTCCGCCGACGTTGTGTGATGCTGTCCTCCACATTGCGACCTTGGAGCCCGACACGCACGACAATCAGCATCGGCGCAATGTTCTACCCACGGTTCCACATTAACGCAAGCATTTTGACGGACAAAGATCGTGACACCTACCATTACCTGCGGTTAAAGCAGATTGCGATAGCACCACAGCTAGCTGTGACAAGTCAAACTACGCACTGGGGCAGAAGTAAGGAGTTACCCAGCTGTCCGTGCTCGAAAGTGTGACAGAAATTAGATATACAATGATACTGGCACAGTAGATCGCGCCGGATTCCAATCTGATGTCCGCTTTAAATCCGATGTATTGAGTCAAGGAGCTGGCGACACACATTATCGCGATGACGGTGTCGTATTTGCGAACATGGGCTGACCCCAGGACAATACGCGCATCGCGGCGAATCCACCAAATCCGCCCCGCTTTTGACAAAAGTTGTGTCAGAATACAGTCCGTGTTTAACGAGAAAGAAACGCACCCGTCAGGATCATCAGCACGATATTCGTCACGAGGGCCATCTCGAAAGCCACTCGGTCATCGATGAAGTACGGAGACTCGTATGCGGACAGGTAACCCAGGACTGTCAAAAGTATTTATCAGATGCGCAATTGTTCAAATTTAAGCTAATACCTGTGGTGGCAAGCAGCATGAGCATCGGAAGAATCACCACGCCAACCCGGCGGCCCCAGACTAGGAAACAGCGGTAGATCTGGGACAATAATAATGCATGATTTCGGGGAGTGAAACTTTGAAATCTCGAAAACCCACAAAAAGGCCGTCGGTGACAATGCTGTGAGTATTCATTGAGTGAGCATCACGAAACAACCGGAAAGACATATTATTCTCACTTATTCGTGACGAGGATAAAGACCTTCGCAGAATTAAGCTGTCCATACAAGTTGGTGGTCCCAAGCACAAGGGGTGCTGTCAACACCTCTCCTTCAGTTGCAAAGCGGATGATCTTGAGGCCCAGCACAGTATCCTGCACATGGAGTACCACCTGCAACGTCGCAAAAACGGCCATTGCAGACGTGGCAATCGCAAGGCTTTTCCGCGCCCCACTGGTCCAATGGTACAATGCATGGGCGGCAATGCAAAAAAGGACGAGCAGGACGCCTGACAAGGAACGGAAGTAAATTCAAGAGATCCACGAATTTGTACTATCAATGACCGACCGTAAAACAAGACTTCCACCTAAGGGACAGAATTCACGATTGCTATTATTGACAATGCAGCACTGACTTACACTTGTTCCATAGACGAGAGCGCGGTCGAAATCCCAATACTCTGCAAACTTGTCGGGATCGATGGTGTAATTCATGGTGCAGAAGGATGAATCGGCGTCAAATTGACACCGCTTTTGAGTAAACAAGCTGTTGAACCCGAGCATTCCGGGTGTCGTGCCATCGACGACCCGAAGTAGGAACAGATATCTGACAGCCCCTGGCATGATGGGGACGGCATCGCGGTTTGGGCGCTCTAGCAACACTGCAGGGGGGCAGCTCATTACAGGTAGATCAGACTGCGCCGCTCAGCCTGGCACATGGAACTCCCGCCGGCGACCGTAACCGTGACTTGAGCAAAAGTATGTGTGGAGTACTAAGGATAATTCTAATGAGAAACCCGGTTTCTCAAGAAGCCCTCCCAAATAAGGTAATTTTGTGGGAAACCCGCAGAAAGTTTAATGAGAAACCCACTTACGGCAACCGTCGGATGCAGGCGGAGTTCAAACCCGGAGTTCAAGCCGGATATGCACAACCTGTCCTGAAACTCATTTTTTTCAGCTGAAGAAGACCTGTAGTCGGGAGAACTGTTGCGTCGCCGTGCCATCGGTCAGTTTTGTAGACTCCCATTCAAGGCCGAGGTGCCGGGAGATGGGGCGACCTCGGCATGTTGCGATGTCTCTGATGACTTGTAAATTGCAGGGAGTTCACAATGAGATGGTGAGATTAGATATTCACTCAATAGTTTTACTGGCTCTATCAGGTTGCACCAGTGAGATAGCTCAAGACTCGAATTTTCGTACATGATGCCGTTCCCGGCTTGATGTGGTCCAAAAAAAATCGGTTCCTCTGAGCAGATCACCAATGTATCCCAAAACATGGAGGAGCAATCTGCCAGTTTTTTAAGAGAGTCATAGACTTAAAGACATTGCGGAAATTGTATTGGCGAGAATAATGGTGAGGCAGTGCTCGGCAACTGCTTCGGCAACTGTTCCGGAGCAGTGGGGCTTCTCAAGAAACCCGGTTCCCTACGGGTTTCATTAGAATTATCCGAGTACTATCCCCCCCCCTAGCTTTGAACCCCCAGTATTTCCGAGCTTCCGAAGGAATCCGAGGACGCCGACCATGACTTGGAGATCGGCAAGACACACAATCAGGTAACGAATTCAAAACACATGTTCTTGCAAACCGAAATTGTGAAGTCGAAGTCGCACGTAACGGTGAGCCACAGGGAAATGTATTCAGGGCGCAGGGACACGAGCGCGGGGACTACTGAAACAAGGTAATACCTAAAGAATATATAGGCGGACAATAACGACAGATAGGGGGGTAGGTAAGGTAACCGGGAAGTGCGGCGCGTGACCATCCCATTTCCAACAGAAATCCTGTTCGTGGTAGCTCCGAGAGAGTGCATTGCTGGTCTCAGGCAAGGGTGTGCCGGGCCGAGGAGCCGAGACCTAGGGCAGGGAGGGTGGGTCGACCAGATGGCCGATAAAAAAAAAAAATGACCTCTTATAATTTTGCCCAAAACTCATCTAGAGGACATCCAATTAAGCTATAAAACACTTCTGTGCTCCCTCGAGCTTGTACAAAGCCCGAATCAGGTCTAAACGAAGCTGCATCACCCAGATCCGACCCTTTAGGAAGTGTTCCGTCATCGAGTTGGCACTGCTTGGCAGCGGCAACTAGCAAATCATCGCTATTTTTGACCAAAGACATGGCTCATTCCGAGGTGACACTAATTGAGCTGCGGAGGGTCAGCCGGGCAAGAGGCGTCGCAGAGGGTGAGGAGACGGTATCGCGTACATTGCTATTGGAAATGGTGTGCCAATATTATCGAACCGTTTCCAGACATTCAAGTCGTCCAGAGCACAAGAGAACCCTTGAAGTCGACTTGGTACTAGTGATTTCGAGTTGCCGGAATAGTGTTATGGCTGAAAATGAGTGTTTGAAGAGTCCCGTTCGTGCCGAACCAAGAAGCGGATCAAAAATTACCTTATTTGGATGTCACGTGGTAGGGTGGTTCAGAACAAGGGGTTGCTAATAAAAAAAACAGCCCTAGGTATTTTTTTTTCGTTTCAGAATCCCCTTGGTCTCAGGCTGAGCTAAAGTAATCTGAGCGCAGAAGGCAAGAGGCCAGAGGAAGACCGACATCGACAAGCTTGGAGTTCATTGGATCATGGTCTTCCTTTTAAAGTTCTCAGACGGGGAACAGATGGTTGGTCAGTCAGGCCGGCGGTGGCCGACCTTACGGCGATGCTTTCGCAGGGTGTCCGGTCCGTACTTCCCGACAGATCGCCAAGTTCAGAGTGTTCAGCATTATTGGTGGCGGCTACCATTCAGAACAGCGGTCATAAGAAGTTAGTTAACCCAGAAAACACATACACCCGAATCCGGGTGGTAGAATCGATTTGCCTACACAGAATCGAGGAGAAATTGCGAGACATTTTTCCTGGCCCCGGGTGTGTTGCCATGGTTCAGGCTGCAGCTTCAGGACGAGTCTCGAAGGTCAAACACAAGAGATAACGTTGCATTGGTTGTAGGCATATGACTGAACTGAAATATGAAGGTCGTGAGGACTTGGGAGCTGAGCAAGGGGCTACCAATTCAAGAATATTTACAGCTAATTGCCGTTTTGGGCATTTTTTGATTCTTGCGGCCAATTTGCCCATATCTCGATGAGTTCTGCACAGGCTCGGCTGAAACCTAGCTAGATAATTCGTAATAATTCCTATGCAATTGATGACTGAGATGAATCTTTCAAAATATCATGGTTTGTGCTGATTTACACTTGAGGCCATTGGTGCAATGAATCCAACTAGCAAGCCCAGATCTTGTCTGAAGGAGCTGAATTTGTCCTTCTACATTTGTATCGACTAATTTTCACAAATGGCGCATGTTATTCACGCGGTAATTGAGATGTGTCGCGTCTGTTCTTGGCCATCATCAAGTTGCGGCGTCTCATTTCCTTGTTCAGGCATCTGAATTATTGTAGGCAGCAGCCGATTATATTTACTCCATTTTCCAAGAGAAACTGGTGAGGCTGGTAACCATCTGAATGGCCAATATCTGTATTAATGATCTCAGAGCGAAGGGAACTGTACGTTGTGGATACGACGCTCAACTGGCAGGCTCTGTGCAGAGCTCAGGCGGCCGTTGATATCCACCGATTTCTATTTCTGCGACATTGTGAGGCAGACCGGCCTCCAGATATTTGCTCCCTGGAATGAACTTAGAGCGCGGAGTACATGATGATTGAAATTCTGACCATCAAAGATTACCACGACGTCCCTTATTACCGACAACGACAATTTCGACCCATCACTATTTCCGTCCTCACAGCCGTGAGGCTTCCGGCAGTCCTTTGCTCTACACGAAATCGGGTCGAAGATTATGTTGAAGTTGCATTTTTACCGATTATGAGAACATACTTCAGTGGATACTCCAGTGGACTCTGGACAGCGGTTGGAGAAGCGCGAACCCAGTATCAATCTCTCATTTAATCGCCGCATATGACCTGATCTTATTTAAATTGCAAGCTTCAACTCCCGCGATATATTTGACAGCACCCTACAACTTCGTTATTGGGTTCCGACCTCAGAGTCAGTGCGCTGCTGGTTCAGCAAAGCCAATCACATTTTCAGCCGCCTCCGGGTGACCTCCAATTTTGAGGACTATTGTACGTCTTTACTCCATCGTCGTCAATTACTTTCAGTAACCTGTTCTAGTTCTTGTGAATTGCATTAATTTTGAAGTGAAATTTCCTCGGCTGCCAAGGTCCTCCTACGGGCTATTTATTTCTCTACCGGAAACAGACCTTCAACATAACTCATTCTCCTTCTGCCGGCCGAATTGTGCAGTATATTGGTCTCTGCACTCTTTGGGTGATGAACGTCTTGACACTCAATTTGCTTGACGAAATGTCAGACGTCTCGAGAGTTCCAAGATCCATCGCGAACTTTCAGTTCACCCTTATTTTATTCCTTTCACTGTGCAAGACGTAATCAAGTACGCTCCAGACTGATATATGGTGACCAGGTCCGGAATCCAGTGATTGATGATTCTTTGCATGGCCGATGACGAGTAAATGCAGTTCGAAGCCACTATTGTTTGGGTTCTTTATAAGTTAGGGTGCCCAGGTCAGAACCGCTGTTGTGATATTGCGACTCGGGGTATTGGACCCAGGACTGAGCCCTAATAAGAAATTTAATTAGCAGCAATGACAGGCGTAATTCATTGCCTTTTCAAGACGTGAGATTTCACCAAATAACTCCCCAAATGTTCCATGACTATTCAATGAATTTGTTGCGAAGGCTGCTTTTGAGGCTGTTGCGTCTCTTTGGCCGCGGCCACGCATTCAGGTAGCCGTGATTTCCATCCAAGTTGGATCCAGACTATTATTTTGTAAACAGACGCTACGACGATGAAGCTCGTGCCTCGTTTGTTGTAGACTCTCTTACGCCCCATGCTTTCAAGCTTTTTCCTACATTATAGCGAGTCACAAGTGCCTTATGTGGCTCACAAGCCGATTTTGGGCTGCATTTCCAAGGTCATTAGAATTTAGACTTGATTTAGACGTTCTCACCAGCTGCGGATATAACATGGACCATGGTTACCTGCGAATAATTCATTGAAAGAGGGAGAAAGGATATATTACTACTGAGGTATATAATCGTTGCTGAATTTCCATCGGAACAGCGAAATTTCCGTGGCGACTGGGCTTCACGACAAGAGCTCAAGCTTTTTGCAATCATTCTACGTTTTCCTTTCCGCTCTCACACGGACCATAGACCCACACGTCCGCTGGCACTACAAGTTCTGTGCGGAACCACTTATAAGCTAAACTGACTGCCCCTGCCTGACCGCAGCAGCCATGTCCACCCCTGCCTTTACCCCTTATGAGAGCAAAGCTCGCATCCACGCCCATGTAGCATTCGCTGCATTCCTCATTGGCCTTCCCTTGGGCACACTCATGGCTCGATATCTCCGTACATTCACGAACTCGTAAGCATGTATTAAATTTCTGCCAGAAGTCGCTTACCCACTTGCGGTTTAAGCTGGTTCTGGCCGCACGTCATTGTGAATCTTCTCTTTACCGGGCCCATTGTCCTGACCGCCTTCGCACTGGGATACCAAGCGACCAACATAGCCGGCGTGCCCCACTTCGTCGACCCTCACCAGGTTGCGAGTCATTTGCCATTCTGTTTCCTTCCAAATAGATAATGAAACTCCCGAAAACTTTAATAGAAAACGGGGTTGGCATTGTTTCGTGATGTACCTCATCCAAGTTCTTCTGGGCATTCTTCATCCACTGGGTCAAGTTCCCATCCGGATTCCCCGGCGGACGCGCCCCGCAAACTACCTACACGCCATCTTGGCCTGGCTATCATTGCACTCGCATGTTTCCAGGTGTGCACATTCCTTTCCATTCCGCAGGACAGTTCTTTGGGTTGATCACCGCTTGTAGACGCACTTCGGTATGTGGAATGAGTGGCCCTTTGTCACAGGGAAACGTGCACCCCATCGACGTGAGATACAAGCACTTCTGGCTCGCCATTGTCATTGTGAGACCACTCTCCCTTTTCGCCTTCGTCGACTATCACTCACGCGTGTGGATCGCAGGTTATCTGGTCTCTCTATGCTATCGGGCTTCTCTTTTGCCGCGTCAGTTCCGACAAGAAGCTGCTGCAAGGCACGATGCAAAAGAGGAACATGAGGGATAAATGCTAGTTGAAATTTCTGCGTCAAATTTACATGTCTGCGACATGTAGGACTATGTAGAACACATATTGTAAATTAGTTTCCAGCCCTGTATTACATCAAAGAGAAATGTCAAGATTCAGAAGTGGATTCAGGAAATATAGTACAGTTCAGGAGGCAATGTATTGTTTGAAACAGGTAAAAAGCCAAGAAACGGCGGTCAAGGATATTGAACATAGTGATAGTCCGAAACAGGTCTCGGGAGATACAAGAAGAAATGGATCCCCATAGGGCTTCTTCCGGTTACCACAGTGCTTCTAAGATCGCAAAGGCCCAGCGCGCCAGCCATAGACGGCCAAGGAGGAAAATACATCCTTCTGAAAGAGTTGCTGTGGAGTTCAGAGATTCGCCGGTCTGAAATTTGTCATTACATCGTGTTCGCTTGTCAAAGGGAAGTATAGTTGGGCCGCGTTTCTGAGAATGGAATGAGCATTAAGCATATGCATAGAAATAAAATATTCGAAGAACTTGGAGTAGGACCGTGAAGTAAAGTAAAGATACAACCGGCCTCGGAGCGCTCTCTTCTTTATAAATTTATTTGATAGAATTTCAGATACCCCCCACAGAGTGAGCCAACGGGGGAATACAGGCAGATATGCAGCCGGAATGTAAAGAAAATTCCACACAATCATCTACTTGGTCCTGATGGTTGAAACCAGTTAGACTGTGACAATCCCGCGAATGATATCAGCCGCTTTCTCGGCACTATGAGGATGCGCTGTCAAAGGCGACGGGTCCAAACGAAACTGAGAACGCACATTCCGTAGAGCGTAGACATCGGGTGTGCGCTTATCTGGAGTGGTAGTACGGAAAACTGTGAAGCAAGTCAAACAAGTAGTAAGTATACCCCTCGAAGAACTCGTATATGTAGGAGGAGACTCGCATCGACAACGCGGATATTGCTGGTTCCATACACCTGCCGGCCGGGCAAATTAGCACAGAAAACACTTAGTCGACAGATAACGTGTTCAGACCTTGAGTTCTGGCGAGACCACACCCCCCCTTTTCCCGCGGCAGCATGGCCGCACTGCCGACGGTATGATATTCCGGACCTCCGTGATTTTTGATATAATCTAAGACGGTAAGTAAGTGACCACCTCAAGAAATTCGATGCGACGCACCCATTATCTCCTCATCAGTTTGAACAGCTGCACCAGGGTCCGTCTCAGCCGCAAAGAGGTCTACAAATGAGAAATAAATCAGTTATTCGTTCGAGGAAATGTGCTCATGCTCATCCATACCTTTGAACCCCCCGGTATTTCCGAGCTTCCGAAGGAATTTGAGGACGCTGACCATCACTTGGAGATCTGCAAGACACACAATCAGGTAACGAATTCAAAACACTTGTTCTTGCAAACCGAAATCCTGTTCGTAGTAATGAGGATCGATATTAGGTTGGACATGCGGATTTGTCGATGAAATGTGAATGTTGCCTGTTGAGAACGGGAAGTGAAGGTTCCCAGTGAAGGTCAAGTATTTTTTCCCGGGTTGTGGAGCACCTGCAACGAATAAGCAGTACACACGAAGCATTCTTGGAGGCAGGAATACGCACTAGCGGACGTAAAGAATCCGGGAAAAGCGACAAGCTCGATGTAGCCGCGTTTCGTCCGGTTCCTTAAGGCCTTGTATAATAACGTCCCATTTCTCCTTTTGGGTGGTGCAGTAGTTGCCCTGGGCTATTTTCTTTGCCTGAGCGTCGATTAATGATGTAGCGTTAGCATCGCCGACGATGGCCTGGAGTGGAAGGAGAGAGAACGCTGTAACTCCGAGGGTCATAATCCCTGTCTTGTTAGTCTCACTGAACCACAAGAGCCGTAAGCACCGCGAGCTTGGATTAAACTGTAGGAGCTTACTATTCTGCGAAGCCTCAGCTGTGAAGGTCGGATCGCGCAGGTTATCCAGGGTGACAATGGAATCGTTGTTGAGCTCTGGAAGAAGTTGAACATTCTGCGAAACCGGGGTATCGAGCGGAATTTCACCGTAGCTGACACCAAAAAACACTTGGTCTATGATTCCCTCTCCGACTCCGGGAAGAGCCACTTTCGTCTCGATGCCGAGGCTTTCTAGAATGTCAAGGTTACCGATGCCGCTAAGCTCCAGAAGTTGGGGAGTTTTGATCGTTCTGAACGTGCCCGTGTCAGAATAATTCTCAAGCGTTTGATCAATACCCTACCCAGCAGACAAGATAACCTCCGCTCCAGATTTGATCGCCACCGAGCGGTTTTGGCCACCAAATGAGAGTTCAACTTCCGTGGCAGTCACTAGGCCGTTCTCTTCATCTTTTCCGGAAACAATACGGGTCACCTCTGCTCCTGTGAGGACAACGAGATTCGACCGGTCGGAAACGGGGGCGAAGTACGCGGAAGCTGCGTAAGATCTGGTTACAGTGTTGCCGTCGATAGCAGCTGGGGCCATCCACGCGCCGACGTCTTCTCCGGCAAGCTGAGAAGCGTGAGATGAGCTCGGGAGGATAATGAAATCCATACCGCATCCTCTATTTTATGTACGCCAAGGGCATCGAGAGCGGAGAGCCACGGCTTTTGGCCATCCGATATGAATTTCGAGAAGCTGTTGTGGAGAGGCCCAGAAATTCCATGCGCGGAGGGAATAAAGGTCAGATTGTTTTCCGCGGCGTAGGCCGGATCTGGATGCGTGAAACTAGATCGAGTTAAGATACAATCCAGAAATTAATTCGCCACGCACGTCTCTGCCTTTCTCATGTATTTGAACAAAATTTCGCCCATCCATCCGGGATTGCCCAGGGCACCGATAGCTGTTCAATTTCGTCGGTATCCAGCTTCACATGAGACGAATAGTCGGTCGACACACCATCAATCTCGTTCAAAGCAGGCCTTCCCCAGGCCATAAAGTTGATCGCAGTTGACCCACCGAGGGACTTTACCTCGGTTCCAGGTGAAGGTGTTGTTGTTCGCATGCGCCTGGGGAACCGTACTAAACAACCAGTCGTACGAGGCATTCCCCACAGTGCTTCCAAGAAATCCGGGGATGTTAATCAGAGGATCATCGAGTCGGGCCTCCCCGGCTTCAAGAACCAGTACTTGTGTCTGGGGATCCTCCGTTAGACGATTGGCGAGAGTCAACCCTGCCGGACCACCGCCCACGATTACGAAGTCGTAGATCCGAGAGAGTGCATTGCTGGTCTCAGGCCGAGCCAAAGTAATCTGAGTGCAGAGTGCAACGGGCCAGAGCCTGAAGACTGACATCGAGCTTAGAGTTCATCAAATCATTGTCTCCCTTTTAAAGCCTAGAGTTGGTTGGTCAGACCGACGATGACCGACCTTACGGCGATGTTTTGATAGATTGCTCGCAGGGTATCCGAGCTGCCGTGTACTTCCCGACAGATCGCAATATGGGTCGTGCTCAACATTACTTATTGGCTACCGAACAGCGGTGGACGTAAGAAATTGACCCAGAAACAGAGGGATCAACCAACAGCGCCACACCCAGACTCACCAAAATCAGTCCGACAACGTCGCGCCAGTGTGGCGCACTTGAATGTGACTTACGCCATTGTCGGTTGATCCCGAGGGCAAGGCCATTTCGGTTCCATAAGTAATTGAAGTGATTATGTAATGTAACTGATTCACAATGAAAATTGAACAAACGATTTCATGGTCTACTGTACTGTGAAGCTTAGGTGGTGGGGAGAATTTGGTTATGCAAAATCATGTGGTGGATGGAAAGGAATTTTATTGGGGGAGCTTGCGACCCCGATCTATCAAGGTGGTCCGATTTGCGTGTCACGTGGAAAAACAGTGTCTTTGGCTTTGTGTACTAAGTCACGTGTTGATTCGCACACCGGTTCGTTTTGGCCGAAATCGATATCTCACGAGTTGATTCACACGACAAGATGTGCCGCCGCTTCGCTCCGGCAGCCTAAGAGGTGAAGGGAAGAATAAATTGCATCTAAGCTTAGGGATCCAGGGAAATACAGCACTGTAAGAACTACTGTACAATTTCGTTCAAATCGGCAGTCACGCATCACGCACCCCCCTGTCAATCACGAACTTTGGTCGATGTCACATGTCACTCGGGCCTCTGTTGAACCTCCAAGCGGTCACACAGGCCCCAAATTGCCTAAAAAAAAAAAAAAAAGGCAAAAAAGGCAAAATTTCCGGTTCAAATGCCGAAATTTTCGAGGTGTCACACAAAAAAATCAGCAGCTGCCGAAATGTCGAATAGGTAAAATGGGTCACGCATCACACCCCCTGTCGATTTGAATGAAATTGTACAGTAATGAAAGATCAGAAAATTACAGGGGGCATGCTCAACCTAGCAACATTTGCAGATTTGAGTGATCTTGCAAAAGGAAATTTGCATACCACAAGTAAATACTGGTGTATTTCTGAGCGAAAGGTTGTGGATGGTCGCAAGTGTGATCATTTACGAAGCAATAAGTGGCCATACTTAATGAACAGGCTGTCCCAAAAAAGTGCCAGTTCTCAAGTGAATTTGACTGGTAATACCCTTGAGAATATTATTGGTAGATCCTAAGGATTCCCAAAGTAGTGCCAAAACTGTCCAAAAACGATGAGGGATAGGGTTGAAGACAGCTGAAATAGTTCGAATAGGATCCCGCAAAGACATGTGAGTTCTCCCATGGTAAGAGATTGATAGAGCTCGACACAAATGATCTGATAACTTCCAGTGGAGCAGAGGACCAGATGGTTGAGGGCACATTCGGAATGAGTACCTGTCAAGAAGACATTGAGGACAGTTGAATTCAAGAGCCAAGAGCAAAATGATTCAATAGAGAGTGGGCGGTTTGCAGAAATTCAGATTGCCTGTGAAACTAGGGGCGTAAATTCGAAGTGGGAGCAGGCAAATGCAGTGACAGCAAAGGCGCTGGAAACTGTCTTTTTATCTTCGCCATGGTGTAAGGGCAACGTTAAGCTCGGCGCAGGGCGCGGAAACTAGCGGGGGAATCCGAAGAGAAGAAAGGATGAGGATTCCCACGCTAGGCGAAACCTTATATACTAGTTGGTAACTACCCAGTAGCACGTGTCCGGAGGTATCTACAATGATCGCGGGCCTGATCGCACAGCACGTGCCAACGAGAGCGGACAGATGTCCCGGGTGGTTTGGCGGTCGGATAGAAGGGGCGCAGAAGTGTCCGGAGCGCCGGGCAGAAAACCATCCGGAGAAGCGCCCGAAGCGCCCGAAGCATCCGGAGCATCCGGATTGGGTCCGGATGGAAACCGTCCGAAGCGGGGGTTCCCCTGACATCACCCCCCAGCTCATTAAGTTAGGACTTCGCGAAGTTTGTGGGGTATACCCCAGAGGTGCTTCGCGAAGTTTTTGGGGTATACCCCACAGCCGTCGCGGGGCGCGTGAGCCATCAGACGGCCTGAACAAAGGGTTCGGCAGAGATTGGATGCCATCAGGCATCAATCTGGCGGCTGTTTCGCCGCCGGGACAGCGTGTGAACCTGATCCAGGCTTGCTTCCGTCCACCACCGCCCCGCCGCTCGCTCGCCACTACGCCCGTACGCCCCTGGCCGTGGCCGCCGCTCATGGCGGTTTGAATGTGGCTCTCTCAGCGCCAGTTCCGCGCCTCACTGGTCCTCCCGCCCCTCTGATTTCGTCGGGCCCGATGCAGTACATTTTCACCCTGATTGGCCCCTGTACCCGCGTTCCGTCGCCGCCCGCTCCCAATGCACTCCACCTCCCTTCAAAGTCGGGGCATGATACCTAGCTTTCACCGTTGTACCCATTGCGCTCCGCGCCTCGCTTTGCATTTGCTGCGCCGCCTCGCACCATCTCATCCATCTGCGCTGCCGACGCTGCGCTTGTTGCGCCCGTTACACCCGCGGCCCGTTCCCTGCTTCACCCCGTACCTGCGCTGCACCCGCTGCGCCTCCGCTGCCTCTCTGCCCACGCTTCAGCGTGTCCGCGCTTTGCACCACGCGCCTCGCTTCGACCGTGCGCCCGCCTCCGCGCCTTGCCCCGGCGCTTCGCCTCGCCCCCGCACTTCGCTTCTCGCCTCGCTTTGCCCCACCCTCACCCTAGTGCCCACGCTTCGCCCTCATCCCACGCTTCGCACCGCACGCCTCGCTTCGCCCAAGCGCCCGCCCCCGCCCCCGCTCCTGCTCCCGCGCTTCACCCAGGCACCTCGCCCTTCACGCTTCACGCTTGCCGCGCTTCGCCCGCACGCCGCGCCTCGCTTCGCCCCAGCAAACGCGCTCCCGCCGCTCGCCTGCACCCCGCGCCTCGCTTCGCCCCAGTGCCCGCGCTTCGCCCTAGCGCACGCGCCTCCGTCGCCCGCATCTCGCTTCGCCCCGCTTCGCCCGCACCCCGCGCTTCGCCCCTGCGCCTCGCCTCAGCTCCGCGCCTCGCTTCGCTTCAGCGCGCTTTGGCCGCACCCCGTGCTTCGCCTCGCCCCCGCGCACGCGCATCGCTTCACCCCGCACCCTGCGCCTCGCCCCAGCGCCCGCGTGTTGCCCCAGCGCCCGCGTGTCGCCCCAGCGCCCTCGCCCCCTCCTCGTTTACTCCCGCGCCCGCGCTTCGCCCCCACGCCTCGCTTCGCCCCAGCGTACGCACCCGCGCTTTCGCCGCACCCCGTGCTTCGCCTCGCCCCCGCGCACGTGCATCGCTTCACCCCGCACCCTGCGCCTCGCCCCAGCGCCCGCGTGTTGCCCCAGCGCCCGCGTGTTGCCCCAGCGCCCGCGTGTCGCCCCAGCGCCCTCGCCCGCTCCTCGCTTACTCCCGCGCCCGCGCTTCGCCCCCGCGCCTCGCTTCGCCCCAGCGTACGCATCCGCGCTTTGGCCGCACCCCGTGCTTCGCCTCGCCCCTGCGCACGCGCATCGCTTCACCCCGCACCCTGCGCCTCGCCCCAGCGCCCGCGTGTTGCCCCAGCGCCCGCGTGTTGCCCAGCGCCCGCGTGTCGCCCCAGCGCGCCCTCGCCCGCTCCTCGCTTACTCCCGCGCCCGCGCTTCGCGCCCGCGCCTCGCTTCGCCCCAGCGTACGCACCCGCGCAGTGCAGCCCCACTCCCCGCTCCTTCTGCGGTCATGCTCGGGTTACCGCACACCGCACCACCGCCACCCTTAGCACGCACCTTCCCTCGTGCGCGTGCGCTCGGTCGAATTAGGGCACGACGGGGGGTGGGGACCACCCTATTAGTTAAAATTTCAATGTTTACTTAGATTACATCTGTTCTACGCACTTCAATGTATGAATTTGCGGCGAAATGCACGGTTTGACGATGATTTTTGAGGTTGGCGCTTAATTTTAGTGCGCAAGCGCCCAATTTGATCGGGCGCGGTGCCCCGGACCGCCCTCGGACTTCTCCGAAACAGCTTGATCTTTGAACGCCTTGCGCCGACCGTCATAATTCCACCTGATCTCCGTACCAGCAAGGGAGTAGGATGCTAGCACCATAACATTTCCAAAATTTATTGAAAATTACCCAGCCAAAAATATTATATCCAACGTTCAGACTCGGTGCCCGCCAAATTTGGAACATTTCACAAAACATGCTCTATACCGGTGTGCCCAAGCTCGTGAAAAATGCCATAAAATGCTCACAGGGTGCCTTCATGATGTACTTACAATATGTATCAAAATTACAGCTCATCTTGAAAGTTACAAGAAAATATCTGGGTTGAGGTGTTTCTGGCGAAGCTTGGCCCTCGAGTTGGCCAGTTTAACTCAAGTTCACCAAGAGCATATTTCGCGACCTGAGTCTTTATAGTGCCAAAACCCCAAGATCTTTCGGTCATTCAGAGTTCATATGACCTTGTTTTTTGCTTACGAGTCAAATTTGGACCAGCCTTGGCTCGCTATGTTCACGAAACTGAAGACCCTATTTTGTTGAAGTAGTGGTGAGTGCGTGATCACACGGGATTTAGCCAAGTTGAGGCTGCCGAGGGTCGAATACCCCGGAAATTTCGAATCTTTCAGGTCTATACTGACTTATTCTTTGATTCTCGGCCTGAGATTCATCATTTGGAGCCCCGTATGTCGCAGAAATGGTCAAACATGGAAATTTTGAGGAAGAAGAAAAGTTCTCCAATTGTTCAAAGATATGCATATATCTTTACCTAAAGTATAGACGACTCCAAAACTCGGGTACTGGGAGCTGTATGACTCACTGGCATCCGCAATAGAATCATCCATCCCAAATCCATTTGAGCTGAATCATCTTGTAGATTGAGTATCCCTGCTGAGTAATTATTTTGCGAGTCCTCACAAGCTACCAAGACTCTTGGAGTCAAAAATCTTAGTGCTTGTATCCAACATTGAGACCCGAACTTTTATTTCCTCCAAGAATGCATTTTGTGTGATTTCACCACCAATAAATTATGAATGGGTGCATTTCTGTTTCAGAGAAGTCCTGACACTGGATCAGAAAAGGCTCAAATACTTATATGAAGTTCAAGTCCAACCACGCGCACATAATTCATGAATTCAGCCGTGGGATCTGTTCTTCTTTCCAAATGCGGACGCTATTCGCTGTCAATCAGTGGCTATGTAACATCTTTTCTCTTGCTCCACCTACCATCTCCCGGCCACCTCTCGCTCAGTACTCTCCGTTTTCGTGCGACGCTAGCGCCGGTCGACTGCCGCCTTCAACGAAGCCTCTTTCTGCGAGATTTCGCACCGATTTCGCCGTCAATCCATCGGCAGAATCTATCACGCATTTCGAGTGGCTACGCACCTCTGCACTCGCAACGTCGGTTTCTGGCGCTTTTCTCTCGCCGATTTCACTGCCCAGACGTCTCAGAAACGTCTTCGCTTGCATGGGGGCTATTGAAGCTGGATCTGCGGTGAGTCATTTCTTCTTGGTTGGCGGGAGGGAGGGCTGGCACGCCCACCCCTTTATCACCCGCTCACGGTGGCCGAGGCCCCCGCTCTGAAGGCTACTGCTGTGCTGCGGAACTTCCGTGGCTTTCGCAGACGGGCGCCGAGGATGGGTACGGCGTGGGGTTGTGCACACGGCTGCGAAGCAGCAGCGTCGTTGCCCGCGAGCGGTGGTACGAGCTGCGCGTTCCCTACAGAACGCGGGCCCACTCCGCTGCGGCGGGAACGTGCGCACCCACTCTCCAAATCACAGCTGCCGCCCTGAACCGCGTTGCTGCAGCGCGCTGAATCTCTTTGTGCAGTGCCCGCTGCCCACCCATTCCGCCGTGCCGGTCGCTGTGCAGGCTCCACGTCACTCCCTGCCCCTGCATGCCGCCCAACTCCCGCTCTAGAGCAGGGCGGCGGTGCGTGCGGCAACGGAACGGACGCAGGGCGTCGCAGAGCGGGCCCCGCTCTCCACCGCTCCCTCATGGTGCCCAACTCCCCCATTAGAGCAGGGCGGCGGTGCGGGCGGCGGGGGCGAGAGGGCGGGATCCCCGTTGCGGGTGGTGCCCCGCCGCGCGGGCTCGGGCTGACCTTGTGGTGGGCTCAGGCCGCACGCGCGCGCCCCGCCAGCCCTCATCGCTCCGCCCGCCCGCCTGCCCGCCCGCCTCGCTGCGCGCGAACCCCCGTTTTCGAAAATGCACGCGCGAGGATTTAGCATGCGGATGGTTGGAGGTATACCAGCGGGGCGGGAGGGGTGGCGGATATCGTGGGTGTACGGTATTTCATATCGCTGCGAAATGCGGGCGGGAACGGCGGGTGGAAACGGCGGGCGGGACACGTGGGTGCGAAGATTTGGCATGCAGGAGGGATAGAGGTTACCCAGCAGGGCGGGAGGGGTGGTGCAGAGCGTGGGCTTGCGGGATCTACCCGCCTCGCTGCGCACGCGCCCCCGATTTCGAAAATGGCGGGTGGGAACGGCGGGCGGGACGCGTGCGCGCGAAGATTTAGCATGTAGAAGGGATGGAAGCTTTCCAGCAGGGTGGGAGGGGTGGTGAAGAGCGCGGGCGTACGGGATTTTGTGATTTGTTCTTTTATTTCTCGATTAGGCTATATCTACCGAGATGCCGGCGAGTCCGTACAACTCGGAATTGATCCAATAAATTGCCGTATGGCCGGTGAAGCAAGTATTGATGGCTACGACAGTGCCGGAATGCCGCCCATAAGCCCCGCGACCCGTCGGAACCCTTTTATGGCTACCCCAGAAACTTCGCGAAGCACTCTTGGGGTATACCCGGGACACTTCGCGAAGTTCCTATATGCTCAGGTGTCACCCCCCCCTTGGAATACGGTGTTCCGACGTATAAAGCGGATGGTCCTATCACGCCTCCGGAAGGACAGCGAGTCGAAAGTGGCCGAGGCTATCCGGCGAGGAGCGTTGGGGTAGCAGCGATAGTAGGCATCGATGGCGTCCTTGGCGAAGACGTCAGAGTGCTTTACCCACTTATTGTGCTCTGGACCATAACCTTTCCAGCGCACCATGTACCAGAGGCTGCCGTACCGGACCCGAGCCTCGAGGATCTCGTTGACCTCCCACCTCTCGTCTCCATCCGTCCGGAGGATAGGTGGGGGCTCGTCGTTCCGGGGACGCCCGGGGAACGGGTCCGGCTTCGCAAGCTCGAGTTTCACCACCGGGAAGACCGGGTGGAGCTGGGAGTACCGTGGAGGGAGCTCGAGCTTGTACGCGCCTTTTCCCACAACCTGTACGACCTTGAAGGGTCCGAGCCGCTTATCCGAGAACTTGGGAGACGGGCACGTCGTTTTGATGTCAGATGCATCCACCCAGACTCGGTCGCCTACCTTGATCTCCGGTGCGGGTACGCGCCGGCGATCGTAGTACAGCTTGAACTCGTCTTTGGCTTTGACGAGCGCGGCCTTAGCTTCGGACACTCCAGCAGCGATTCGGTCACGGAACTCGTTGACCGATTCGTCGGCCGAGCGCATGCCGTTGGGCTTGAAACCCATCCGAGGGAGCCGGCCAGTGTCCGTCATAAACGGCACCTGCTGCGTCAAGGAGTGGACATGGTTGTTGTAGGTGAATTCGGCCGCCGGTAGGAGCTCATCCCAGTCGTCCTGTTTGTAGCTCGTGAAGATACGGACGAACTGTTCGAGCTCCTGGTTGACGTGTTCGGTCTGACCATCGGTCTGCGGGTGGTAAGCGGTGGAGGTAGCGGGTTCGATACCGATGAGGCGCCACAGTTCCCGGGTGAACTCAGCGATGAACTGCGGACCCCGGTCGGAGATGTACTTCCGGGGGGTTCCGTGGTGCCTCCACACGTTCCGGTAATATAACCGGGTGGCTCCGACTGCTCCGAGGCTGGTGTGGCACTCGTTGAAGTGGGCCCGCTTACCAAGGACGTCGACAACAACCATGACCGCGTCGAACCCGTGCGCCTCCAGAAGCTCGACTATGAAGTCCACCGAGACGGTGTCCCAGCCGCTCGGCCGGAATCTCGGTCGGATGGAGCTCACCGTGGGGAAGTCGCCGAAGCGCCTTCGTCTGGTTACATGCGTCGCAGGTTCCGACATACTGACCGACATGTCGGGACAACTGGGGCCACCAGTAGTTCGGGAGATTAACTCCAACGTCTTGAAGCGGCCAGCGTGTCCGGCGACCCGCGTGTCGTGGTGCTGCTCCATAATCCGCCGGCGGAGGTCCTTGTTCCGCGGCACGACGATCTTACCGCGAAACAGGAGCAATCTGTCCGAGATCTGCCATTCGGCCGAGCGGGGAGAAGGGGCCTTCCGGTTCTTGAGAAGCTTCCCGGGCGACAAGCGCAACGGGATCCTCGAGTTCCGGCTCGGTCGCAAAACACCTTCCGAACGTCGCGCAGGAGGGGGACTTCGGGTCCGTCAACCACGATCCCCTCCATCGCCCGGATCCGGAAAAGTTCCGGCCGAAGGAGCGTAACGTCCGAGTTCTCGGATCCGGTGCCGTGGTCCGGGCGGCGGGAGAGAGCGCATCCGGGCGACCCATGAGGCGACCCGGCTGGTGGAACAGGGCGAAGTCGAACCGGGACAGGTACAGGGACCACCTGGCCTGCCGCCGGTTTAGATTCTGCGACTTCTGGAAGTACTCCAAGTTCTTGTGGTCCGTCCAGATCTCGACCGGGTGCTGCGCGCCTTCGAGGAAGTGCCGCCACTCCTCTAGGGCTCGGACGATCGCAAGCGTCTCCTTGTCGTGGATCACGTAGTTCCGTTGGACATCGTTCAAGCTCTTGGAGTAGAAGGCGACGGGGCGCCACTTTCCATCCGCGTCCTGTTGCGACAGAACGGCTCCGGTCGCCCGATCTGAACTGTCTGCTTCTAACCGGTACGGCCGAGATTCGTCCGGGAGGACCAAGACGGGCTCCGCAGTCACCGCGTCCTTGAGGGCTTGGAACGCGGCGGCCGAGGGTAGCGGTCCAGGTCCAGGCCACGCCCTTCTTCGTCAGGTCGAAAAGCGGCCAGGCGATGTCTGAGAACGCCCGGATAAACCTCCGGTAGAAGTTCGTGAAGCCGAGGAACTGCTGCACGTCCTTCTTGTTCTCGGGCTCGGGCCAGGCGGCGACGCCGGCGACCTTGACGGGGGTCCATCTCAACATGGTTGTGGGAGATGATGACGCCGAGGTACTCGATCGTGGACTTCTCGAACTCGCACTTTTCCGGCCGAAGGAAAAGGTGGTGTTCCCGGAGCCGGCGGAGCACCTCTCGGACGATTTCGCGGGTGACGGGCGAGGTCGGAGTGCGCGATGAGGATGTCGTCCAGGTAGACCATGACATCTCCAGACAGAATCAGGTCCTGGAAGATGTCATTCATCATCGTCTGGAATGTGGCCGGGGAGTTGGTAAGGCCAAAGTACATCACCAGCGGCTCAAAGAGCCCCCGGTTCGTACGGAACGCGGCCTTCCATTCGTCACCTTCCCGGATCCGGACGTTGTTGAAGCCCCACCGGACGTCGAGTTTCGTGAAGAACCGAGCTCCTTTTAACCGGTTAATAAGGTCGTTGATTAAAGGGAGCGGGGGGTACCGGTTTTTCACGGTCATCGCGTTGAGCGCCCGGTAGTCCTGGACAAACCGGAGGGCATTGTCCTTCTTCTTGACGAAGAAGACCGGGGGATGCCATCGGAGACTTTGACGGGCGGATGCGGCCGGTGGTCAATCCCTCCGAAATGAAGGCATCGAGCTCCTTCTGTTCGAGCAGAGAGATCGGGTAGACCTTACAATTGGCCGGTTTCGCATCCGGGACGAGTTCGATGGCGTGATCCCACGTCCGCCTGTCCGGGAGAGAGTCAAAGGACTCCCGGGCGAAGACGTCCGAGAAATCCGCGGCCCAGGGTGGGACCCTCTGTTCCGGCCGGTGCAGAATTCCGTGCGTGAGCCTCCGCGAGACGTTGCGAGACGGTGCTTCCTGCACGGATCTCTTCGGCCGGGGCGAACACAGTATAGAGGATGTGATCGCCCTCCTCGAGCTCGTCATCGTCATCATCATCGTCCTCCGAATCCGGAGTGAGGTCCGGAAGGTCATCGTCGTCGGCCGGTTCGTCCCCATCATCTCCGGTCCACTCTTCCGAGTCGACGGCGCAGATGGACGGGGTCGGACCCTCACGCAGCTGCCGGAGGATCGAGGCGGCAAGCTTCTCGTTCTTCCGGACAGCTCGTAGCTCCTCCCAGCAGGTGCGGCATCCGGTCGGGCAGCGCGTCATACAAACCTCCTTGGTCTCCCAGTTGATCTCTGGATTATGTTTCTGGAGCCAGGAGTAACCGAGGATGACGTGCTGTTTCCCGAGCCGAGTTACGGCGAGCTGGATACGCTCGGAGTGCCCTTTGTAGTCGACCACCATATCGACTACGCCGGTGATGCCGCCCGCTTGGTTTGGGTTGCCGTCCACGTTGAGAACCGGGATGGGCTGCGAAAGGGGCCGGACCGGAAGGTTGCGGGAGATGACATACTCCGAGTCGATGAAGTCTCCGGTCGCTCCGCAGTCGACCAGAGCCTTCACCGACATCTGGGCGGCGGTCTCGACAGACTGCAGGTCCAACGGGATGTGCAAGGAGTTTCGGCCTTCGACAGAGTCGATGACGTACTGCCGGGGAAGTCGCCGTTCCCACTTCGGGCGATGAACGCGCTGAAGCGAGCCTGTCCTCGTTCCCGGCTCGGGGGGCAATGCGGGTTTCCGTCTCCAGGACGGAAGGAAGAGTCTCGGTCACTCGGACAGAGACGGGGGGGGGGGGGGGGGGTGCGCCTCTCGCTACTACCTCAGACTCAAATGTATTGGCATTATCTGAATACAGGAGGGCGTAGTGATTAGGGGACGCGACCGAGGGCGCACCGCTCACTCGGCCGGGCGGGGAAAACCCGCCGGTTCCATCTCATCTCCGTCCGCCGACTCGGCCGGAAGCGAGGCAGAGGTGGAGAGCCGGGTGAACAGCTCGTCGAGGAGGTCGTCCCCGAGTTGACGAACAACCTCGTCGAGAACGTCCGCGTGCCGGACGTCGGATGTAACCGGGCAGTCCCGGGCGATGTGTCCGGCCGCACCGCACCGGAAACAAGAGCGTGGGAAAGCGCGCTCGGGTCCGGTCAACGTCCATTGGAACGACCGCTGGAAGCGCAGGTCCGGGAGCCGGGGTGAACGAGACCGTAGCGCGTGCGGGGGCGCAACCGGAAGGATTCCCGTTCCTCGCGGCCGAGGTAAAGCGGCCGGGAACCGAACCGGAGGGTTTCCGGATCCGGCTCAGCCGAATGCCTCGTACTGGCAGAAAGCGCGTGCACACCAGCCGTCGTAGTCGGTGAGGTCGGGGGCGGGTCCCGGACGTCGTGATCGCGACGTTGATCTTCGGTCGAGCCCGGAGCGATACTTGGTGACCCGGACGAGAGCGTCTGAGTAACCGGCCGTTACGGCCAGTTCCTCGAAATCATCCGTGTACCGGTAGATGTCGCGGGAGCCCTGGAAATACGAGCGGGACTCAAGCTTGGTGAGGGCTTGGTCCTGTTCGTTCTCCTCGACGAACCAGAGCTAGAACTCGGCCTCGAACTAGGCCCAGGTGGGGAATGGGAATGGTACGGCAGATGCACGCCGTTCCGCCCATCGGGCAGCCGCGTCCTTCGACATGAAGGACATGGCGAACCGGACGAGTTTTTCCTGCGAGACGAACCCGTCCGCCATGAAAGCTTCCGGAACCAGCTGGTAATAGGTGAGGACAGAGTGAAGGAACATCCGTCCTTGCGTCCGGTCGCCGTCAAAAACGGCCGGAGGGTTCGGTCGAAGGACCGTTTTTTTGGAGCTGGGTGGGGGGCCGAGAAATCTGGACCCGACGCCGGAGCCGGAACGGCAGGGGCGGGGGCAGGCAGCGGATTTTGGGTGTTCAGCAATAGCTCGTGGAGCGCGTTTTGGATGCTCTCGAGGGAGCCTTCGACAGCAGCGAGCCGGTCCATGGCTTCGGAAGCCGGATCCGGAGTGTGAACACTCGGGATCTCGGGTTGCGTGGAGCCAGGTGCAGGTGGCTGGTCCATCGGGACGGAGGAGGGGTCGAGATTTGAAGTGGGGGAGGATGGAGCACTGGAGTAGTGGTCCGAATCCGTACCTGCACCAAACTTCCCAATCTTGACCGGTTGATCCCTTAGATCCTTTCTTCTGCTGTAAGGGCAACCTTAAGCTCGGCGCAGGGCGCGGAAAACTAGCAGGGGAATCCGAAGAGAAGAAAGGATGAGGATTCCCACGCTAGGCGAAGCCTTATATACTAGTTGGTAACTACCCAGTAGCATGTGTCCGGAGGTATCTACAATGATCGCGGGCCTGATCGCACAGCACGTGCCAACGAGAGCGGGACAGATGTCCCGGGTGGTTTGGCGGTCGGATAGAAGGGCGCAGAAGTGTCCGGAGCGCCGGGCGGAAAACCATCCGGAGAAGCGCCCGAAGCATCCGGAGCATCCGGATTGGGTCCGGATGGAAAACTGTCCGAAGCGGGGGTTCCCCTGACACATGGGGATACCACCAGAGTGAGAGAAATTGAGCGGGCTTGCGGCACAGTGAGAAGGATACTGTGAATCGGAAATGCGAACGAACATCTGAAGAATAAATGGGGCAAGACTGCAAGAGCTCAACCACGAGATGGGAGGCAGGAAACAGAGAAGAGCCTGGATGGAGAATATACCACAGCCGAGCGAGTCAAAGAACGGGAGAAGGAGAAATATGACCATGCTGACGCAGCCAGAATGATAGGATTTTGCAGATGACAGAACTGGAAAGTCACTGTCAAGGACACAGTTACCTCTTACCCTTGCATGGGCTGTTGCAATTCACAAGAGTCAAGGAATTACTCTTGAAAAAGCAACAATTGACATTGGCAACAAGGATTTCTCTTCTGGCCTGTCTTTTGTTGCTATTTCTAGAGTCAAAACACTTCGCGCATAGCTTTCCAGAAATCATTTGGGTGGGCCCGGTTGCAAAAACCAGTTACTGAATCAATGAGGATGCTAGAGCAGGACACTGCCCACTGGGCTGGACTTGGTTTTCTGTTAGATACTTATGGTATGGACATTAGCGAGTATGTATTCAATGTTAATTGAAAGTAGTAAATCTTCATAATTCACAAATCATAACTGGAACTCTGTATTAGCGAGCTCCCCCTTACGTATCCGGGCACCGGAATACAAAACATATTTCAAACGACGTACGTGCCGTGCGTGTAATGAATAGTTGGATCCTTGCGATAACGCCTCACCAATCCACGTGACTTCCGAGTCCGGCGCGGATGTGCACGCTCGCGTCAGCACTTCGCCGCGTCCGTCCGCCCGTGTTCTGCCTACTGCACCTCCGCACGCAAGTTCCGCCGCGAAGCGTCGGCAACAGCCACGCCCGCGGACACTGCGCCCGCCCCTCCGGAGCTCCGGGCGGATGAGCATGGGTGGCGGGACCGAATCAGCGAGTGATGCAGGTGTATATACTGACATTCGTTCACGCTGCAGAGTGCCAACACCTTGTAGGAGGGAAGAAGGAAAAAGAGGCGAGAGAGATATAACACACCTGCGCTCACAACCACACCCTTGAACACCCTTCCTTTCTGCGATTTCCCGCCCAGTCACCCGCGCACCCAAACCGGCAATCCCCGTGTGCCTCGAGTCCCCAGTGCGATTTTGGTGGTCCGTCTACATCGTTTACGATGGTGGTGGAAAAAAGGAGCTCCAGAATGCAAGCAGCGCGCTCCCCATGACGCAGGGAAGCCGCTGGGTATCATGGATGGTGGGTGAAAGGAAGCAAAAGAAAATGGTGCCGATGATCTCTCGGCGATCATTCCACGGCACACAAGCGAGAATGGCTGCGTCTTGTTCCACTTCCGCCACTTGCACAGACCTGTAGCCGAGTCTGAGTGTGGGTGTGGCGTCGTTGACACATCCCCCAGAACCAGTTGTCGACAGATACGCCCGAATCTGGATGGTAGAATCGATTTGCATACGCAGAAGGAATCCGGGAGAACAGTGCCTTGGAAGTTGGAACTTGGCAAGTTTCAACAAGGCATTTTTTTTCGGCTTTGATCCATCGCCATAGTCAGACTGCGGTTTCAGAACGAGTTTCGAACTCTCGAAGGTCAAGCACAAGAGATAACGTTGCATTAGCGTAGGCGTCCGACTAAGCTGAAGGTCGTGGGGACTAAGGGCTGCGTTCAAGTTTTTTTGGTCGCCCCTCATGTCACTTTGATGAGGCAACCGGTCGCCAAGTCACGGTTCTGCTTCGACCACCAGCACCAGGCGCCCTTTCAACCTCGATGTAGGCTCCTTTGAATCCTTTTTGTCTTCGCTTATCATTTTGGGACATTTGAGACCTTTCTCACGTTTATATCGCGTCAATCGCGTCAATGACTCGTTTGTTTCCCATTGTTCTCATGTGTGGCGGCATAAAAATCCTTCCTGGACTCTGCTTCCCTCCCCACCACGATGTCGACGAAGTCTGAGTCTTCTGCCGTCACGAACGCCTCTGGCTACGCCTCTGCCAAGTTGCAGACGAAGCCCATGACCGCTATGTCAGCCTCCCACCCTCTTTTGAAGTCTTCACGCGGCCGCACTCTCTGGCCAGACCAGCGGCCTTTGCCCTCGAATAATGCACATGAAACTCCTCTCGACCAACGTCTGGACGACTGTGCGTTCAATCGAACTCGGCAGAGAACGAGTTCCGTTACGTCCGTTGAAACGATACGACTCAAGTCAAGTCCAGGGCGGCTGACGCGCTTCTAAAGCCTAAGCTGCCCCTGGCTGACCCCACGATAACCGAGCGTAGCACCAGGAAGCGCACTCACTCGGCAACATCCCCGGAGGTCGACAGCGATGACTCAGGTGCTCTCCAAACTGGGCCCCGAGTTCGACAAAGAAGGGACTCTAGTTTCAAGTTCAGCGCTGCTCCTCCTGACGTCGACGAGCAGCTCAGGGGTATATTGAAAGCCAAAATGCCGACGGGAGCGTCGTCGGCGTCGAAGAAGCTCAAAGAGAAGCTTACCCCACCTCAGGCGCCTGAGGAATCGGACCTCCCTCGCGAACTTCGCCCTTGCCCGACCAGACCATCTTCCTCCGTGGTCCACATCTCCAAAACGGAGAACAATACTGCCCGCTCACCGCCTGTCGCGTTCCCGTCCAAGGACACGGCGGGAACTACGCCCACTCGGTCCAAGAACTCGCCCCTCGTCTCTGACCTCCCGGCTCCTTCCAAGACCCTCCCCTTCCAATCGCTCTCGACGAACACCGAATCCAGACGTACTGCGCCGATCCGGCTGCCGATCCCTGGCGCGCGGCTGAACAAGTACGGATGCTACGAGCTCAGCGCGAGCGAGTTTGAGCTCGCGGTTACTTTTCCCTCGAGCTCAAAATCAAACTTCGAAGTGTGGGATCAGGAGGACGAGTAAGCGCCCCACTCAATTCGCTCATTTATTGTGTTGTCGCTAATGCAGAACCAGGCTTTTCCTTGTCGGGCCCCTGTCGCTCCATCTGACGCTCAAGGACCCGGCCAAATGGGACGGGCTTCCCGTCTCGCACCCCGACGTGTACGTCGTCGACATCAACTGCACCAGCACGTCGATCGTGGACCCGACCTATCCGTACTGTGCGGCCTCCGCCGCGGAGAACAACAAGTACAGCGTGCGATATGACGGCGCGAAGATGCGCACCCCGGTGGGCAAGGAGGTGGTGCTCGATCCCGGACGCGGCATCGCCATCGATACGCTGTGGTTCCGCACCGAGACGTCTATCCAGGCCCAGGGGCACGGATCGAGCTCGCACGCGAGCCGCCGGGGGTGGGAGATGAAGTTCTTCGTCCCGATCGCGACGCGGCTGTTCGAGAAGCGCGAGACACGCGCGTTCCAGGTGGACGGGCTCGTATCGGTGTGGGGCGAGCAGCTCGAGACGAAGGCGGCGACGATGAGCGTCTCGCATCTGATGCGGGAGCGCGAGATGGTGCGCAGATGAGATGAGTCCGGCATATAAAGCTATGTTCGGCAAGCAAGTGGGTTCCTGGTTTTCTGGTTTACTTTTTACGCTTTCACGTTTGCTCTGGTAGCAGATTAATAATGAACGTTATGATCTCGGAGCTGGATTTTATTTCCACAGCTAGATCCATTATCGCAGACAACTTGTCTCAAAATTCGAACCTCAACCAAAAACGCAGAAGTATTCCGATACATTGACCAGCGCGGAATAGAATCTGAGCAGTTCTGATTTGTCCAACGTCTTCCTCATGCTAAACTCCAATCCTCTCAGGTGAGCACGGCCCACGCATCCTCGTAAGAAGAAAAGCACTTTGGTGGATATTGGATGTCTCTTTTGGGATGTCCTTGTGTTCAGACTGCATGAATACAACGGAAAGGAACATTCCTGGTTTTATGGTTCGGGCATCTTTTCCATGATTTTCTACCAGTCAGTTCTGGGTTGGTGCTGCTTTGCGTCAGGCGCATCAGGGCGCATCAGTCATCACTGATCAGCAGGATATAAGACCTGAAAACAAAAATAAACAAAACCCGCTTGGGTCCAGCTGGGTATCTTTTCTAAGTCCCGCGCTGCTTTTTCATGGGACCTCGCCAGTTACAGCTAAATGCAAAATACTAGACCATCTCGATCTCGTGGGCGGTGGAGCCATGGCGTCATATGAAGTGATGACATAAGACCAAACACCAACAACACTTCGACAACTTACATTGGCTATCCGCCCAATACCAATGGGCTCGAGGCGAGCATCCGCCCCTTATGCCTACTACCTATACCCTCTGAATTAGTTTCCACCGCCGCCTGTAATATGGTGTTCGTTGAAGTGGGAGCGGAGGGTATGTGGTTGATTTGGTGACGTCTATAGGTTGCACGTGCATCCGGATCGTTCCGGCTCCACAGCTCTCGGCAGTCGAAACGGTCTAGTATTTTGCATTTAGCTGTAATACCGCGGCACAAGGTTTATGGCTAGCAGGTTCTTTACCTAATTTCAATTGAAACCAAGCGATCAATTGTAAGATCACTGATCAGCGTTGGATCGGCGTAGATGTGAACTCTCCACCAGTCTCCACCACTGGTTTACAATAACGAGATTTTGCCCTAGGCGCCTATCTGGTTGGGGCCGGAAGGGAGATCTACTTGATTCGCGTCCAAATGTCTGAACGGGGAAAAACGTTTGGAAAAATACCAAGCGCAAGCAACCTCTTGGAGTCACTGGGCCGCAGGCGCCGGTTAGGTCACAAAGCTGACGGGAACCCCGGTCCTACCGGCCGTATAAAGTCTTCTGGTGATCAATCTCAATTCAATCCCCTAAAAAATGGGTCTCCTCCTCTCAACATCAAGCAGGGCTTTCCCCCGAAGTCAAAGTTTTCGGTCGATGATATCCCTGATCTTTCTGGCCAGGTACGGCTTCCAGTTCCGCAGAACTGACGACGTGCTCGAACCTCAGTCTAGGTGATCATTGTCACAGGTGCTAACATTGGGGTGGGCAAGGAAACAGTCAAGGTACCGTACGTTGCAGCCTCAGGAAACAATGATTCATCCTTGAACCACCGCAGGCTCTCCTTCAACACAATGCAAAGGTCTATCTGGCCGCGCGCAGCCCAGAGAAAGCCAAGGAGGCCATCGACGATCTGAAGTCTCAGACCGGGAAGGAAGCTGAATTTCTACAGTTGGATCTGGCGGATTTGCACTCGGTGAAACGTGCAGTTGAGGAATTTACCAAGTGAAGTTTATAATCCTTGAGGTTTTTATCTTGGCTCATAGTTCTGTTTTATCAGGAAGGAAACTCGACTGGACGTCCTGTTCAATAACGGGTATGTGCTGGGTTGAACTCTTAATTATGTGGAAGTGTGTTGACGGCGTGGCGGGCAGGGGAGTAATGGTCAGAATGCTCGAGATGTAATGAATGGTGCGTCTTTCTATCGTACTGGATTTTTCCCAACTAACGAGCCGTAGGCCAGCGAACTCATTTGCTCATAGGGACCACCCATCGAGCAACTCACTGCCCAGGGTTACGATCTCACGTTTGGCACCAATGTTTTGGGTGCGTCCGGCAGTCTAGCCTGTCTATTTCCAGCTCATGACGCGGTAGGCCACTTCTGTTTGACGAAGCTGTTGCTCCCCACCCTTTCGGCAACCGCTTCTCCGGGAAAGCCTGCGCGCGTGATCAATACATCGTCCATCGCGTCGGAATGAATGGTCCAGATATCAATTACAACACGCTCAAGGACAGTCCGGCACGGAAGAAGATGGGCGTTAACAAGTTATATTACCAGAGCAAATTTGTGCGTGGATGTCTGTCTGAGACGACTCTCCGAATAATGCTGACTGGTGACTCTGCAGGCAAATGTCGCGTTCAGTAACGAGCTCTTCCGCCGCTATGGTGACCAGGGCATCGTCTCCGTTGCGTTGAACCCGGGAAACCTTAAGAGCGGACTGCAACGCCATCTCACTGGCATTACCAAGTGGCTCGTAGTACGCGGATCCATTGATAATTATAAAAGTAACACTCAGATTTGACGCCAGGAATCGGTATGCCATCCAACGCCGTTCGGTGCCTTGACACAACTCTGGGCGGGTACTTCAGACGAGGGGGCTAAGTTTGGTGGAAAGGTTTGTGTTCTTTCGCATACTGGTGTTTAAGCTGATATTTATTTCGATTAGTATCTCATCCCATGGGCACGCATGGGGACAAACCCATCAACTGATGCCCAGACCGAAAAGGCGCTGTGGACATGGCTCGAGGAGCAGGTGGCGCAGATTTAATTTTCTCAACTACTCGTGCTTCTTGATTCCGGCTAGATAGTAATCCTCTTTCTTAGTTCTCAGTAGTAGTAGCAATATGCGCAGATAATTTCGCAATTCCATCTGGTTTGTTCTAGACCTTAGATTAGAGCACTTCAATTTCAGAACGGATATTCAAACCGTGCTCAGCAGATATTGTTCGGACTGTCCTAGTGTTCAGACCGTGCAAGAATACGATAGAAGGGAACAGTACTAGTAGGTGTATTCTTCTGGCATCACCAAAGCGCATCAGAATCATCAGCTCGTGGGGTGGTATAATAAGGCATATAAAAAATAAAAAATAAAAAATAAAACCCGCTCGGGTCTAGCTGCCAAGTCCCGGTGTGTGGGACCTCGTCGGACCACGGCAATCGCGAAAATCTCTGTTACTGGATCTCGACAGGTCGCATTCCGCAGCGGTAACAGTGTTGGCGGATTTGCTTTCAACTTTGACTTTCAACCGTGGGACATAAAGTTGATGTTACATAAGGTTTATATAACTTGGCTAGAACGAAACCAAATGGAATTGCGAAATTATCTGCGTATATTTCCATTACTACTGGAAGTTAGAGATCACTAATGTATCTAGCTGGAATCGAAACACAGGAAGAGTCGAGAAAAATAAATTTACGCCACCTGCTCCTCGAGCCACGTCCACAGCGCCTTTTCGGTCTGGGCATCAGTCGACGGGGTTGTCCCTATGCGTGCCCATGGGATGAGATACTAGTCGAAATATCAGCTTGAAGATCAGCATTGAAAAGACCACAAACCTTTCCGCCGAAAGTAGCCCCCTCGTTTGAAGTACCCGCCCAGAGTTGTGTCAAGGCGCCGAGCGGCGTTGGATGGCATATCGAGTGCTGGCATCAAGGCTCAGTGTCGGTTGTCACTTTTACAATTGTAAATGGATCCACGTACTACGATCCACTTGGTAATGCCGGTGAGATGGCGCTGCAGTCCGCTCCTAAGGTTTCCCGGGTTTCAACGCAACGGAGACGATGCCCTCGTCCCCGTATCGGCGGAAGAGCTCGTTACTGAACACGACATTCGCCTGCCGAGTCGAATGTCAGCACTACTTATTCGCGGAGTCCTCTCAGACAGACATCCACGCACAAATTTGCTCTGGGCATATAGCTTGTTAACGCCCATCTTCTTCCGTGCCGGGCTGTCCTTGAGCGTGTTATAATTGATATCTGGACCATTTATTTCCGACGCGATGGACGATGTATTGATCACACGCGCAGGCTTTCCCGGAGAAGCGGTTGCCGAAAGGGTGGGGAGCAACAGCGTTGTTAAATAGAAATGACCTACAACGGCATGAGCTGGCAATGAACAGGCTAGGCTGCAGGACACACCCAAAACATTGGTGCCAAACGTGAGGTCGTAACCCTGGGCAGTGAGTTGCTCGATGGGTGGTACCTATGAGGAAATGAGTTCGTTGGCCTGTGGCTCATTAGTTGCGTCGGACGAATGCGGCATAATGAGAAGACGTACCATTCACTGCATCTCGGTCATTCTCACCATTACTCCGCTGCCCGCCGCACCGTCAGCACATTCCCACATAATTGAGAGTTCAACCCAGCACATACCCGTTATTGAACAGGACGTCCAGTCGAGTTTCTTTCCTGGTAAAGCAGAGCAATGAGCGAAGATAAAAACCACAATTTGATTAAATTCACTCGGTAAATTCTTGAACCGCACGTTTCACCGAGTGCAAGTCCGCCAGATCCAGCTGCAGAAATTCAGCTTCCTTCCCGGTCTGAGACTTCAGATCGTCGATAGCCTCCTTGGCTTTCTCTGGGCTGCGCGCGGCCAGATAGACCTTCGCGTTGTGTTGAAGAAGTGCCTACAGTGGTTCAAGCATGAATCATTTGTTGCTTCCTGGGGATTAGCACACGTATATTACCTTGACTGTTTCTTTGCCCACCCCAATGTTAGCACCTGTGACGATGATCACCTAGACTGAGGTTCGAGCACGTCGTCAGGTCTGCGGAACTGGAAGCCGTACCTGGCCAGAAAGGTCAGGGATATCATCGACCGAAAACTTCGACTTCGGGGGAAAGCCTTGCTTGATGTTGGAGATGAGGCAAAGATGAGGAGGCCCATTTTTTTTCTTGGGATTTGCAATTGATCACCAGGCGACTTTATACTTGCGCGTGGCGATAGGGCAGCCGAGGCGCTTGTCAGCTTTGTGACCTAACCGGCGCAGACTTGATACCTACGCGTGGCGAACACGGCGATGCGACCGATAGGCGGGGGGTTCTTGTCAGCTTTGCGATCATGACCCAACCCAGCAAATTTGAAATGTTCAGCCGCTCACGGCGAAAAACCTCGCTTTTGTAAACCAGCGTTCTACTTGCAGGCAGCGGCATGTCCTGCGAACGATAATGCGAGATGCGAGTCGTAGACTTTCCAGGTTCCGTTCCCCTCGACCTCGTAATTGATTGCTTGGTTCAAATCACTTCCGAGGTGTAGTTCTCCAAAAGGGTCAGTGGCGAAATGTTCGCAACTCCGCTGTCAGTGGCGAAATTCTCGCCATTCCGCTGAGTATCGGCGTCAGTATCTGTTAGATAACTCAACTTCTCAAGGCATATTCCCCCCAAAACCATACCACTTCGGAACGGGAGGTAGAGAGCGTAAACTCGGGACCGTAACCTGGATGCACAGACGTCGGAGAACAGCTGTACTAGGTGGGAAAAGCGCGCCTACCGGACATAGACACGACGCGCGGTCAGTATCCAGTAATGAGATTCGACAAACAACTTACCTGCCCTGCGACCGCGGATGCGAGGGCGAATGCAAGCAATATTTTGGGGAACTGCATTTTCACTGGTGCAGTGGGGAAAGAGCCGAAACTGAGGGGCAATGCATGGGGCCCGCGAACTTTAAATCGGGCTCGACCGTCGAAAGCCAAGGACCCGTGCCTTGCCCACACACAAAATAAAAACGTCTCTGTTCACATACAACGCAGACATGCCGTATGTACCTGTACAGAACTAGATAGATAATCGTAGCGCGAGCAGGAACACAAAGTAAGAAATCTTAAACAAGCCAGAGAGGTTCGGTTCACAAGTATGTCCTTGTGCGTATCGTTTTTTCGCACCCTGCTCACACCTAATACCGGCGATCATCATACCCACCCCTCCCGCCGCCCCTCCCTCCACGATCCCGATCCCTATCATCGTAATAGTCCCCGCCCCCCACCCCCGCGGTAATCACCCCCGCGGTAATCGTCGTCCCTACGGCGGTAATCGTCTCGCCCCCCGCCGCGATAGTCGTCGTACCGCCCGCCACCGCGACGCCCACGGTCGCGGTCGTCGTAATCGCGCGCATAGCGCGAGTCGTAAGGGCGCGGGTCGTACTGGCGCTCGCCTGGATGGTGGATGGTCAGCGTTGGCTTGGTGAGGCGAGCAAGGAAGGAGCGGTATCCGTAAAAGGCAAGTCTTTATCTATAAAAGGAAATGGCCGACACTGAACCAGGCCATCCGATTCTGGTTCTCGTATCCCGATCTCGGGTGCAGGAAGCAACGGTTCACATCATTGCCCACGCACATTCCCCATCGCATCTTTCGAATCGCACCTCTCGATCCGAAAAGCAAAGCGACCCCAAAAACCCGCAAACCAAATGAAGATAACAACTCACCATCACCCCTCTCGGCGGCCCATAGTACCGCCCTGGCGTCGGCGTCCGCGCGCGTCCCCGACGGGCCTGTAAGCAACGTGTCAGCTGAGCATCTCGACTATACTTTCTCTCTGCCCTCCCACGTGCAGAGAAAGCAAGAGAGCAAGGGCATGGATTAACGCACCTTCTCCACCTTCATCATCTTCCCACCGAGCTCGCTCCCATTCAGCGCCGCCACCGCCGCATCCGCCTCCTCGGGCGTCTCCATCTATGGAACGTTCCGCAGTCAGGAGTGGAGGTAGGAGATGGATGAATGGGACGCACGGTGACGAATCCAAAGCCGCGCGACTCACGGGTGTGCGGGTCGTACATCACGGACGCCTTCTGGACCTGTGCGGCGGAGCGTCAGCTCTCTTAACACCAGCAAGACCAAGTGAAGAACGGCGCACCCTTCCAATCTTGGCAAACGCCGCCTCGAGGTCGCGCGTGTCGATTTTGTGGCTCAAGCCCGAGACGTGGAGGTTGTTCCCGGGGTTGACGCTGCCTCCGTCGTTAGCCTCATGCTCAAGACACGAAAAACAAGGACGCACCCCCGCTCTCCGTCCCTGCCGTCCCTGCCGGGGCTCCTGCTCCTGCTCCGTCCCCGCTCTCTGCCTCCGCCATTCTCGCGGTCGCGGTCGCGCTCACGGTCCCGGTCGTGGTCCGCGTCGGTGGGGATGCTGATCCCACCAGGGGCTATGTCTTGCGATTGCCACGCTGTGGTGTCGTGAGTATGGTGTGTGTAGTACGGCGGGGCGAGAAACGGTGGTGGTGAGGTAGATGTAGCGTAGTGTAGTAGGTATGCCAATGGCGGATCGGTGAGATGCAGAGTCGCTCGTCGCCTATGTGCGTAAAGGTGCGGTATGGCGCCAACCGCAAAAGTGGAGGCCAAAAGATGGAGGAGACTCCAAACGACCTAATCGACGACGACTACTGGCGCGGAAAGGCAGGGACCCCTAGGTCGGCGAAAATCGTCTCGAAAACGCCGTCCGTCGACAGGGAGGCCACGCCAGTCGAAACTGAGGCGAAAAGGCCGAAATTCGAGCCGAGAAGGTGTAAAATAGCGAAAATCGAGTCGAAAAGGCGAAAAATCGAGGCGAAAAGGTAGAAAATCGAGGCGAAAAGGTGGTAGTGGTTACTGATGTACTGATACTGGGGGCGAGGGGGCGGAGGCGAGGCGCGTACCGTCTGCCATTGCTGGTTACTGTGCTGGTTGCTGAAGGTCGGTTGTGGTGGTCGAGAGCAAACCCCGATGTGCTGGCGTGTTCGGTTTCCCGCGCTCCGTCAAGGGGCACGTGTCTATAGCCGAGTCACGCAATGAACGGTCCCGTGATCAAGATTTAAGCGGCGCGCGGGTCAAATACGACCACAATGCACGGTTTCTGATTCAACTTCGCGAAGAAATCGTGGTCAATGCGATGTGAAGAATGTAGCGCGATACTCCTGACTATTTCATTGGTGCGGCTGAGGACAAGCTCACTTGTATCTAATCTCTACAGGAATGTCTATCGTGGGCTTGGTACTTCTTGAAGAAAATATTAAACAACAGCAATGTTCGCAACCTCGGGGGAAACTTCCCGCAAGACCCCCACCATCTCCGTCCACACCTTAGCCTGGAGGTCCAATCCCTCTTTGCTCTCGGTCCAGGACGGGGGTCTAGAAGAAAAGCATCAGAAGAGGAGTACATCCACCGTTGAAATAGGACATACTTTTGTACCTCGCATGCATAGATATACGCTCCCGGAGGGGTGGGACGGAGCACTCCATACAGCAAATTCAGGGCGCCTTTCGCAGTGGTCCAAGCGAGGAGTCCAATGATCGATCTGTGGAGCAATTGAGCCTCCACCGTCGCGCAATGTAAAGAAATAAGACTCACAAAGCAAATGGTGGCAGTCCGAGGTCTCTTCCCAGTTCACTAGCACAGAGCCCTGGAGCGACGACACTAAACAGTGAAGAATGAGAATGAGGATGAGGCTTCCCAGTTGAGTTTAACTGTCGGCACGTACTTTACCACGACACCTTGCGCTTGAGGCAACTTCGCGATCTCGCGCGCAAGAAACAAATTGAAAAGCTTAGACGTCGCATACCGGTCCACTATGTCCTTGCATTGACTTTCATCGTTCATAGTCTCGAGGATCTTCGAAGCCGACCTCTCGGTAAATTTCGCCATTAACATACCTAACTGAACAGTGAGCAGGACAAAATAAGATCCCAGACCTGTGAGTTGTTTCGTACCCTCTGAGCCGGTGATCGTCAGATGCGGCGGCAACGCTGTGTCGGGGAGAGGATGGGCGAGTTTCGATGACGTCTGGAGTAAGGGCAGCAGCAGAACACCCAGGAGGCCGGTGGAAAGCGCGTTGACTTGCAGGCTGAAATCTCAGTTTAAACTTCGGTCGCGGCAAATACCACATAATCACTCACATTCTCTCCCATCCATCTACTGCAGTCTGGCTCCACTTCCAATCATTTATGCCGGCGTTGAGTACCGCACCATCCAACCGTTCCAGAGTCGCATTCGCTCGCTCCGCGAACCTCCTGACACTCGCGAAACTCGCCATATCAAGCTCCCAGACTTCTATCGCGCCGGTGAAGTCCGTCTGGGCGATAATAGTCTCCTTCGCCGCATCTCCCTTCTTTAAGTCACGGACAGCAAGGATGAGCTTCGCGGGATGCAGACGCGCGAGGTGGATTGCGAGCGCAAGACCAAGACCGGTGTTGCTTCCGGTGATGAGATACGTGCGGCCGGTCAGATCAGCATGGGTATCCTGCAATTTCGCGAAGAGTTGGACGCGGAGGAAGGTGAAGGCGAAACTGAGGGTCTGACCCATTGCTCTGAAGGTGGAGGATGAGGATAGATTTTGAAATATTGATTCGCGTCGCTTCTATCCGCCTTCGGGTGATCCGGAACCCAGGTTACTAGGTTGCTACCTCCCGAATCCGAAATTCGTGGTTAAATAGTAGACTCGTGTCCAGTCCCTACGTTGAGTAACAGACAGAGTAGTATCACAATGCAAGTTATTTTAGGCAAATTGGACCAAAATTGAATGAGAAAGAAAAAATGCGTCAAAGGTTACTCTATGTTCGAGTAACACTTCCGCCGCTTTTTTTCTTTCTCGCTCAATTTTCCTCCGATTGGCTTAATTCTTTTTTCATCATACTCCGCTGTCTGTTACTCAACATAGAGACTGGTTACGAGTCTAGTTAAATAGTTCAAGCATGTCAGTCCCGCCCTAGGCGCCCTAGGGCGGGAATAGGATCACCCGAGACCTCGGGTGATCCGGAAAACAGGAAAAAAGTGACTTAGAGGCTCTTAACAACATCTCAAGCTTGTCTAAAGCTCTGGGGTTTTTGCAGTTTCTCCGATTGAAGTTTCCCCCAAAACTCCTCTGCGGAATGGCCGACAAATTAGTAAGTATTAGTCAAGGCATATGTACAACATCTGCAGTCTTCAAACGATACAAGGTCTACGAATATAGTACAGAACACATTTACACGAATTGGCCCACGAAGAGGGGCGGTATGAGCTAAAATACGGGTATATCTATTAGGGAATACCGGTCTAAACAAAACGAACACGAATATGTGTAGCGAAGTGTAGTATAGTATGGGCGAAGAGAGGCGGACGCATGGGATGAAATGCAAGGAGGAGCAGAAGAATGGTGGAATCACGGATTCCGGCGGTGAACCTGAGGAAGTGAGAGCTCGAGGTCGAGAGGGGGCGGTGGTTCGTGGCCCCCTGACCGACAGTGGGCTGTGAGCCTCTTGCGCAAGGCGGTGCATTGCCGCTGGATTACTGTCGAGGAAGAGGAATTAGGGCCTTAGGAAATTTGCAGTAGTAGAAGAGGACGCACGGTCGCAGGGCCACATTGCGTTCAGCACGTCAAGCGGGACGAGGAGCTGCTTAGCGAGCTCAAGTACATCGTCGAGAGATGTGTCGTTCTCCCAGAGTAACAAACAGCTTTGAGCGTGCGTCAGGGGGGGAGAGAATGGATAAGATAAGCGACGAACATTGCAAGTTGATGGTAGAACCAGGTTACGGCGTACGGCCGCTGGGTGAAGTGATGACCACGAGGATCGGAGACATATTGTATGGACATTGTGGCACGCTTGACAACTTCAGCCTGAGAGTAAACTGCGGAACGAAGGTCAATGACAAGTGCACAAGGGACGAGGGAACACGGACTCCACTCCTCGGCTTGTCGACGATTGAAGAGGGGGCCGGGACGATTTCCTGACGGCAGGCCCTGCAGACTGCCGAAGGTCAGTTAACGTCGGGGAGAAAGACAAATTGAATTCACTTCCGCAACCCCTTGGTGATGGTCATTTGCGCGCTGGTGAAAAGACGTTGTTTAGCCGACGAGCATACATATTTTGTGGTCGACTCACTTTGAAAGGTTCTCCCGGCACAAATAGGCGACCAAGGTATGCAGATTGCACCCATGCCCGTCGAGGGTGTCCTGGATCGCTTGTGCCTCGTTCCACGACTCTTGAAGCGCCTCGGCCTGACTCTCTCGCTCGTCGCGGTTCTCGGTGTTGCGCGCCACGACATTGCTACAGAAATTGAACAGTAGCATACTGCGGCAGTACAGCGCCCAGATGGCGTTCTTCGGGTGCGCGGTGGGCCCACCACCCTCCTGTCGCCCGCGCCCAAAGCCGTTGCGATCGTACAGCTCGTTCGGGAACAGTGCGAGATACTAGGGAGGAAGTTTCGTAAGTACTAGCATCACTCCAAGAAGAAGCCCGAAGGACCGCAAGAACGCAAACGCACATTCGACGGATCACAGATTCTCAGCGCTTGGCTGTCGTCAGGGCGTGTGAGCGCGATGCACTCCATGCGGAAGCTCGTCACAAGGGTCAGCGCGGCCCACGACACGCGCCGGCACTCCTCGTCGCGGATCTCGTGCTCGCCCCAGTTCGGGTCCCACGGCAGCGCGCTCGACCACACGCGGTCGGGGTCCGGCGGGGCCGTACCGGGCGGGAAGCACGCGCACTGCGCGTCGGGCTGTACGTCGACGCCAGGGCAGGCGCCCGGCGCGTAGCGGCATACGTCCGGGTTCCCCGCGTCGATGGTCGTCAGCCCGAGCGCGCTGATCACCTCGTCGAGGAACGCGAATGCGCGCGCGAGACGGTCGGGGTGGTACTCGGGGTGCGCAGACGCTTCGTACTGGGCGATGATCTGGGGACTTCGTGAGCAAGGGGTGTTGCGGGGAGGACATTATACGCACAAGAGCTGCTTCCGCCAGACTGGCGTCCCAGCCATACGCCCTCGCGCCAGGTGCGCTCAAGTGTATCCTGGGCAGAGTGGCGCAAGAATGCGGCGCGTTCGCGGCCTGCTGCACCCCGCTCCGTCTCGCTCGAACGAATCAGAACCGCGAGCGCCATCGACGCGAGGATGAACGCGGGCTGAAGCGTTAGATATTTTGTAGGGCTCCAAAGCGTCTCAAGCAGGAATCCCACATTCACGAAGGACAGGGTGACGGGACTTTCTGTGTACCTGAATAAATGGAGGTCAGCCATATCTTTTGCTGAGGCGGGCAGACGTACAGAAAGTTAAGGTCTGTCGCAATCTCTCTTAGCCTGCGCGTACAGTCGTTAGTGGCGTTGGCGCATAAAGAGCGAAAATAAATTTACGAGTAGGAGCGGAGGAACGCGTCCCACCAGCCTTGCTGGGCCGCCTGCACCGCCGTCGATGGGAGACTCGGAAACTTGGGATGGTCGACATGAGGCACTGAGGGTTGGTGTCCCATATCGTACGGCGTCTGATGCGCAAAGGGCGACACGTCGTATCCGTAAGTCGAGGAAGCCGGCGTATATCGCGTGCTGGAGATCTCAGAGGTTGACGGCTGTGTGGAGGACGGTGGGTGGCCTCGCTGCACGATCTTATTAGTGTGAGCATCGCCGACAGGAGAGAAAGCGCACTCTAACGAGCACCGACTCGTCCGTCGAAATTCTCAAAGGTGCAGGACCCTGCGACGGTACGTGGATGAGTGGGCGTATTGGGCGGCCGTAGTTATGAGAGGACATATTCGGCGTGGGTGTGGGATGCTGCTGGCGCATCCTGTCCGTGAAGTCATCAAAACTCTGGGCCTCGTCGGACAACTTCTGTCGTTTCGGGGACTTATTATCACCCCTCTTTCCCTCTGCCGGGGAAAAATCGGAGCCGGGTGAGGGTATAGGCACTGGAGATGGCAGCGCAATCATGTTCGTGGAAGCAGAAGGAGCGGGTTCCAGCCTGGCCAGGGGTTTGTGCGCCAGTTCCAGCTCATCTTCCTCCTCGCGTGAATCTGCGCGCTTTTTACAGCGCCGCTTGCCGTGTACCAGGCTTCTTATCAGGCTGTGATTGTCGTTAGTAGATCGTCGATATGCCGAGCACTCGATCTCACCCCTCGCCGTTTAGGAACAGGGTCGTACACGCACTGATCGGCGCGGCGAGAGCAATTCGAACAATGGGGACGCGTCGAGTCGCAGCGAATTTTCCGCGCGCGACTGATAGATGCCAGTAGTGTGAGTTGGGGAGAAAGATGGAAGAGTAAGTGACACACCATTGCCGGCACGCGATGACTGCAGTCGTTGTCGTTCGTCGAGCTGGTCGCACTGGACTCAGGCTGCGGCGCTTCGGGGCATCTGTATTCTTGCTTCTACTGACACTCGCACTCCCGCTCGCAGCATTGCTCGACACCTGCATATTCGCAGTCCGGTTCGGGTCCTCGTACATATGGTTGTATTGGAAGTCCTCCGATACGTCTGGCGCCGACAGGGGCCCACGGAACGGTGCTGGGTGGAACTTCGACGTGGATGAGAGCGTGACGGCGGCCGAGTGGAACGACGCGGGGATGTCGACGCGTTGGGAGCGAAGCGGGGAAGACAACTCGGGGCTCGCGCGGGTGGGAATCTGGAGTCTTGGGAGCGCGGATTGTCGGATCGCGCTCCCTTCCAAGGCCTGGGACAGATTTACGACGTTTGGGACATCTCCATAGCCATAGTGCAGCGGAGCATCCACGGAGGCGGCATGTGGACGGTATCGGTCTGTAAGTAGGATGGTTTCAGCAAAAAAGTCCGCGATACATCATCAAAAGCCTGCGAGACGCGACTATGTATAACGAAACAGAAGGACTCACAGGTATTGGTACCGACATTTGCCCCATATATCGGTGGCGAATGAAACTGCGCGTTTCGATCGCTAGAAATACTGAGGTCGGACGGAGGAGAATAGAGCGCGCTCTGGTGGCGGACAGCCATCGAGAGCTGGGGGGGAGCAAGGAGGGAACGTGGGGCGCATGAACTGAAGACACGCGATAAGTAACGGTTAAGCGGAATCAATGGGAGATCAACCAGATTTAGGTGGTGACATCAGATCCACCAAGCGTCATTCGCCAGCAAATCTGTCGCAGCCAATCTGAAAGCGTAACCAGGATATTGCGGCCCCCGCGATGAGGACCTTTGCTGGCCTTTGACGAAGAGAATGGCCGACAACAGGACGCGTCAAGGCACGATATTGCAAAAACCAGGACTTCGGAACTTGTTGGTCGTCAACCATGTGCCCGGATCGACCCCCATCGTGGCGCCGTCTTATTGCCTCCGTACCGGGATTCAAAAAAAGTCGGCTCCGACCAATTGTGGGAAGATCGTCGACATGCGCCACGAAGTGAAGGCTGAAGAGGGCAACTCAGAGCTACTTCAAGGCAATGCATGGACAGACAACTCACCGAAGCTAATGCCTGAAGCAAACCGCAAACTTCGTCTCCAGCGGTTATCTCGGCCGGCAACCACGAAGCCACGATGCAACGCACGAATGCAATATTAACGCTCTCCGGCATCCCCGATGACAACAAGCGCAAGAGAATATTCGACCTGGACCCGAACGTGGGATCCAAGGCTACGAGAGGCTACGGGTCCGCAGTTGCGTGATGGCGTTGTTGACGGGTAATTGGTAATGAATATATTGAGGTTGCCTGGCACTCTCAAATAAGAGAGATTTTCCGAAAAATTGAAGGCGGCATCACAGCGTGGTTCAGGGGGATTTTCCCATGAGATCAGGCACAAACGCCACGGGACATCGACTCTTGAGAGAAATGCTGAGGAGTAATACTGAGAAAGTGGTGGTGCACTGCTGGTGTCATTCCGAAGATCACGGGAAGATGGGCGAACGCTACAGCGGAAAAAAACATGACCCGGGAAGCGAAGTCTAGCGAATTCAACCCCGGGAAGCGAAGTCAAGCACGGAGGATCTTCGGCTGAGCTCTTCTAGCGACGCCCATGACATGATGATGCTTGATGAGTATTCTAGCGCTGTGTTGGAAAGTCATGTGTTAATAACAAGCCCATTAATAGCATGTTTTTAACATGTTATTAACATTTCTAGCTGGAGACCCTGCTGAAAGGCATGCTATTTATTGCTATAAACTCCCCAAAGCTGCAGATTGCTCATGGGACATTTTCGCTGTGCCTCGGAGCTTTGTGACGAACGGACTGTTTCGTTGCTCGGCTGGATCAATTAGTCTTGTGTTTACCGCGGGGGTTGGATCGTAGTGCAGCCTTATTATGTAATCTTATGTCAGCTTTCTCCGATTCTCTTCCCTCGACACCAAGGCATCAAATTCAATGAAGTTTTGCAGCAGATAGCATTTATTACCATCTATCTAACCTTCTATCTCCTTAGAAAATTTCAAAAGGTTTAGAACCCGTTCTGCTGAACACCCGGCTCAGCCGTGTGACTACCAAGACAAAATTTTGGAGCACAAACTGATGAAATCTTGAAAGATTATTCAAGGGAAAAATCAAGGTAGGTAAAAGCAGTATTAGAAAGTAGGTTGGGTGGTTCTTGCTGCACAAAACGCGCTGTTTCACTACGATCCGACCCCCGCGGTAAGCAACAGACTCTATACAGCGAGGTACGAGCTTAGTCCGTATAGAGTGTCTGTCTATGAGAGACTATGGATCAATGCTGCACGCCGCAGCTCACTCACCCCCGAGCACCTCATTGCATGCGCCCAGCTGTTGCAGTGGTACAAGTTTGGTCTCTCGGAGGGTAACTACACCCATAGAGCGACAGCCAACGTCAGGGTTTCCGACGTCAGCTCATCTTCGACAGTCTTATCAACTCCTTCGCTCTTCGATCTTCTCAACGACACCGACATTGCACCTCAAGATGTGGACCGTGAAGCCCTCGAAAAATCTTTGTTCGACCAGCCTGATCCGTACGATCTTGACGAGACCGACCGTGTCAACACGGCCATTTCTGCCGACCAGCCTGATGCGCCACCCAGCGTCCAGCGTTCTTCAACACGTTGGGCTGTTGTGGACTATGTCCGATTGGACAGTCCGGTGCTCGCGAAGCTCATCCTGCCGGAAAGAAGGGTGTGCCAGGTGCTCCGGAGGTTGTTCAGGCGGCGCAGCCATCGGAGACGGTAGAGAATGAGGACTGGGATGTCGAGGATTGATTTCTAGCATTCTAGCATTATGTAGCATGCTATTTATTCGTTTATAGCATCAAAATAGCTGTTACTAGCATCGCTGCTTTATAGCTGTTATTAACAGCTGCTAGCTATGAACCCCTGGGGTCTGTTATTTCTAGCATTGCTTTATAGCTGCTAAAAAGTTTTCAACACAGCGCTAGAGTATTCAGTGGCATTCCAAGAACATCCAGCCAGCGTAAGCAGCAGAACGTATTAATAAACCGACTTGTAACCGGCGCTTGTTGCGACTTGGCTCCATGGAGATAGATGGCTTATAAACTTCTATAACCGCCCTTAAGCACTTATAAGTCTTGTAAGTTCCGTAAATACTCACAGGTGACTATAGTCAATTTTGAGCCTTATAGACCCCCCCCACAATTTTACAGTGTTATACTTGTATGGACTTGTACCCTCCTATGACTCCATCGGACTTTTGTTACATTGGGGCGAGTCTGGCGTGAAAGCACCCCCCGTTCGGCTCATTCAAACTTCAGGCCCGTCTGAATCGTATCTGTTGTTCGCAGTCCGATGTTATCGTTCAAGTTGGGAAAACACGTGTTCATCTTGCACGCCAATTTGAACACCAGAGTGTATCCAATAGAGTGTATGCAATAGAGTGTAAGTACACATTGCACGGGAAGTAACACTCCAGATCCGTATATCAGGAGGAATATCCAACTGTATACTGGTTGTCCTTTCCTTTGATTTCATCCGGAACACTTCAAGCTAGAGTCTTTGAGACAGCAACCCGAGAAAAATATATGACTCTTACCAATGAACTCGATGGACCTGCAAGTCCACTTGAAGCGAGGCATTTAATTCCCCACTCGGAAATTACCTGTTTGAAAAGCCATTGCCATTGTGCCTAAGTGGCTCACATTGAGTCAATGTCCTGTAGACCCGAATGGCCAACCAGCAAAACGGTAACCAAGTGTTCCATTGTCGCGATCACGTGCAGGGTTCAAAGCGATGGTCAAAGTGTTGGTCTTTAAAGCTGCAGAGGATTTTCAGACAAAGACAACCACTTCTCTTCTACTATCACCCTCACACTCCATTCCCTTTGAATCCATCCCACAGTGCTGTATATCCATATCTGCATACCAACAACCATGTTTGCCATCACAAAGAAATACCAGATGGCGCTTTGCACCCCTGTAGCCAATTTCATGGTTGAAAAGGTATGTTTGCTACAACTGTAAGTACTCATTTTAACTTACAATGCAACAAGGAAAACAGCAGACTCTGGAGACAAATGTTGTATGCTGGGACTCCCACCCATTGGATGGTTAGTCGCTTGCCACCCATTGACTGTGCTCTTTTCTCATATAGACGAGAACGAACATGAGGAGGCCAACGACGAAGACACCATCTTCCACCCGTCCTTCATTTTCGATCTCAACTTCACTGGTGAGACAGACATTCCAGTTTCGGACTACCGCGAAATCCACTCTTCCTCATGGCTGGATGTCCTAGCATTTTCACCAGGGGTGATAAACACCTTCCACGCGGCACCACAGCCGTTGGACGGGGACCTGATCTTGAATGCGCACAGCAAGTCCTTTGCAGAAGGCACGACGGCATCACCACCCCATGGCATTTACACACTGCTTTTGAATCCACTCCCAGCTGACCACCTGCGCTGCAGGAGATTCTGGTGGCTTCCCCGTGGCCACAATACACTCTCATTGGCTCCCATGCCCATCCACCCTCATTTTGTAAGGGAAGAAAGAGGTAAGTATGTTCAACCGGTGCTTGCAGCTTATATACATGCTAGTAACTATGTGAACGAGAATATGAAATATAAAGTGTCTAGTGTTCAAGGAGACGAGGGGACTGGAGATAGAATATCTGAAATATGTGTTTATGGTGATGAAACAAATGAGATGGAAACGGGGGAGGTATAGTACTGTGGAGGCTTCAGACGCCATCTGACAACACCTCGTGCTGTAGCTCTCCTTTTTGGACCCGCCCGACCGAGGATACATGGGCCCCTGTTTTCCGCGGACCCGCGCTGCAGACATCCGCCGTACATGCAGAGGAGGTCGAGGAAACCCACAAACTGCACGTCCTGGAGGCGGACATCACTCATGAGCAGAAGATTCGCGATGCAGCTGAGAGCCACCTCATTCCGTTACCGCCATCGCTGCCATCCCGCGTCTTTGTGCCGCCTCCAGCAAACATCGACAACGAAATCACCTCGCCCGTGTCGGAGGAATCGGTTCTGCCCGTCTCCTTGTCTGCCCACGCGTCCCCCGAACGCGCAGTCACAGCCTTCCGCATCATCCCCACCCTGCCTGCACACTTTCAGTCCTTCTTCCGTTCCGATGCCGACCCCGACGCACAGGACACGGAGTGTGCCGAAGACACGTTTGATGCTGACTCGGAGTGGGAAGTCGAGATTGCAGGTGAGGATCTTGCAGCAGAATAAGGGTGGAACCGAAGCGGAAGACTAACTCAATGGAAGAAGTTTGACATCAGCAACCCCGCAGGTGACAAAAAACATTTTCAGTCATATACCATACCAGTCCTGTAACATAATACCCACCATCTGTGAGGCTCAAGTCTCAATGTCCCCACCGTTGAAATTTCCTCGTTTCTGAATCCTGGTTCTTCGATGTACTTAATTATGGCATGGTGTTAGTGTCTGATCTTCAGAAAGAGGTTGCGAGTGGGCTCTGAGTTTCCCACTTTCAGGTCAGCGTGAGAGATTATACCTACTTCACCTGCAGTTTCGAGTGCCGGAACCGTATTGTAACATCCATCAACATTAAAATGCAGCTTTGCAATCCAACCACTACGCGTCAGTGCTGGGGGGGAGATACGTGGATTAGTCCAATGATGGCATGCCGTAATGACAGCTTCAAGTTCCCGCGCAATCTAGACACATTTTGTCCGCCGCCGTCCGCCACCGTCTGTGCAGTGTTCTTCGCTGCTTCGTTTTTCGTGTTTCCTCGTTTGCTCATGCTATTATTATTATTATTATTACTGGGTCAAATTGTTACTACATGCGGCCCAGGATGGGCTATGGTAGCAGTGCGAGGATGGGGTTGGTAAGTACCGGAGTGAGGCGGTAAAGCTATGGTTTTAATAAGACTATTAGAGAGTAAGAGATGAATCATGAGATGGGAAAATTGGTGTTGTATGAGATGCGACAGTTTATTGAGGAATGGGATGGAGTATGAGAGGTGTTGTGGGGTTGTGTGGTGTGAATTAAGAGTAAGTAAAGTATATATGAGAGGGGGAGACTGATAAAGAGGAAAAGAAAAGATAAAGTAAAAGGGGACTCAGCTAGGCGAAGCGGCCTGAGGCCTCCACAAACTTCGCGGTCGCTTTCAGCAACTTCAGGTCATTGAGGAGAAAGCCAACATGGAGTGGACCGTACATCCCGGCTGCTTTCAACACAGTGTGTAGTGGTGGACGAAGGGGTTTAAGGACAGGGCATTCCAGGAGGTAGTGGGATCTAGTCTCACAGGCTACTCCACAAGCATCGCACGCTGGGGAGGCGATGAATCCCAACTTGAAGCGGTATGCATTCAAGTGCGAGGGGCCCGTTCGTAGCTGCGAGATGGTGGCCAAGGTACCGCATGGGAGGTCTGAGGTGTAGAGGAGTGTCAGGCGATGGGAGGGAGAGGATCTATCAACACGCCGGAGTGCGTCACCCGTCTTGGAGGCAGATCATGCCTTGTCCCAGAGGGCGAGGACACGGAACTCAATGAGCCGGCGTACCGTGGTGAGGGAGACGAACAAGGAGGGGTCGGGATCGCGGCGTGTAGCTGCCTTGGTTGCTTCATCCGCAAGCTTGTTCCCGGCCATTCCAATGTGTGCCGGTGTCCATAGGCTGAGGATCGCCAGGTGGGGACAGTATGGGAGGATGCGACGGATGAGCTCGTTATAGTGGATGGCCCTGAACTGCCCAGAGCGGGGTTTGGTAGACAGGATGCCGCGGAGTGCCGCCTGCGAGTCGACCACAACCACGATGTGGCTTTGGTGGTCCTGTAGTGCCTTCGCCATTGCCGCCAGCAACCCCTCCGTTTTGCCTTCGCACACCTGCCCATCTCCCAACGGGACTAGAATCCTCTCCCTCTCCCTCCCGCCCTCAACCCGCACTGCAGATCCACCTGCCCGTCTATCCAATAGCGACCTGTCCGTGTACCACTTCTCCTCTTATCCGCTAGGGCGACACCCAGCGCACGTAGTGCGTCGTCCTGCTCGGGGATGGTAGTGGTGACTGGAAGGGGGGTTGCCCAGGGCGCCGTGTAGGCAGGGAGAATTGGCTCCATTCCCAGGGTGCAGTCGAACGGAACCTCAGCGCACTCCAGAGCGTCGACAACACGGGAACCCCGCGCTGCCGAAGTCGTTGGCCGCGCACTGGGACCATTGATGGCCACACTATGCCAGGGATGTGCTCGACATAGTGGAAGATTGAGGCAAGCTTTGGACTCTTGGGAGGTTTGGCGATGGCATCGTGGACGAGGGAATGGATGCAGTGGGAGACAGGGAGGGTGAGCTAGCGTGCGATGGTCATGAGAGCGTCGCGTTCAATACGGAGAGGAGCCGGGAGCAGTGCCGCTTCCTTTTCCAGAGCCGCGAGGGACGCCTGAGTGCGGAAGCTGCCTGTGATGCAACGCGCGAGTGACCTGTTAAGCCTCTCAAGGGGTTTCAGGGCGGACGGGGGAAGGGGAGGAAGCTGATGATGCCGTAGTCAGCGCGAGGGAGAATCACTGTGCGTACCAGGTCTCGTATTAGCTGCGGTTTCGGGACCCACGACGAGTGCATGACAGCAATCGATGTGTTGAGTGCCCTGGCTCCCGACGTGGCTCGGTACTCGACTTGAGTATGACCTGAAAGGGGGGCCAGCTGATCGACTGTTCTCGCGGACAAGAGTTCATACACTCTCAACATACTACCCGGATTCAGCAAATGAGATCTGACGAGAAACTAGCACCGGCCAGTTGGCTATTCAAATGTTCCTCACCTACGTTGTGCCTTCAACCTGCTTCATCTACCTCGGTGGCAGCTCGTTCAACCCATCTGGCTCAAGTCCGCGCCATCTTCGAGCCAAGGCTGCGGCAAATTTGTGACACACCGCAATTCGTATAAGAGACCATCATGCAAGTGGTAAAAGAACCCTAATTGTTCAGTGGTACTATTAGTTGGGTTGAACGTCGGAAACAGTGGCCATACATCTGCCAGATTCTCATTACAATGGGACCAAGTCCGGATCCGAGAGAGAAATCGAATAAACTGCTCCGATGCCAGGAAATGAACAGATGGTAAAACTAAGAGATATGTAAGTTAGAGGCAGAAAGCATTATCCTGCATTAAGAGGAATGAGCAGACGGCTTTGAGGCTGACCTTCGGTGGGTGGTTCAGACTCGCGTCCCCCAAAACAATTGCAAGAACTTGCAAGACGTGACAAGTTAAAGTTGCTCGAATTAATATTGGTCGAGTCTGTTCAGGACGATGTGGCAGGCAGCCAGGGACGGAAGCTTGGCAGACTAGTTGAAGGACAGCCTACGCCAACGCCGGAAATGTCCAGAACCTTGGCGCCAACGCCGCTGTCGTTCTTGCCACCTTCTGAGCCTGTTACGGCATCCATCATTAGACTAATCCACAGTGTTCCCGTGCTGGGGCTCGCGTGAGATCACGTGTGCGCGTCGGAGTCCTCTGCTTATGAACCCGTCCTTTCAGACTGAGCTCTGGGCCGCAAAGTTTTTTCCGCCTCAGCTTTGGAGCTGAGCGCTGAACATTTACCTACTGCTGATCCATCAGATTTCATTTCGCATTACCCCACACATTTGATACTTTTGCTCAAGTCACGATGACAGTCGCCGGCGGGAGTTCCATGTGTCAGGCTGAGCAGCGCAGTCTGATCTACCTGTAATGAGCTGCCTCGGCCCTCATTGCAGTGTTGATAGAGCGCCCAAACCGCGATGCCGTCCCCATCATGCCAGTGGCCGTCAGATATCTGTCCCTACTTCGGGTCGTCGATGGCACGACACCCGGAATGCTCGGGTTCAACAGCTTGTTTACTCAAAGGCGGAGTCAATTTGACGCCGATTCATCCTTCTGCACCATGAACTACACCATCGATACCGACAAGTTTGCAGAGTATTGGACATTCGACCGCTCTCTCGTATATGGACTAAGTGTAAGTGGTGCTGCATTGTCAATAATAGCAATTGTGAATTCTGTCCCTTAGGTGGAAGTCTTGTTTTACGGTCGGTCATTGATAGTACAAATTCGTGGATCTCTTGAATTTACTTCCGTTCCTTGTCAGGCGTCCTGCTCGTCCTTTTTTGCATTGCCGCCCATGCATTGTACCATTGGACCAGTGGGGCGCGGAAAAGCCTTGTGATTGCCACGTCTGCAATGGTCGTCTTCGCGACGTTGCAGGTGGTAATCCATGTGCAGGATACTGTGCTGGGCCTCAAGATCATCCGCTTCTCAACTGAAGGAGAGGTGTGGCCAGCACTCCCTGTGCTTGGGACCACCAACTTGTATGGACAGCTTATTTCTGCGAAGGACTTTATCCTCGTCACGAATAAGTGAGAATAATATGTCTCTCTGGTTGTTTCATGATACTCACTCAATCAATACTCACAGCATCGTCACCGACGGCCTTTTTGTGGGTTTTCGAGATTTCAAAGTTTCACTTCCCGAAATCATGCATTATTATTGTCCCAGATCTACCGGTGTTTCCTAGTCTGGGGCCGTCGGATTGGCGTGGTGATTCTTCCGATGTTCATGCTGCTTGCCACCACGGGTATTAACTTAAATTTGGACAATTGCGTATCTGATAAATACTTTTGACAGTCCTGGGTTACCTGACCGCATACGAGTCTGAGTCGGAGTCTCCGTACTTCATCGATGACCGAGTGGCTTTCGAGATGGGCCTCGTGACGAATATCGTGCTGATGATCCTGACGGGTGCGTTTCTTTCTCTTAAATACGGACTGTATTCTGACACAACTTTTGTCAAAAGCAGGGCGGATTTGGTGGATTCGCCGCGATGCGCGTATTGTCCTGAGGTCAGCCCATGTTCGCAAATACGACACCGCCATCGCGATAATGTGTGTGGGTGGCTCCTTGACTCAATAAATCGGATTTAAAGCAGACATCAGATTGGAATCCGGCGCGATCTACTGTGCCAGCATCATTGTATATCTAATTTCTGACACACTTTCGAGCGCGGACGGCTTGGTAACTCCTTACTTCTGCCCCAGTGCGTAGTTTGACTTGGCATAGCTAGCTTTTGCGATAGTTCAATCTGCTTTTCCGCAGGTAATGGTAGGTGCCATGATCTTTATCCGCCAAAATGCTTGCGTTAATGTGGAACCGTGGGTAGAACATTGCGCCGATGCTGATTGTCGTCCGTGTCGGGCTCCAAGGTCGCAGTGTGGATGACAGCATCACACAACGTCGGCGGACTTCACCTGGGGAGCGGGTAGAAGCTCCTGGTATGCTGGAGAGCGGCGGCGGCAGCCCTTCCTTTGTCATTGAAATCGGTGTCGCCCACGATTCCGCCGGTGGAGTGGGAACTTTGATGAGAGATTTGGAGAAGGAAGCCTAATGGGTTGCACCTAGATAACTATCCACAAACCAGCTGTCCGTACCGACCGAACTTCCATCTCTGTCGTTTGAATAATAATCAGTCAGATCCATCCCGCTGACGGCAATCGACAAGACATTTCAGATTCATCTATCAAGCCGTCAGTACTCAATCCATCGGTTTGAAGCCTTCCTCTATGCAAGAGAGACTGAGTTTACATCGGTGACAGCGAGTCCGCTCTTCTCGGCAGGTGAAGTTAGGCTGTCCCGCTTCCATTCTCTCTCTCTGAATGACACTACACCAAATTACACTTCGCAGGTCTCCTTTGATTCAAAAACTACCTGTTGCTTAGATCTCGTGACAGACTGTTGTCTGAATCTCGTTTTTGACACTTCCTGCATGTACATAGATGCCGATGTTGCCGATCTTTGCCGCGGTCCCACAGTCGCCGGCGCAGATCGTTACACCCTGCCGCGCCACCGCCGCAGAGCTCGGCTGGCACTAACCGCATTCGGCACTTCTCACGGTTTAACTCGCTTGAAGGAAAAGCTGACGCGGCAAGCTTGCCAAAGTGTGTCGGTAATATGTATGGAATCGCATACAATATGATTTAATCCGAAAGCTTGCCGAAATGGTGATCGTGATCCCACATTTCCTCTCGCTGGCCTTGACATGTGAAGCGACTGGTCGACAATGTGTTAAATAAGCCCAGATTGAATTTGCGTAAATATACATGCGAATCCCCAGAATGCGTAATGTGTTCGTAGCGTGTAAAATGCAATGCGAGCGGAATTCTGGCAGAGCAGTGTCTATCTAGCAGTCGGAGGGGATGACAGCATTGTTGACGTGGCCGGCGGCGTTGACACCGAGACCCTTGCTGGCGTACACCTTCCACAGCAAGCAGCGGTTGGCGCCTCCGTAACGGTTGACGTCGGCTTGCAGCCAGGCGTTGCGGGCGGTCAGGCTAGATGGAACGCGTTTCAGTTCGTTTGATCATGCAAAAACAGCTAAAAGTAAGAGAAGTGGAATTCGACGCACAAAGTAGGGTTGCACGGCTGGAGGGGGAGGGCATCGATGAAGAGGTGCATGAAGACGATGTTGCCCTCCGTGCCGTCGGGGTTGGTGCGTGAGTCGGGCGACCAGCCGTACTGGGCAACAAGCGCGGCGTAGATGTTGTGCAGAAGGTTGGCCCAGACCTCACCGATATCTCAAGGTCAAGCGGATCAGGAGCAGAGTAAGAAAGAGTAGAAAAACGCGTACTGTGGACCTCGTTGAGCGTGCCAACGCTGGCGTAGGTGAGTGGGTTGACAGTTGCGCTGGTCGAGTAAGGGTGGGTGCGGATACCGGCGGCGCTGTTGATAATGTACTGTGATCCACCGGTGAATACTTGTGTATTATGCAATGTCGAAATACTACTCTTACCTGGCCCATCACGTAGTCGGGGACGGCGGCGGAAGTCTTCTCGGTCCAGCTGCACCCGGATATCTCAGTGCGGCTCAAGAAACCGAAAGAAACAGTCGTACTCAGCCATAGCGTCGCTCCATCCCTCGCCCATGCCGCCTGCCTCGGTGGTTTGGAGACAAGCGCCGGTTCCTCCGCCGGTCATACGATTGGTCAAGCCCTGAAGTAACGGATGAGTTCAAAGAATGAGAATCGGGGAAGCCCTCTTAAATGTGTGTTTTCATGGATAGGGACGTCATTTTCCAGGGCCCCATCGCGATTCGGAGAGGTTGAGGTGAACAGGTACATCCGCATGTGGCCGCTCTGGCCATCGGGCGGTTGTAGCGAAATCAGCGTTGTTCGTGCCGGCAGAGTCCTGGATAGAAGCGGTGACGCGGTCCGCGCCCTTGCCACCAAGACCAAAATTGTTGTTCTGGAAGCTTTTAGGGGTCAGGCAAAGGACAAAAGCCAAAGGGAGAAGACGCACTTGAACGCCGCCTCCGTGAAGCCATACTAATGGACAAGGTCAGCGGGAAAGGGGGGGGAAACGGGAAAACACTTGCGCGATACGTGAGATCGTGATGTGAATTTACCTGCCCGCAAACAGTTAGCAGAGATGCTTGAAGAATATTTAAACAGAAGAGGGATTGATGAAAAATCAACGGATCCATCAATCCATCAGTTCCACGGTTTGGAACTTTTGTGCTGCATGACAACCACACGCACCAGGTAGAAGTTGTTCACCCGCGCGGCATTAACGTTGACGGTGGTCGTCGGCGCAACGGTGGGGTCCTGGATGTACGAGAACACGAGGTCGGTGCCGGTCTCAGGGGAGGTGTTCGTGGTGGTGGTCTTGTAGGTCAGGACGTTGTTTCCACTGTTCAACGAGAATTACAGGGTTAGAGCTATAGTCTTAACTCAAATTGAAAACGCACGAGGTGTCGGTGGTGTTAGTGGTTCCATCAGAGTGCCAACCGTCGGGCGCTGGCGAAATAATGAGCAAAACAACGATACCACCCGAGAGAAACAACCGCACAGGCCTTCAGGTCGGCGGGGTCAACGACGTCCTCAAAGCCTTGGAGAAGAGTCTCCTTGGTGATGGGGAGAACGTGGTACTACATCGACAATCAGACAAATGTGCTTTCGCCGAAAACCAAGTACAGCTCACAGTAGCCTGGGCGACGTAGTCGGTGAGCGACTCGAGTGCATTCGTGTGCGCGTTGACAAAGGCATTGTACCAGGTACCGGCCTCCTCGTTGCGGACCTGGAGAACGTGGACGAGGACGACCTCGCCGTTGTCCTTCGCAAGGTACTCGACTGTGCTGGGGATTTCCGAAACGTAGGTGCCCTCGAGTGCAGTCTCGGCCGTGGTCTTGGCGTCATCAAATGAGACACTCGGCGTCGCATCGGCGACTTTGGCTATTGCAATAGCGCCTCGGTTATTCGTTTCAGCATGACAGACAACGAATGCTTACAAGGCTTGACGAAAGAAGAACCAACAGCAACGACCTTGTCATCAGTGTTGAAGGCGACGTTGGTCACAGCGTTGGAAACGATGATGCCGTTCTAAACGAAGTAAATCAATGCGAGTACTTGTGCGAAGGGGTTGAGATAACTTACGATGAGCTGGTGAGCGTATGCGTGGGAGGCGACGTCGTTGGCGAAACCGCTGTGATACTGGGCATCGACGCCGAGGTGGGAGCTGACGAAGGATTCAGCGGCCTCCTTCAAGCTCGCACCACGCTTGCGCAGAGGGTGGTCAATTCCGGCACCGAAGGTCTGAACACCAATGTTAATAATATATTTAGGGGCCTATTTGGCGACTCACTTCATAAGCCGATTCCGGGTGGTAAACCTCGATCTTCACGTTGTTCGCAATGGACCGGACGCGGTGAGTCGCGTGCTTGGAGCCGGTGGGTACGGTGAGGGCCAAGGCCGACGAGGCGTAGACGATGGCGAGGAACACGGACTTGAAGAACGACGACGTGAAGCCAACCATGTTGTCAAACCAGTAAAGGACGAGAAATGGTGCTGCAGGAGTGCTAGATGACGAAGCTAGACGACCTGAGGAGAATTATCTTCAGACCCTTCTTTTATAACGACGATAGGGGCTGTCCTGTTGGAGGTAGGTTGGTAGGGGAGGCAGGCTTCCACCGCGTGGGGACGGAAGAGGCGGTGGACTGGATCTTAGGATCATCATAGACAGATAAGCTCACATGTGGGACGAGAGGCTTGGCGGCAACGCCGAACTTCCGTTAAGGAAACTTCTGAATACTGCGAATGGTTGAGAATGCCAGCTTGGATCGGTTTAGCTCAGCCCTGGCTTCCTATGTGCTGTACTGCAATCAGAAGGGCCAGTCAAGAATTGAACAGCCTGTGGCAGGGAGGAAAGCACAGCCCGCTGAAGAAACGAAGTGCGGTGATGTGCGTTGTCTCTAATGATGAACAAAGAAGCCAAAAAGAAGCCGCCGCGAACTTTCCGAATCACATGAGAACTTTTTGATAACCGTGCCCGGCTTTGATTCGCATGAAGACTCAGCAGAAGCTCTGACAAGACCATATGCGTCCAGCCCATTGCCACGGAAGCAAGGGTGATTCAGCAGCAGGATGGCGCCATTTGCCGGCCGCAGGCAGCCTCAGAGCAAGTTAACGTTGAATCCAACTTATGCATCTCTCTCTCTATAAAATTGAGCCTGTCGGAAGCCTTTAAACTCCGCTCTGGGACATCTGGGCGCGAAACTCTGGAGGCGCCCGTCAATTAGGGCGCTCGGTGGACTACTAACTGACCGGTATCTTAGCGCTCAAAGGTACGACGTAATTTCTCGCCATGAACTGTGAAATCCCGTTCTCTCGTCTTGTGGGTCCCATTCCGAGATACCGACAGAACCCGCCAAGACTTTGGCATACCCACCAAGCCCAAACCGAAGTCGAATACAATCATAAACGCGCATGGCACAACTGTAGTAATACATTTTGAGGCCAATGTATCATACGCTACAAATCAGCACGTTCCGAAAGGGGACCTAGCTGACAATATATTATCCTGAGTCTTATCCTGTTATCTCGCAGAACACGAGAACAAAGATCTCCGCCATCGGTTGCTTCTAGTCTCTTATAAACAGACGCTACTTATAACTTATGACCTCGTACCTCGTAGGTTGCTTCCGGTGAGAACTTGGAATCAATCCATGCGGCTCAATCAAGAGCGAAGCGCCCATGCATGCGTAGGAATGTGGCTCGGGGATTTGAGTGATTCGCGGCTCTCAGTGACCGATTCAAAGTTAGTTATCGTTGTAGAAACAACCATGCGACCTTAGACTCGTGAACGATTTTATCCATCAGAATATTGGAAACAAATCTCTTCGTTCGGTCTGTTATCTCGCGTTTTATTTTTTGTAGGAAATGTCATCTCTCGTAGACATGCTACAAAGATGAAATGCTATATCCTACCTCGAATTTTTTGTAAGGAAATCCCAAAGCTAGCCACTTCAATCCATACCGAAATCATCAGTGGACAGGTTCTTCGGTTTCATCTGGTGGGCGAATGACAGTTGAACAACCAAAATTGAAACCCTAATACCGGTGGAGTATCTATCCGCTCGACTACCAACATAGAACTGTCACCAAGACCGAAGATCTCCGACACCATTCACCGTCTGGTCACCATTTTTTCATCGTTGCATCGCAGCATGGCCCTTCAACTGTGGGAGTAGTGGGAGCATGGAGAGTTGACTCCCCAGCCTATCTCAGTTGACTGTCCAATTTCTGATCGGAGTGTCAGAACAGTCAGATCATCCGTGGATGTCGTCCAAATAAAGGTTCAAATCTCGGAGATGAAAGGCGGGCCACTGGGATATTTAGGGAAGGTTCATATCGGCGGAGGAGATAAACAAGATCTAAGTTATTCGCCGGTCTCGGATCGTCTCCGACACTTTAGCCCGATATACAGTGCGGCAATCCAATGCAGAGCGGTCGGATTTAGAGCATTCCAGCAATGTCAGTGTCGCATTTGACAGGACTTTGGTCGTGGTTTCTCTCTCAGGGCGATGGGGCTGTAGTTGGTAGGTAACCTGATGTTGATGTTGGACTGCAGTCGTGCCGCGATCAAGCCGAGATCAGCCATCAACCGGAAACCGTAAAAGCCGCTCTTCCATTGGATGACTACCGCCAAATATCATCACATCTGTTTGGTGCTGTTTCAGGATATACAGTCCTGATCAACAGTCATGCTAATGATACTATCCACTGTGCGGCAAGTCTGTGACAGCTCTAACTGGAATCCAAACGCATAGTTCATTTACAGTTCTGATCCCCCAAAATGAGGGAAAGGGTGCGGCATCTTTCGACGGCGATTCGTTGGCAGATAGCACATGGGACGCTCCGAAGATCTCATTTGAGGCGGTGATCTATGGTGACATCCTTGCCCTGGTGCCACCGTATACGGGCTTTATATTGGTATTTCATTATGCCCACATCGGCCAATCCTGGAGTTATATAAATGGGTTGTATTTCAGCTTCATTACCCCGGTCCCACCTCCTTGTACATTCTAATGACCGAGCCCCATTTCTTGGAGAAAGCGCAGTTGTCGTCGGTGTCCTTTTTCGAGAAGGCGCCCGACCTGGTTGACGTCGTAAGTTCAGGATTTCGTTTCTTCGCCTCGTATTTATTTTCTTGCTCTTTGTTTTCCCAGGATGTGATCGCCGCCGATATCCAAGCGGTCCCAGAAGACCTGTTGGAGGCTGCAGAGCACGTTCGGAAAATGAACGTTTCCGACGTCGAGGCAATCATTCACCGGATTGTGGACGAAGTATGCGCTGCTACTTTACGTTGCCAAATACCGTGCTCACCATGTCCGAATACAGCACAGCGATGACCCCGTATGTCGGCCGTATAGCATCCAACCAGACTTTGACGAACACATTTCTGCAGAATTTTCCCGCCGCCGTTCTGGCCGCCGCCAAGTTCGTTATTCGCACCCAATACTTTCTTGCACCTTTCAATTAACACACTCACGATCAGCCGTTATCTCTTTGACGAAGACTTGAAGGAACATCCTGCGGAGTACCAGCGCCTGTATGACGAGCTCAAGATCGAGGCGGCCTTGATCACGATAAACTCGCCTTATTCCGAGGTAGGCTCGCTCCTCTGTCTCAGCCTCTTCCTCACGCCGTACGCCGAGGTTCGCGCGGTGGTCGACAATCACGACGATACGCGGGTACCCGCCAATACGTTCCGCACCTGGGTTATTGGCACCATCCTTGTCACAGCGGGGTAAGTCATGGGAAAAAACACTTTATTTGTATACTATTCAACACCATCGTACGCAGTGCCTTCCTCGACCAGTTTTTCAGCATCCGGTAAAAAATACCCTTCCTTTCCTAATTATCATTCAACGCCGTGTTAAATAGGCAGCCGAATATTTTTGTTGGACCTAATGTTGCGCAAATCCTGGCCGTCCCGCTCGCCAAATTGATGGAGCTTCTTCCGGACACAGAGTTTGTCACCTTCGGCTATGTCTGGTCGCTCAACCCGTGCGTGGTTGATCTCTTCTCTTCTCTTTTGTTTCTCTAACGATTCCGTAGGGGACCCTTCAACCCCAAGGAGCATATGCTCATCACAGTAAGCAGCCTGGTCGTTCATCTGGTACCAGCTCATCGATGTACACGGGCAGATCATGGCCAACGTAGGATTCGGCTCACCGTATACGTTCGCTAGTTCATTTTCTTCTCATGACCCTCATCTAATTTGTTCCTCCATCTCATGAACAGTAATGATGTGCGTCCTGCATATGCAGTCTTTGATTCGAAAATTGACATACATGCAGATTGTATGGGTGCAATATCTCCCGCTGTACTTCAACCAGGTGAGCCTCCCTCACCCTTTCCTTTTCTTTGGTTTAATTGTAATCCCAGTCTTGGGCGACCAGGTTTGGCGTCTTTGAGAAGTCTTTGATAACAAGGCCGTTGATTTACTTCCCGTGATTTACAGCTTTGGTTATCAAAGTCAGTTTACTTATTTGAACCTCCGAAGGACCTATAGCTCATCTCCAAACTTTGAACGCAGTACTCGTAGGGCTGTCCACGAACCTAATCGGATATGGTTTGGCTGGTCTCACGCGACGATTCCTGGTGTACCCCGCCCATGCGATTTGGTAGGCTCTTTTCTTTCTCTCGAGTCAGGACCAGATTTGACGTAACTTCCGTTCACTTTAGGCCCCAAAATTTGGCGGTAAATGCACATACTTTTTCGCCAGCAGTACCTCATCCACCCTTTATGGACAGACAATTGCGCTAAATGTAAGTCCTTAAATGATATCCAACTAGCATCAATGTAATGCGTCACAGAGGGCATTCCATTCAGACAAAGCAACCGCTGCTAATGGGTGGTCCGTGTCGAGAGTACGTACCTCTTTGCTTCCTTCCTCGTCCTTAAATGCAAATCGCCCGTAGCTGCGCTGGTTCCTATATTGCTTTTGCGCCATGTTCATTTACTTCTGGTTCCCCGAGTGCGCTTTTCCTTGTCCCTCGGTATTTTAGCCCAATTAATGATCTGAGTTCAGCTTCATTTGTCAATCGCTTTCGTATTTCAACTGGATCACCTGGATCGATCCCACAAATGTTTCTCTGGCCGCAATCACAGGCACCTTTGGACTCGGCTTAAATCCAATCCCGACTTTCGACTGGAATATGGTGCGTCTTGGTCCCTCCATTATTTCTCGAAATCTGAATTCGAACTGACGGAGACCCTCATTCAAGATGATCATTGACCCTCTGATCTCCCCGTTTTTCGTCAGTGAACTTTTAAATCGTAAAGTAGCCGCTGATAAGCTTCTCAGACAACTTTCAACGCAAGTGATGATTTGCTAAATATATTGGTACATTGACCTTTTTTTGTATCCAGTTCTTTCTAGGCGTGCGTCTGGTGTTTAGTACCTGAAAAGTACTCAACTTTACTTTTTAGACGCTGTTCACCGTCCCGATAATCGCAGCACTGTGGTATACGAATTCGTGGCAAAGCGGCTATCTGCCCATTAATTCTCCCGTCTGTATGAATCACTATCCATGTTATAACAACTGAATCGACTTTTCCAGCTTGTGTTTGACAACACGGCCAGCCTGTACTCGGTTGCTAACGCAGTGGGAAGTGATACCATGTTCAATCAAACCATGTACGAGAATTACTCGCCGGCATAGTGAGTTTCCAGATCTTCGGCGCTGTTGTATAACGCCCCAACATGGTGTTTCCAGTTTGTCCGCATCCAATGCGCTTCTGTACGGTGTCTTTTGTGAGTTACCGTGGTTTCGAATCACCCGTTGTCGGCGTTGACATGCTGTCTACATAGTTGCGCTGTACACGGCCACCTTGAGCCACGCATTCCTCTATCATCGCCGCGAGATTGTCCATGGATTCCGGAGCATGCTTAGTTGGAAAAAAACGTCTGAAATCCACAAGGATGTCCACGTTCGCCTGATGGAGTCCTATAAAGAGGTCCCCGAGTGGCAATATTTCATGCAAGTCGTCATGTCGGTGTTCCCACACTCTTCTGACTGTCGACCACACCAGGGTCCTGGTATTTGCGATTATAGTCGGGTGCGGTGGGGGTCGGTATCTATCCGACCAATACGTCTCCCGCCGTTGTTTTGTACGGAGGTATGAAACGTGAGGTAGAGGCTTGCACCGAGATCTTACCGCCAATTCAGTGTTCCTCGCTGTCATTTTCGTGATCCCGATTGGAATCATCGCTGTGCGTCAAAACGCGTCCTGTCATCTCACTGCTGAACGATGTTTTGCCCAGTCAACCACCAATGTATGGGTCACGTTAAACGTCATAGCGGAGCTCTTCGGCGGACTTTGGTTCCCAGGAAACGCCACTGCCATGAACTACTTCAAGGTGAGACACTGTTGACCACATAAACCTGATACCTAACTAACTGTCTGGCAGGCATACGGCTTCGTGACCGCATATCAAACAATCGGCTGGGCATCGGATCTCAAACTTGCACACTATATGCATATCCCTCCCCAGCTCACTTTCTCTACACAAATCTACGCGACGGTGATTTCGACATTCGTCAGTACGGCCATCCTCAATTTCCAGATGACGAAGATCCCTGGTGTCTGCACCCCGGACCAGATTAATCATTTCACCTGTCCTGATGTCAACACCTTTTTCACCGCGAGGTACGTTTAGTCGACCTCTTATACGGAGAGTGCCCACTGAACTATGGATATCTTACAGTGTCCTCTGGGTACCCCCTTCTCACTTTCATTCCAAACACTCGGACTGATTTGGCTGGCCAGGGCACCCTTGGTCCTAAACGCATGTTTGGTGCGGGAGGAATCTACAACGTGCTGCTCTGGGGTTTTTTTGATTGGTGCTGTTCTGCCTTTCCCCGTGTATTTCCTGCGCAAGAAATCAAAGCGCTGGAGTACTTGCACTTCCCTGTCCTTCTCTCGGGCGGCCTCATCTGGGCGCCGTACTCCTTGGCTAATGTCTGGCCGGCCGTCCCAATCGGCTACCTCTTTAATGTCTTTATCAAACGGCGCTACGTTGCGTGGTGGAGCAAATACAACTAGTAAGTTTGGCAGGATGCCTGAAATTTCACTTACCCGTACTCATTCAGCGTCACTACGACTGCATTCTCCGCCGCCATCGCCATCTGCGGAATCGTCATATTTTTTGGGATTGAGTGGCCCGGCGTCGAGATCGACTGGAGGGGAAATACGCGGCCTTTTGAGGGCTGCGACGGGATGCAATGCCCACGACTGCCCCTTCCCGACCAAGGTTTCTTTGGTCCTGTACGTGTTTTCCGCGCCTTAGCAGTGTGCTATTCTCAGCATCCGTTTTACAGGGACCCGGCGAGTTTCACTAGAGACGCCCAACTGGCGTCCTCCCTCCAAAATCTATTCAGTTTCTCTAATGTCATAAGAGTTGTGTATAAAAATCCAAAACCCGAATGGTAGACTATCGAACATATGTCCCTTCCCTTCTAATGTATTCGTCGATCCATGGTGCACTTGGCCGCCACCAATGTTTGTGAGATCGGCTTCCGACATCAGGCGAAAAGGGGCGCCAGGAATATGAAGACCGGGTGAACAAGAAACAAAGAGATGGCGACCTCGAGAGCAAATCCCGAGGATATCAGAGGATTCAAATCTTCGAGGTCCAAATGTTGAAATTTGATGTTGACAAATGCGAGAGTTCTTGAGAACAAGAGTCCACCGGAGTATGAGATGTGGTCGATAGTACATCAATATTAATAAGAGACCAGAGGACGAGAAAGCCCGAGTCCGAGGCAACGAGAAGTACATCCTGTTGGATACAGCCTTGTTTTATTGATATCTTTGGGCGAACAGGAGATGGAGGCCTGATGCATTAAGCTGCTTGAGCCGGCAACAAGAAAAAAACAATGCCTTCAGCTCTTGTTTTGTGGTACCTACTTTAGGATCGTTAGGAGTTAAGAATGGAAGAGGTACGGAGAGGGAGTACAATGCCTATATATATTATCTGAGACTGCCTACTGGGCCACCTTAGAAGTTTTGGCCCCCTAGCAACCATGTTGAGCGACTTTACCTGGGTCTAGGCATCGCGAATGACAGGCGCATATCCTGTGAAGAGTTTGAGCATACTTGGGGCCAATTTGGTGACGCCTTGATTGCTCAGTGAATTTATTTTTGTCGCACTTCCCAAACAGGCAATTGACGGGGTAGTGGGCCACCCGTGTAAATCCGCCGTTGGAGGCTATATTGGCGGCCTTTCTCTGCATAATATTGCTCATGGGTCACAGAGGGTGGATTATATACATTTAAAGAGTACAATTGACCTTATACCGTGGTGTAGCCGAATGCTTTTAGTGAGAGATGTAAGCGGCAGATTCGATGTTGGCAAAGAAACAAGTCCTGCGCACCGAGTAGAGAGGTCAGTTTGATCAAAGAAAGTTGTAGGTAGGTTCATAAGAAGCCAATGAACATATCTGGACTACCTATGAGACTCACGCCTTATGCTCCTGAGAACCCAGAGTTCGGATTTCGATTCCACAGAAAACTGGGTGATATGGGGTATTAGACACATTGAGAGAGGTGTTAGCAAGCTAGAATTATAAGAGATAGTCATCATAGATGGGCTATATGTCAAGGTGAACCATGCCAAGTCCCAGACTCGTATCGGCACAGGGTCATTTGATATTAAGGTGGTGAGATTGCAATGTTCGAGCTCGGATGGCCTTCTTTGACAGGAGTTTAGGACTTGAAGATCGAGGATATGGGGATAATTATATGCCTACAGAAAAGCCTGAGATCAGGGGAGCATAACGGGCCCCCGAAGTCGTAGATTTGTAAAGAACTGGTGGAGAAAGGAGCGAAATGGCTGTTCGGAGATAAGGAATTGATGTTCCCACCCTGCGTGCCGACATCAACCGCGCCACCGCTTAATGACAACACATCACTTTCGGCCGAAAACTGATAAGGTAGGGGACATCCATTCCCCGCCAACGTCACGTGAATCGTCCAAATATGGGTATGTCATAGAGATAATTTTATTGTAAATCTTGTGGGCACTTTGGCCCTTATCTCCTCCATGAATCTATAGAGATACATACTGATAAGGCCCTAAAAAAACTGCGAAGTGCTCAAGTGAGAATTGACTGAGGAGTTGTGCTCGGAAACGCGATGCCAAATTCATGTCCATTTTGGCATCAAAAAGTGATGGCAATTCCGTCGCAACTTGCGAGCACATCTCGTCACTCAGTTTTCACTCGAGCACTTAGCGGTTTTTTCGGGACCTTATCAGGATGTATCTCTATAGATTCATGGAAGGGATAAGGGCCAAAGTGCCCACAAGATTTACAATAAAATTATATCTACAACATACCCATATTTGGACGATTCAAATGACGTTGGTGGGGAATGGATGTCCCCTACCTTATGGAGGAGCGGCATATATGGTATTCCACCCTCCAAGCACAAACCTGGCATCTAGGTAAGTATCTAGCTCTGAAATTGACAAATGGCCCACTTCCTAGTGTGGCCCACTAGGCAGTCGCAGATAATAGCCGCCGGGCATTATTGTGCAAAGCTGCACGGAAAAAAAAAAAGCCTTGGATGTGTGTGATTTTGTTTTTTCATTGAAACATTGCCTGACATGAAGCAGAGGTACATATGGGTGAAGGAGACTCATTGGCATTTCACCTGCCGCACGCAAGATGCCAAAAAGTGTGAGAAGGCTGGGTAGAGCTGGAGTGATATGCCGGAATAACGGCTTCTCTGCCCATCCAACCCATCTAACTTCGGGCTGTTGCATTACAGGTTTACAGAGGCTTTGGACCACATCGAGCACAAAAAATAACCAAGGACAATTAAGAAATCCATGCGGCTCTACACAATGCACAAAAGCCGCATGCGGCTCCCTGTGTTTGCACAACCTGTCTATTGTTTCTGACCTGTCAGACACGTTAACAGCTGGGCGTGAGCCATCATTCTCGAGGGCTGTAAACACGTATTGAGCCTTGTTCCTGCACATTCAGAACGGACTGAAACAGTGCGCTGTGGGTCTATCAAAGAGCAAGAATATTCTGAAGAATGGAACCCTGCACAGCTTTCTATCTCGAAAAAAGTCTCATCATCACTTCGAGATGACGGTAAGTACACCACCGAGCAGAACTGATCCAAATTTGGGGTCAGAGTTAGATGTTATCTGATGTTATTGCCCGATGTTGATTCGTCTCAATTCTAACGTTGAATATGTATTGGTACAGCCAATCAAACTGACCTCAGTCTGACGAGCGACATCAAATTACAGCCGTTTGCATAATTGATGACAGTGGCATGAAAATAAAACATTTCGAAACATTTAAAGTCTCCCGTTCCTGAGCTTGTTTTCCTTCCTCTGAACACTTTTCCGACATTTTGGATGGTACAAAACACGTTTTCATAAGCTAAACTACGATCCAGTGGTTTTAAATCAACAAAAACTGATCACCACAGGATCAGCCGTTTCAATGCCGCATTGGACAGGCTTCTTACACTCGTGCAAATATTCCTCGCTTCATTCTCGCTTCCACCTTTCTTGCTCTCGTCTCACTGGATAATGTCTGGCCGCCGTTCCTCTTCGAGAGTTCCTAAGCCCAGTGGACGTGGTCTGCCGTCATCGGAAAGTCCGCCTGCCAAGCACATCTCGAAGAAAGCTCCCCCATCCAAAAAAACTGCCAGCCCCCAAATTTTCTTCTTCCTTGTCGTCTGGAACCTCCCACGTGCGCGAGAGCAGCGCCACTTCTGCGAGATCTCCTACCCCAGAGGCTCTGACCAAGAACTCGGATGATATCGGCGAACTGCAGAATCCTGAGCCTGAGAATGACGAAGGGGAGGAGGGGGAGGATGAGCCTGGAAGTGAGAGGAGCGGCCTGCTAAGCGCCGTAAGAGTACACAAGGTATTCATCTAGTTCTCTTTATCTTTTTTATTTCTCTTTCATTGAATTGTCTCATGATACCAAGTCAAAGACCCTGCTCCGCCCGCCGAAATCACTTACAACATCAATTTCTTCTCCGTTTCCGACATGTCTAAACTTGGAAAAAAACCCCAGCCCAAGGGATCCGCAATTCTGAAGCTCTTCGACAATATCATGTTCGCCAGATTTGAGCGGAAGGTACTCGCAAAATTCTGCACTTTAGCTAAGATCATGGTGGCGCCGGAGGACGGCGAAGTTGACGTCAAATTCCAGGTTACGTCACGTTTTGAATTATGTTGTGTTGGATGATGAAGATGCATATCGACACATGGTTGCAGCAGCTTTGCACAGTCAAAACCCTTCTGTTAACCTCGCTCTCAGCTACTCAGAGGTTTGTCCCCAAGGTTTTAATACTTCTTTTACGTGACAGCACGTGTAGGACACAACATTGAAATCCGATGTCGAGGAGCAGAAGGCCGCCACTAAGAAGAAAGCAGGCAAGAAAACCAAGGTATGATGTGTGCATTGCAATGAGCGGTACACCAAGCTTTCCAGGTGCCGTCCGAAAACAACATTTCTCCCATCAATGCCGAAATCAACACCAAGATTGCTTTATTGCGCACGAAGTATACCTGTCACGATAACAACGGCAGTGACTTCTGTTGGGTATCTCCCGAAGACGGAAAACATGTCGCGCTTGGTCACCCTCACTTCAATATGTGGGCGGCTGCTTGGGTACCATCTCTCATTTCCGTACTCAATCTGCACTGATGCCCGACTCCGTAATTTACAGGCACATGGGACTAGTGACGAGGAAACACCACCAAATCACGCTATCTTCAGCAGCAACAGTCACGCTTCCAAGACTCTACTGCAGCGTCGTGCGGCTGCAGCCACAAACCAACCTCAACTGCGGCGGGACCCACAATCCATACACACAACAACTTCATGATCCCTGACGGATTCCTTGATCTCTTTCGTCCTGCAGCCGTCCGGCCTGTCGCATCACAACATCCGGCTCCAATGGCTCAGCCTTACGAGCCACAGCTTACGCTGATTCCCCCGGGGATGGAAGTAGGTCCACAGATGCCGATCACAACATTCTGTGTTATCGCGAGCCTTGACGACGCAATCGCCGAGAAATTTGCGGCCAATGCGTATAGGACAACGGCAGCCTTCAGATTTATCGAACTGAAAGACCTGCCGCTGATCCAATTTCTCCCGGGCGAGATTGCTGAGTTGCGAGAAGCGGTTCGGGAGTGGGCAGTGGCGACATAAAGAACAGTTTCCGTTTTCTGGATTTCCCCACATTCCTTTGCATATGGTACTCACATTGCACGTATATTTCTTGCTCATTCGACATCGCACTTACTTGCTGAATGTCTTCCCTCCCGCTTCTCAAAGTTTCCTTACCTGCATCACATAGACACTCTTTCTGCTTGTTATTGCACATACTTGCTCGCTGTTGTTCCTCTTGCATGTCTTGTTCCCATTGCATATTCTCTTGTAATGATTTCGACTCGATTGTAATCCAAATTATGTTGATCAACTTGTATTACATTGGGATGATTAGAAGTAACCCGCATGCATAAAATATCCTTCAGCGTCCGACAGCATTATGATCTCCATCGCAATTTTCATATCGAAGATAAGACCAGCACCTGTTGATGCGGAGAAGAGGTCCGCATGGCGATGAATGAAGGCCTTGATCTTCGAAAGGCTTCCTCAATCGGGTTGAAGTCGGGTGAGTAGGGAGGCAAGAACTCAATCCGGATACCTGAATACACAGTACGGAATTAGCTGTTTGCGTGCTCCAAAAAAAAAAAAAGATGGATCACATATGAAAGCGCTCGGCCAGTTCCAAGATCTCCTCTCCATGATGGATACGTGCATTGTCCAATACCAGCACCGACAATGGACCGGGGAAGGCAGAGGTGAGGGGCATCTGTCAAGTGTCAGATGTAATGACTTGCAACACCAGAAAACACTCACGACTTCATGTTCAATGAAGTCCAGGTAGTCAGTGCGCTTCATCGAGCCCTCGACAACGCGGTTCGCCATCATCCCATCTACGGTGAGGAGGCCCGTCCCTGTGAGTCGTGTCCCACGCACAAACTTCTTCTTCTTTTCGCTTGCTGTCCCTTCTTTGATCTACCATATCCACGGCTGTACGTGCGGTCGTTCTTCGAAGTCTCGTCGAGGAAGCCAAGATATTCCACGGGATATTCGGCCATTCGTTGTACAAAGTCCATGCGAACCTTCTCATTGCGCTCTGCAGCAATTTTCTTCAGCTTTTTGCGCGACATCCCAAGGCGTTCCAATTTGCGGAAGATGGTGGTGAAATGCACGGAAATGTATCAATTGTGCTTCAAGAGGTTCAGCATCTCATTGAGAAACCAATCTGGCCGCAATTTGACCAGATTCATGATGTAATCGAGGTCATCTCGCTGGAGAATCCGACGGCGCCCTGAGGTAGTACTTTTAGGTTTCTCTACCCACCCTGTCGTCCTCCAGAGCTTCTGTGTGCACCAGAATGTCGATTCCGAGAAACTGACAATGTCCAGAATATCATTGAGCGGTAAGATGTCGCGCTCATAGAGGTTCATCGCGGCCAATTTGACCTGGGATTGGACGATACGGCCAGGCATTGTGACAGTGTATACGTGATAGGACAACTTTCAGCAGTGTGGCAGACGAGAGAGAGAGAAGGTGGAAGCGAGAATGAAGCGAATAAGGTTCACACACCTGTAACAAAGCCGTCTGATGTGGCTGCTGTGGCGCTGAAACGGCCAATCTTCTACCGAACAGATTTCGCTGATTGAAGTGCACTGGAGTGTACTTTACCTTATGAAAACATGTTTCGTACCATCAGAAATGTCGGCAAACTGTTCAGAGGAAGTAGAAGAAGCTCAGAAAGCTGAGACTTTCAAATGTTTTGAAATGTTTCATTTTGTTGCCACTGTCATCAATTATGCAAATGGCTGTAACATCCAAACATGAACCTCAAATTAATGTAGTTTGCGATATAGATTCAGTGGGCTCTCTCGGTCATACTGGTTGTTTAATTGGGTCAAAATAATATCCACATGAATCATCTTATATCCTTAGTTGCGACCAATGGACTGTCCAGTCTACGCCTCACAAACGTTGCACAGAAAGCGGACAATAATTGATAGACAAATGAAAATAAATCGCAAATTGTATTACTCGTGAATCGCAAGCCGTTCTAGTTGCCACTCTCGCCCCTGCTCGCAGCGCCGCCATTCTCGCCCCCGCTCACAGCACCGCCATTCTCAGCGCCCCCCGTTATCAGTGCCCTCAGTCCCGTCACCGTCTTTCTCAGTGTCTTGATCCCTGTCGCTGTCTTGCTTCTCAGTGTTCTCGAGATCGAACTCGGCTGGGTGCCTGCACTTGGTTCCCTGCCGCTGCGAGAGCCGCTGAATGAGGGGAGCGAGGGAGTGAAGATTATGCAGCCATTTCGGGTTGGCGGAGGAAACAGCGGCCCCGGTCTTGAACTCCGACTTGGCCGGATTGCCATGAGTTTCAATATCGTCCTTGTAAACAATCTGCAAAGCACTGGAGCACGATGTGAGCCAAGCCCGACGGCGAATCAGCAACGAGACAGAGACATACGAGACCAACTCTTCCGAACCCTCATTACGCAATTCAGCCAACTGCTCGTCGATCTTCAGCCAAAACTCTGCAGTTGAATGGCCTTGGGAGCAGTGAAGACGCTGCAGGAAGAGTTTGCATAAGAATAAAATAAAATGCTTCTGAAAAGGATAACACATGATTAAGGCGACACAAAGATAAAGTCCCATCGTGGCGTTAACGTGTTCTGAGTGCACAACAAGGCTGGCGGTGAGCATGGCAATGTCAACCTTCTTCCCGATGAGGGTATCGGCAATCTAAAGCATAGTCAAGTTGTGAATGAGTAAACAATTGAATAATTACCTTCTTCTTGAGTGTGGAACACTGAACACTGTACTCCCGAGCAACATCCTTGACAAGACCCTCGCACTCAGTGCTGTCAGATGGAGGAAGGTTCGGAGTGTTGCTGTTTCGCATGGCCTCCTGTGATGCACCCGTCAGACGGCTGCTGCACCGAGATGGAAGTACTCACGATTATGGTGTTTTCGTTGGTCCCAGCATACCAGTGGACATTTGGAAGGAGCAAAAGAGCCCACACAAACTTCCTGATGTTCTTCTGTGGATAAGATGTGGGCGGTTGAGCACGGTGGGAAGAGTGGCATACCAAGAGGGACGGCGATGACTTCCACGTTGTAACACGATCCTGGAGGGACTTGCTAAGGAAGGCCTTGACCTGCAGCGTATTCAGGAACTGCATCGCATTTCACTCGTCCGGGTTGGATGTCTGAGGTCCTGAGGATGTCAGCCAAAGCTTGGGGATGGAACAAAGACAGCACCTCAATATCATATACCAGATGATATCCGCCGATTTGGACTGGCAATACACTTTGCAACGGAGATTTACGAAGCTTTTAATGGCGTATTTCGTCTCTGCTCGATCTACAGCAACTGCCTTGCCCCAAGTGGCAATATCTCTCAGAAGTTCGCTTCGATGGACTGGGTTAAACACATTTTATTTGGCAGATATTGGGCAAATCAGACAAACCGATGGATTCAGGCGGGGTGGTGCAGTGCGAAAGGTTCTGCAGAGCGATCCGGTCTTCCAACGGCATCTGGGATGGGTCCCGCAGGCACAGGTTGACCCTGGAAAAATCAAACCATTTCCGGCGCGCAAAAAGCCTGAGGTCGAATGGAAAGCTACCTCAGCATCAAGCCACTGGAGGGAGAACAACCAACCCTCTCCAGGAAGCCTGTGGAAAATTGGATCGTCTGTGATTACACAGAGCGGAGACACTGCTCCCTTGGGTTCTTGGGTGTTTTGTCTGGATTCTGCAGGCCGGACAATCATTGGACGTGTACACGAGCTTCTCCTCGGTCAGAACTCACTGATTACGGTTGAGTGATTCGTGCTCGGCTCACAGCTGCATCCCGTCTTTGGCTGGCTGATCTTGCGATGTCCGCGTGGACCAGAGATCACCGAGGAAGGAATCCACTCATTTGTTGTTCTGCCCACGACATCGGTGCAGCATTTATGCTCTGCTGAACACAATTGCCACCAAGGGGGCTGTAACCAACTCTGAAAACACGAGAGTTCCAGGAGCGAGAAGCTACCGACCGGGAAAGCAGCACAATCCAGCATGCCAATGACGATCATTTCATTCTGAATCTTGCCACACTTCACAATTTCGCTCGCGTCTGCCGTGCGCTTCCTCGACATCTGACGGCGCTTTAAACCACTCATTCAAGATCACGTTGCATTCCACAAGGAAGCCTTGTTGAAAGCCCAAGCTACCCGGATGACCAAGAGGCAACAGGCGGCTGCAAAGAAGCACGAGAAAGCTAAAGCAAAGAAGCGAGAAGCGGCGGAAGCTGAAGCAGCAGTGCAACGAGCCGAGAATGCTGAGGAGGAGGAGGAAGAGGATGCGAGCAGCAGGGAAGCAGAGGATGAGGATATTGCTGTTGTGCCTCATTGCACTCAGAGCACACACAAGAGAAGGAGGGTGATCGACTCAGACTCGGAGAACTCTGAGAATGAGAGCCAGGCGCCCGAGGCCATAGTGGTTCGCCAGAGTACTTGCCAATGAAGGGCACTGAACCGTTTAGACTTGTGATATTAACAGAAATACTCCAGCAGTTGTCCAATCCGTCCGGCATGGGATGTGGTGACTTGTGATAGAAGCAGATGATCAAGTCTTGAAGTGGCGGTGGGACTGTGGACCCAAGTGAATGACACAAAGCAGGGGAAAGTAACCTGAGCTTTGCGTCATTTTTACGACCGTCGAGTGGAGTTGAGGGACTGAGCCAAGATGTAAGCTCGTACTTCCCAAATCGAGGGACAGGCCAATGTGGCCCAAGACAGATCCTGTGAAAGCGAAGCTGTTATGACGGTGTATCTAATAACCCGAGCTTTGCGTCACTATTGAGACCGTAAGGGCCACATGTCGGCGCTGTGAGCATCTTGAGCCCGGCGTGCCCCGGGAGGTCCAACAACTCGTAAGTAATGTACTGCAAATGATGGTTTGAGAACAAGAGTGAAAGATTTCCCACGTCAGATGGGAGCCGAGTTCGCAGGCCTGATCTTGGTGAAACTGATAATCAGTATTGGTTTTGCCGAGGACAGGCAACTCTTGAACTCATTAGTATCAATTTCACCGATCTGGGTTAAACATAGTATCAACGTCTGAGGTGCGATATCAAAATGTGTTGAGGCTAACATCAGACTGAAGAACAATAGACATCTTACAGACTACTCTTGCCGAACATCATCCAGACTCAACTTCAACATCAACCTGATGTAATAGCCCATCATCAATTTAATATATGCCGAAGACATCTGCTTAATGTCCATCCGGGTTAGTGGTGTAGTATTTCCGAGGTGTGGAAATTGCTGTGAACTGCAGTTACGCCATGACCCCGGAGGCTGGTGAGCTACTCAATCGAACAATGGTTATCTGAACCCCGAGCCACCAGCCAATTACGATTCAACTCTTACATTCCCACCTTACCTCTTGGACAGTACCGGATATCTTGGTTTGTTTCATTCATTTCGGAGTAACTTCAACCTCTA